>JAZKJV010006375.1:600000-1092649 GCA_037367405.1 Ottelia alismoides
CGTCAAACTTCTCATTTACTCCATCTTTGGTCTCATCAATCAACATAATATCATCAACGAATAACATACACCAATGTATCTCATCCTGAATGTGACTAGTCAACTCATCAATAACCAAAGTAAAAATGAATGGACTCAAAGCTGAACGTTGATGCAAGTCAATGCTGATATCAAAATAGTCAGTCTTCCCAGATTGGATCCTTATACAAGATGAAGTCCTATCATACATATCCTTTATGAGGTTAATGTATAGGACATGTACTTGTCTTTTCTCCAAAACTCTCCACAATATCTTTCATGGGACAGAATCATAAGCCTTCTTCAAATAAATAAAAATGTAATGGAGGTTCTTCCTTTTAGCTCTATAAATCCTCGTTGTTCTCCTTAGCAAGTGGATGACTTCAATAGTTAAGCAAGCTTTTAAACATAATCTTTTAATTTTGAGCTTTTCTTGCATCTCTCCACTACACCACCAAGCCTCCTTTTAGCCTAGAGCTCCTTCCTTTGACTTACCTAGCATCTAGGGATGCAATCGGATGCGGATATATCCGGATCCATCCACTATCGTATCCGCTTTTAAGCGGATACGGATATACATTTTCGGATTTTAGCGGATACGGATATGGATTCTAGTTTTAAATTTTTTGTGAATACGGATTCAAATACAGATACCATTATAGATTTTTAGTTGGATACGGATACGGATACGGATGTATATATTTTTCGTAGATATGGATACAAATATCCGTATTATCGAGTCACTTATAACATGTACATCTATGTGCTAATATAGATCTCTTAATGAGCATATATATAAAAGACATAACCGTTTGATCCGAATCCCACGCCCCAACATGCCATGGTATTCAATTTTTTTCACTCAATATTTTTATTTATTTTCTTATTTATTATGTAACATTATAAGTTTATTTAATTTAGGATTAGTCATCCGTCAATTACAAGTTCGTAAAGACATCATTTCTAATTAAAGTATGAGGGGGCACTTAGTGTTTATAGGATAATCCGTATCCGTTTCTTAAATATCCGTATCCGAATCATGATTATCCGATTCCGAATCCGTATCCGTATATAAGGATATGGTATTCAATTTTCGATATCCGTATGATATCTGTTTCTGTATCCATATCCATATTTTGAAACGGATAAGGATATGATAATACCTATATCTGTATCCATATCCGTCCGTTTGCATCCCTACTAGTATCTCTTTGGCTACACTTTGGATACAAGGTGCTACTACCTCCCACATCTCGTTTGCACTTCCATTACATTCCCAAGATAAATCTTCTAAAACCTCCTCCCTGAAGCTTGGTTGCTTCAATTGAGGATTCCAACATCTAGTTTCGGTGATCTAAGAAACCCTCCATTTCTTTACCAGCCCTTTTATTTACAAACCATGACTATCAAGTGATGTCGGGTTGTCAAACTCTCTCATGGGATTACTTTGCAGTATCTGCATTATAACTGATCTCTTCTCCTCAACGTAAAGTAATCTATCTGTGCTCTAGTCGGATCACTCTTATAAGTAATTAAATGCTCCTCCCTCTTATTTGATGAGAGTGTTTGGTACGAAGAGATTATAGGTCCTTGCAAAATCCAAAATGACTTTTTCCTCTTCATTTCTATCAACGAAGCTATGGCCTGCATGAACACTAGCATACCCTGAAGCACCCTTTCCCAATGTCCATTAAGATCTCCACCTAGGCAAATCATCTCTCTTTGTGGGATTCTTTACACAATCTTTTCCAAATTCTCCCCAAAAGCTTGTTTAATCATTTCATCTAAATCAGTTTGTGGTGTATAAACTGAGTTGATATTCAGAATTTCTTCTTTGAGCACCAATTTTAGCAAAATTATCCGATCCCCAAATCTTTACACCTCAACAACACAATCCTTCAGATCATTATGAACAACCACCCCAACACCATTTCTAACCTTATCTTTATCTGAATACCACACTTTAAAGCATGTCTTCCTTGCTTTCTCTCCAACCCATTTTTTCTCTTGGAAACATAGTATCTGAATCTTCCTTCTTTCCATCATATCTACTATCTCCATCGATTTTCTAATCAAAATGGTACTAATCTAACTATCTATCTACAACTTCCTTTGCAACCTTTTTTGGACTAACTTCTTTACTCGCATTCGTCCATCATGCGAGAACCCTTGTAAAATTTTGGATTGCATTAGGACGCCGATACAGTGAAACTAGCTTATTTACTTGCATGTGCTCCTCATGCGAGAACCCTTTGCAAATTTTGAACTACATTCTAGCAACGGTGTAGTGGCCCTTGCCAACTTCTCATTGCATTTGGGCAATGCAACACGTCATTAATAGCGAATGCCCCAACGAAATCTAAATATTTGCTTAAGTTCATATTAAAAAGATCTGAACTGTTTCGAAACAAATTCTTAAATAGTGTTTTTAAAAAAGAACACTATTTAGGATTTTATTTCTCTTGCGTTGGTTGTCAGCTACTTAACACACAACCCTCCTCAATTTTCCCGGGCTTGGGAGCAGCCATGGCTGAATTATTTGTATATTAAAGTTGGTAAGAAATAATTAGATGTAGCATATATTTATTTCGTAAGAGATATACAGACAACAACAACAACAACAAAGCCATTTCCCACAATTAAGTAGGGCCGGCTACATGGATTCTTCGCCTCCATTCAGATCTATCTTGGGTCAATCCCGGGCTTATATCTACAAAATAAAGATCCCTTCATATGGTCTCTTTCCAACACATCTTAGGCTGTCCCCGCCCTCTCTTAGTCGGCTCAACATCCCAACACTCGCATCTCCTAACCGGTGCATCAGCTGATCTTCTTTGCAAATGACCAAATCATCTTAAGCGGTTTTCTCGCATCTTATCCTCGATCGGAGCAACACCAACTTTCTTTCTGATTGCATCATTCCGAATCCGATCTTTATGTGTGTGTGCAGACATCCACCTTAGCATTTTCATTTCTGCTACAACCATTCTCTGCACATGTCTATGGTTCACAGGCCAACATTCAGATCCATAGAGCATAGCAGGTCTCACGACTGCTTTGTAAAACTTTCCTTTAATTTTTAAAGGAATTTTCTTATCATAGAGAACAACAGAGGCTCGTCTCTACTTTAGCCAACCTGCATTTATTCTATTAGTAACATCTCCATCAATTTCCCCATCATGTTGCAAAATAGATCCCATATATCTAAAAGAATCTCTCTTCCGAATGTTATCATTACCAATCTTCACCTCAATTCCTTCACCATTGCTTCCATCAAAGGTGCACTCCATATATTCTGTCTTAGACCTACTTATACGAAATCCTTTACTCTCCACCTCATGTCTCCAGACCTCAAGCTTCTCATTTACTCCATCTCTAGTCTCGTCAATCAACACAATATCATCAGCAAATAACATACACCAAGGTGACTCATCCTGAATGTGACTTGTCAACTCGTCCATAATCAAAGTAAAAAGAAATGGACTCAAAGTTGAACCTTGATGTAAACCAATGTTGATGTCAAAATAGCCAGTCTTCTCAGACGGGGTCCTTACACAAGCTGAACCTTGATGTAAACCAATGTATAGGACAGACACTTATCTCTTCTCCAAAACTCTCCACAATATCTCTCGTTGGACAGAATCATAAGCCTTCTCCAAATCATTAAAGATCATATGGAGGTTCTTCCTTTTAGCTCTATAAATCTCCATTGTTCTCCTCAGCAAATGGATGGCTTCAATAGTTGAGCGACCTGGCATGAATCCGAATTGATTTTCTTTGACGTTGGAAACTTGCCTCAACCTTCTCTCGATCACACGCTCCCAAATTTTCATAGTGGGACTCATCAACTTGATACCTCTATAACTTGAACAATTTTGAATGTCTCCTTTATTCTTATAAAGAGGCATCACGATACTCCTCCTCCAATCTTCAGGAATTTTCTTGCTTCGCTAAATAACATTGAATAGATTCGTAAGCCAAGTCAAACCGCGCTCACCTAAAACTTTCCATACTTCTACATGGATGTCATCCGATCCTACACCTTTCCCAGGTCTCATAACCTTCAAAGCCTCCTCAACGTCCTTTCTTTGTATCCGTCTATAGCTTGCACGATTCAAGTAACTTTCACTACTAGCTAGATCACCCAAAGTGATCTCTCTATTTCCTTCCCCAATGAAAAGCTTATGGAAGTACTGCTCCCATCTAGTCTCTATATCATTCTGAGTAACAAGCACGTGACCTTCCTCGTCCTTAATGCATCTCACTTGAGAAAGGTCTTTGGTCTTTCTTTCTCTTACTTTGGCCAACCAGAATATATCCTTCTGGCCCTCCTTAGAGTCTAGTTTATTATACAAAACTTCATAAGCTTTCGACTTAGCCTCGCTTACAGCCTTCTTTGCTTCCTTCTTTGCTATTTTGTAGTTTGTGGCAGTTTCACCTGTTCTATCCTTAGACATAGCTTTAAAGCATGCTCTTTTAATTTTTAGCTTCTTTTGCATCCCTTCACTCCACCACCAAGCCTTCCTTTGACCTGGAGCTCCTCCTTTTGACTCCCCTAGCATCTCTTTGGCTACCTTTCGGATACAAGATGCTACTGCCTCCCACATCTCGTTTGCACTTTCACTATAATCCCAAGATAAATCTTCTAAAATTTTCTCCTTGAAGCTCGATTGCTTCAGTGGAAGATTCCACCATCTAGTTCTAGTGATCTTAGGAACCCTCCTTTTCTTTACCAGCCCTTTTATTTGTACATCCAAGACTAAAAAGCGATGTTGGGTTGTCAAACTCTCTCATGGGATAACTTTGCAGTCTTTACAACACAACCGATCTCTTCTCCTCAACGCAAAGTAATCTATCTGTGTTCTCGTTGGCCCACTCTTATAAGTAATTAAATGCTCCTCCCTCTTCTTGAAGAGAGTGTTTGCTATGAAAAGATCACATGCCGTTACAAAATCCAGGATGACTTTTCCCTCGTTATTTCTATCCCCAAAACCGTGTCCTCCATGAACACTAGCATACCCTGAAGCATCTTTTCCCACATGTCCATTAAGATCTCCACCTCTGCAAATCATCTCTCTTTGTGGGATTCCTTGTAAAATCTTATCTAGATCCTCCCAAAAAGCTTGTTTAGTCCTTTCATCTAAACCAATTTGCGGTGCATAAACTGAGATTATATTCAGGGTTTCTTCTTCAAGCACCATTTTTAACAAAATAATCCGATCCCCGAATCTTTGCACCTCAACCACACAATCCTTCAAATCCTTATGAACAACCACTCCAACACCATTTCTACCCTTATCTTTACCTGAATACCAAAGTTTAAAGCATGTCTTCTCGATCTCCCTTGCTTTCTCTCCAACCCATTTAGTCTCTTGAAGACATAGTATATGAATCTTCCTTCTTTCCATCGTATCCACTATCTCCATCGATTTTCCAATCAAAGTGCCAATATTCCAACTATCAATCCGCAACTTCTGTTGCAATCTCTTTTGGACTAACTTCTTTACTCGCATGCGTCCATTATGCGAGAACTCTTGTAAATTTTGGACTGCATCCGGGCGGTGATGCAGCGGAACTAGCTTAATTATCCGCATGCGTTCCTCATGTGAGAACCCTTGCAAAATTTGAACTACATCCAGGCTGCGATGTAGCAACCCTTGCCAATTTTTCATTGCATTCGGGCGATGCAACGCGTCGTAAGTAGGGAACACTCCAACGAAATCTGTATGTTTGCTTAAATCCATGTTGAAAAGATTAGGAAGTTGCTCCGACTGTTTTACGCTGGTTGTCGGCTATCTAACGCAACCCTCCTCATTTACCCGAACTTGGGACCGGCCATAGCTGAGTTGTAAGAGATATACAGAGATAGTTAAAAATATATTATAACTATTATCATGATAGATATGTAGAATTTGATATAGATATTTACAGATATTAAAATATACGATGTGTGTGTGTGTGTGGGGGGGGGGGGGGGGTAACAGATTTGATGTAGGTGTATGTGCAGTATTTGCAAATGAAAGTTGGTATAAGGGAATGTAGACAAGATAGATATCTTAAATTTATATACTTCTTAACTATTATATCAAATATGGTTATGGATATTGATACATATATGTAAAATGTATACATATGAATATGCCTATATACTATATAATGGATACAATAGAGGATTGGAATGAATGTAACCATATAATTTTGTACACTGAAGTTGGTATAAAGGAATCTAAATAAGAAAATATATTATATATATTTGTTTCATAAAGGTTATATTAAACATGTTTACAAATGGATCTATACTGATATATATTTACAAATATTATAGTGATATATGTATATGCATCATTTTTGAAATGGATATTGATTTTGGCATTTATCTTATACAAATATGGAAGCCAAATACGAATATACACATCTTTTCCCACATTGTAGGTACAAGGGATATCTAGTTGAATTAAACATGCCAGAGACATTTATTTTATATCAGTTTTATCAAAATGGTTAAAAAATATGCAACTCCATTATATTATTAAATTCAACATATATCAATATTTAGGGATTAGTTATTTCTATTTTAAAATAGAGACATATAATAAATAATTGATATTGATGTATCAAATTCACTCGTATAAAGAATGTCAAGTCGTCATGTTTTTCCATTCTAATATTATATGACGACTAGAAAAATCTCTATTTCAATTTAAATGGTAAGGTCTTATATCAAATATATCTAACTATATGAAAAAAATAAGTTTGAGAATGGTGATTCTATTATGTAATTAACGAAATATATCAAAAGCAAGGTTAATAATGTCTTTCTATTTTTTCTCCTTCCAAACATAAGAAAGGAATGTGTCTCATGGTAAATGTTCCATTTCTAGTATGAATAAAACAATTGCGTGGAAAAACTTATTCCTTTCCTTTCTATTGTTAATTCCATTCTTGCGTTGATCCATTCCATTGTCATACTTTCCAGCGAAACAAATGGAGCCTTAGGGCCCGTTCGGTAGGAGAATAAGCAGGAATAAGGATGGGGAATAAGGGGAATAAGGGTCTATTCTCCGTTCGGTTGGAGGATAGGAATAAGGAGAATAAGGTGAAATAACGGTAGGTAAGGTGGGATAAAGATAGGAATAAGAGTGAAATAAGATGAAATAATGGGGAATAGTCGTACCACGGGGAACCGTGTTGGGGGCTTATTCCCCTTATTCCATTCCCCCTTATCCTCCAAATGAACAAGGCCTTAGGTATTAGGTGATATGATATTTTTTTCATTTGTATGTTGAACGAAAAAGTAAGATCTTCTAACAAAAGATTATTTAATAGATATTATATCAGGTTTTTTCTGTTCATAAAATCGGTTCAACTGGTCTGATGAGTAAATTAAGTCTGGTCCGTTTTTTTTCCGTATCGATAAGAATGATGATGTCATGCTGACATCATCACCAGTCCGATCATTTAAACCGGCTGTCCGACCCGTTCATACCAAATTGAAGAGAAACCGATTCAACGACTGATCTGGATTTTAAAACCTTGCACCAAATGGTGAAACCACTTTTGACAGTCAAAAGTTACTTTGTCTTATGGGTTAACTTTAACTGCTCAAAGGGCAAACAATAACCCTACACGTCCAATATCGCCACATGCAATAACAACCATTGAAATGGATTCCAGTGACATATATAGTGAATCATTGAAGCATCTTCTTACCCAACAGTGTCCCCCAACCCCTCTATATAAGTACACAACTCCTCTCTCCTCACCACTGCAACACTTCCTTAGACCCTCCCCTCCCCCTCCAATCTAACCTAAGAAAGTCCACAAGTAAGAGCTTAATTACGCAATTGTGTGATGGGAGGCAAGAGGAGGTCGACGGCGTCCAAATCCTTCCTATTCAGGCTCTTCAGGTTCTCCGGAAGGCCTCGCTGCGGGGACGTGGACGGCCCCGAGGTTAGGAACAAGGCCCGTGTCTGGGCAAGCGACGAGGACCGTGGCCGGTGGGTTGGTGACCCCAACATCGACAAGAAGGCGACCGAGTACATCACCAAGTTCCACGAGGCGCGCTTCACCGACCCCGATCGGCAGGTTGTCAAGCCATTAGCTTCTTGATCATTAGGTTGGCATGAACTCCTTCATGCAACCAGTGTTGTCGATATTTCCCTCCCGGATACATAGATATTGTTCTATGTGTGTTGCTATTCTCCCATCATGTTTAGTATTTGTTTGTAGTTTTTGTAATTAGTTAAGGTGGATCTGTCTTCTCCCATGTTGATATATATTATCATTGATGATAAAATAATATTGTGTCTACCATTTTTAAGAATTGAAAGCTTGTTATAAGTGAAGGTGTGCCTTGTTTTGCTTCCAACCGTGCATGAGTTAACACCACATGCAGTACTGAGTAGATCTTTAGCTGTAGTACAACATGTGTTGTACTGGAGTGGATCGTTCGATGGTGATCGGACGACTCTCATAGGGGGCAGACCATCCCTAACCTCCTATGAGGGTCGTCCGATTTGCCATCGGATGGTCCGCTCGAGTACAACACCGGTCGTACTACAGTAGACGATCCGGCCTCCATGCAATATAGTCACAACCAATTTATTCACAATATTTTTTCTTAAATACATGGTGAAAATATCTGTCGAAGATATTCCTCAATGAGCATCAAATAATATCTTGGACGGGCTTTCGACAAGATTGTCGCTTCCTTTCTTTATGGTATTAGGCAATTACATATTTCATTGAAAAAATACTTTTACGGAGATTGATGGGCAACAAACTGCGCCGCCAATCTATTTTTTTTTATGTTTGATGTTCACCTCACCTTTTGACTACCACAACATGTCCCTCTATGGGTTGTGGACAGCTTATAATCATAACTTGGGAAAAGAATAATGGAATAAGCATTACCCAAACATGCGAACTATTTCTTCAATGAGAAAATAAAATTTGTTGATATTTATAACTTGCGAAAAAAAGTGGCTGGATATCATTTTCATTGCTATTGCGACGGCTATTCGTTGACTGTTTCATCGAAAATTTGAATCAATCATTGCTAATTCAGCAATGATTAGAAGAAAAATTTAACAAGTAATTATTGTTTATATGATTCTTTGGTGGTATTATAGCAAAGAATATGATATTCATTGCGAATTTTAATAATCAAGCAATGAATAATGTCTGTTGTCATGTATTTAATTATGGATGGTTGGGCAATTGATATTAAATTATTCATTATCTTAAGTTAATGTTGATGAGTTGATTAAGAGGTCGATAGCTTTTATCATCAAGTGTTTGTTCTTTAAGCACATGAAAATCCACATGAAAATATTGCCACTCTTAAGAAAAAAAGATGTCCTTCTTTAATAGCAGTATCACTCCCAAGTGATGACCTTCACATAATGTCACTGAAACTGATGGATTTATATTTTACACAATTGCAAGATTTATATTTTTCAAAATATCAAGATTCTATATTTTTCTAGATCTGGTCATATTTATATTTTCCAGATTTTCAAACGTTTGAACATAGGGAGTTACGAGTAGTAGGCGGAAGGACTCACAATTGAAAATTTGGAAAATATAAATATGACCAAATCTGTAAAAATATAAAATATTTAAATTCTGGAAAAATATAAATCTTGCAATTCTGTAAAACATTAATCCGCCGATTTCAGTTACGTTATGTGAAGGTCATCATTTGGGAGTGATTCCTCTATTAAAGAAGGAGATTTTTTTCTTAAGAGTGGCATCATCTTTACGTGGATTTCGAGTGCGCGAAATAGTAGCCAAATTATTATTATTTTTTGATATTTTGAATGAAGGAGTGAATGAAGTAGTAGCCAAATTATTGTTTTTCAGGGAATGCTCCAGGAATTGAATTCTAATATGTTGCGTGATAAGTACATTGTTCTGCAATTTAAGGGAGTTTATAATAGAAAAATTCATCCAAGGACTATGTGAGACCAAAGTTGGTAGTCTTTTATAGCTACCCATGAGCATGATGTGAGACGTTCATGGTGTGAAGGCCCCAAACACCGCATAGTAAATTAACGGTTCTGAGGAAGCCTTCCAGAGGACAAAGTTTGCGGTCGTGTTTATTCAAGAGTTCTAGTCTACCAAACCCAGGATTCCATCACATGCATACTGGGCTGACACCATTCAAGTAAAATATAACAAGATCCAATCAAATCTTTCTTTATCTAACATTGTATATCCAGAGAAGGTCTTAAGAGTATACATACGTAATCTCCTTTTTCGCTTTACTGAATCTGATATTTTTTGGAAAAAAAAAAACAGGTGTACTGAACAAGAAGACAAATAATATATCACAATGATAGTCACTCCTCATGAACTTCAGGACTCTCTCTTATTCCTCTCTCTCAGTATACGATTTACAGTGCTATTTATTTTTAGATTTCACAATGAATGGAACTCTGTTTTTATTAGGAGAATTGCATATACGGATCTGCAAACTTCTCCAATTACCTTCTGGAAAATATTTTGCCCAAAGAGAACTCCAGATGAGAATCCTTTACACCCATTATTCCAGAGTTCTATAACATAAGTGGATGTAAAAAATGTTGGCAAAATATGAATATCTCTCAGCTTATTTCCAAACAATATATATCATCTTAGTTCAGTTCAACTGGAAGATGGCAATGCGTCTTGAAACAAAAAAAGGGTGTCAGGATATATAATTGCTGTTCTTGAAGTTCAGGTTGGCAATAAACAATACATGGTAAAAGAGACGTGATACTAAGAACAAGAGGACGTCCCTTTCTCTCCAATAATAGCACCCCCTACCTAGAAAGAAAAGGCAACCTAAGCCTAGATGTAGGTGACTGCAAGCCCTTCTTTTCCTCCGGAACCTGCATGGATGGACGAGGGTGCATCTGTACCAAAAAGCGCCCACTTTATACTGAGGAGAATCGCCCATTTGTGTTGCTTTACCCACAAATTCCATTATACCTTGCGAGCTGCCCACCACTGACGTCCCCGACCACACCCTCGCATCCATCTTCCCTCATACACTTCCCTCCTAACAAACCATACCTTCAGGTAATATCACTCACCATCACCATGACGGAAGACACTGTTGCATGCACAGATTGCATCCCCTTGCAGTTGTTCAATATCCCATGCATGTATTTATCGACAGTTTTTTAATCTAAGGTATTGTCTACTGTTCCATTGGAAGGAATTTCTCTTGGAATATATTTATATGTATGTGCTGATTTTCCCGGTGTTCATGGCTACAGCTTTGGAATCCGTGGATCTGCATCTGAATAAGGGGGACATGGGAGATCACGAGGGTCTTTTTTCTTGGATTGCCATGTCTACTTAATAGGCCATGTCCCACATGTGTATAGTTCGTTACTGTGGTTGGTGTTTAAAAAATACAGCGAGATTGACACGTCAAACTGTCTACACTGTAGCGACTTATCTAAATTATATAATTAACTAGATGTTTAACGTTTCCACATTTTCTCTTATTTCGTTTTAAATGATTCGGAAGAGAGAGGGAGAGAGAAGACAATCTATATTTTTAAATCATTAACTGTGGAAGACCTGGTCAAATTGCAGAATTTGTAGCTGCCAACTTAAATGGGCTGGACCTTGGAAACTCTGTCTCGTTGAACAATAAAAGTTTCGGCCCAACTTATCATTGAATGGGCTTATGTTGGGCTATGAGAAAGATGTATCTCTAATTGGTCTATTATAGTTTGTTCATTTATTATTTAATGAATAATAAATTTCAGAATACCTCTTTAGAGAAGTTGACATTCTAAAAAGAAAAGAATGGTTTCCATTTATAATATGCATTGGCAGTTCGTTTATTAGAAATAATTACTCCATCTTCCTTGAATTTTTTATTATTTCAGCATCTTTCACTTTTCTATATTGTATTAGTTCTACTTGTCATCCAGATTTATTAATTGTATAATAGTTGATAGGACCGGTTATGAATATTTATTTTACAAAAAATTGAATGTGAGAATATTTTTAGGAAATACCTTAAAATAAAAAAATAAAGGTCAAGATAACCTCATTAAATCGTAAATAAATAATGTCACATATCAGTAAGTTCTCCATTTCATGTTCACCATCTAGCACATTCCGCTTCCCGAGTCAAGCTTATAGTTTGGTAGTTCTAATTATAGTTATAAAAATATTAATGTGCTCTTTAATATATAAAATTTATTATGATCTTTCCTATCTAAGTTACCTGTCAAGACCGGTTGAACGGCTGCATTTACCTTAAACTACATGCATACTCAGGCTTCGCGGCGTGAACATTTTTTTTGTGAACCATGAAATTAAGAGGTAAGAATATGAGAGCATATTATTGGGAGCATGCAAAGTATGGTGGACCATATTGTCAAGAAACCTTGCTGATATGGAAGGTGCATCTTCTAAATATTCTGCTTCATTTGCATGACTTAGAAGATAACGCTCTCTACGCTAAATAGTAGACTTAGAATTAAAATAATAGCAAACAAAAGAATGAAAGTTCAAACAAGGAAAGGAATGAGGGGAAATTTAGTTGTAAAAGGCATACTTGTTCTTGTTTTTATCTAAATGTCAGTCTCACCATGGTTTTGGCATTTATTAAATTTATGATAGCTCAAGATTTTTTTTGAAAAAAAATACCTTGTTAGGAAATAAATTAATATGAGTGTACATACGTAAAGGAATGGGAATTAAATTTAGTTGTAAAAATTGTACTTGTTATTTTACCAGTGGTGGCCCAACCATACTTGGTGATTATTAAATTTATGATGTTGCACAATAGTTTTTTTTGTAAGCTTGCACACTAGATACTATAAAAAAAACAATAATAGATGTCAAGAGCTTAATGCAAAAAATTTATTGACTAAATATTTATATAATACAAAAGGGTTGGAATTTTATTAGATATATGTTCTTTATCGGTATTGATATAGATGCAAGATGGTTCTTGAAAGAAGATAGTATCTTGACAATTGAAGTTATAAGATCATTTACGCGTTATGCATTTAGAAAAGTTTTCATCATTGCCTCGTTTATGGTGTTCTTTTTTTGGCTATTTCCGACAGGATGCTACGCATGAAATTTGCTTGTCCAAAGTTAAGACAGATAATGGGATGACGACATAAGGTGTTTCGACATAGTGATGTCTGTAACGTAAGGCAACCAAATTACAAGGGGAAATCCATGTGACAAAGGATGCGATCAAAATCCAACTTTGGTATGATTATTATAGATAATCGATTATTAATATATTTATTGAAGTTAGCAAGATTTACGATAGATAATACATATATTACGAATTTAAGAATTATAGAAACATATGATTTTGTAAATATTCGTTTCTTTGCGCGAATTTGTTATTATGTTTTAATTCCATATAAATCGATTTGTATATAATAAATAATGTTATTCTTTAAAAAAGTTGTCCTCTATATTTAATAATTATTTTTGCATCTATAAAAAATAGTTTAAATTGATATTTATTCATTGTAAATTTTCAAATGTATTTTTCTCATGAAAATAAAATAAATAAAATATACTATCCAAAATATCTCTCGTCATATTGTAAATAAATGATTTGATATCGTAATGGTTTTGATTAAAATCTTAGACATTGAAATTAGTGGATAAAAAATCATGTCTTGTCCAAATGTAGAGTAACTTGAAGTGTCTATATATACACGTGGAACTAAAGCTGACAACCCAATTAAAAATTGGATAAGGACAGATGTAGAGATCACATGGAGTGGGCAGAAGGTGCAAGACCACACATGGTTACATCTTAGACATATTCTTTATAAAAAAAATAAACCTCACACATTAAGGATGCACATGGATTGGACAAAATCAGTAATCCGATCTAATCCGTTGTTATTGGGTTGAATTGATTTTATCACTATAACGAATCGGTTTGAAGTGAAATTTACAAATCCGTTAAAGTATGGATTAAATCATATCACTATCAAAATCCGATCCTATCCAATCCATTAACATATATTTATATATCTACATGCACATATATAATATATACAGAATATCTATTTGCATCCATCTATAATTTTCCATAAAGGCTTAATCAATGTCATTCATCTCATTTTGATGGGTACAAGTCCCCTTACTACTCCCATCTCTTTCTCTTGAAAGCGAAGTGCAAATAAAATATGACTACAACTTGTAATGGTGTGAACCCTCTTTGGTTATTTCCCTCTTAATTCCCTCTCATTTCACTTTTAAGTGCCAATATTCAACTACCAGTTATCTCTCCCTCTCGGTCCGTTCGATGCCCCCTCCTTCGCACAACGTTGTCCCCCTCCAGTACAATGATGCCACCCTCCCGTACGATATCGTCACCTATCTCACATAATGTTGTCCCTCTTTGACGTGATTCCATCTGCCCTGAGCACGATGCAACTCGTATGATCTCCATTAAAACAAAAATAGATTTGGAACAATTGCTTAGTACATGCAACTTTTTTATTCTTGATCCTTTTACTTGTTCCAGCTTGCAACCGTACCAATGTATGAAGCTAGATCAGCTCTATGTTGAGATGTATTGCAACCATCTTAGAAGAAACAAGTATTACATGAGTTCCTATCTTTTTTAAATTGATATACAAATTTGATTCATATTTTCCAGAAAAATTTGCATATTTTGATTATTAGTGATAATTTGACAAATAAATTTCAGTTGAAGTCTATTTTAAATGAGAGGCATGATGCCTAATGGGTGGATTATATTTAAATTAGTTTATCTTGAGTACTCAATCGAGTATAAACGTTTTATGATTCTTATATGTTAATGATATATTATAGTACCTTAAAGGGTGTTTTTGGTAGTGGTATAATTTTGACATAGCTTTATTTTCTAAATTCATCATTCTTCATCAATATCCTTAAAAAAAATCACATTTTTTGTTATCTAACTAGTTTTGCATCCACATGTATGTATATTTACGTACATACGTATGTATATGTACGTACATACGTATGTATATGAATGAATGAATATATGTGTATGTATGTATGTATGTATGTATGTATATGCGTATGCGTTTGTATATATGTATGTGTGTGTACATATATGCATGTATGTATAGGTACGTATGTATGTACGTACATATGTGTGTATGTGGATGTATGTATGTATATGAATGTATCTATGTATGTATGTGTGTATATATATAAATGTATATATGTGCATATGTAGGTATATGTATATTTGTGTACGTATATGTGCGTATGTATGTATATGTATGTATGTATGTGTGTATGTATATGAATGTATGTATGTGCATATGTATGTATATGTATATTTGCATATGTATATGTGTGTATGTATGTATATGTGTATGTATGTATATGCATGTATCTATATGTATGTATGTGTGTGTGTCTACGTATGCGTG
Source organism: Ottelia alismoides (assembly GCA_037367405.1). Lineage (NCBI taxonomy): Eukaryota > Viridiplantae > Streptophyta > Magnoliopsida > Alismatales > Hydrocharitaceae > Ottelia > Ottelia alismoides. Next base: position 615,441 of record JAZKJV010006375.1, read on the forward strand.
AGTAAGTAAGTATGTATGTATGTACGTACGTATGTATGCATGCATGCATGCATGTATGCATGTATGCCTGTATGCATATATGTATGTATGCATGTATGTATGTATGCATATGTATCTATGTGTGTATTTATATGTATGTATGTAAGTATATGCATATATGTATGTTTGTAAATGTATGCATATCTATGTGTGTATGTGTATATATGTATGTATATATATGTCTGTATGTATATGTATGTAAATGTATGTATATATGTATATGTATGTGTGCATATGTATGTATGTTTATGAATATATGTACATGTACGTATATGTATGCTATATGAATGAATGTATGCATGTGTATATATGAATGAATGTATGTATATGAATGCATGCATGTTTATAAATGTATGTTTATGAATGTATGTATGTATATACATGTACTAAGAATCTGTGATTCATCACTCTAATTAACTAAAAATAGAGCTTTGTCCCGAGGATTTAGGTTCATTTGCTTGTTAACTTCATAAAATTAACTTTCATGCACTCATAATTAATTTGCATAAATTATCATTGATGTCTGCATTCATAGTCATCTTCAAATTTTCACTAAACTTCATGCATTTTTAATTAATTCATGATAACTCCAATAAATGTGAAACTAACTTCATTGTGTACATATCACACTACTAAAAGACAAAGAACAAGCCACAGTTGTGTATCGTGGCTTAATGTCATATTACCGTGGCCTAATAGAATTGGCCACGGTAATAAAATCGTGGTTTATACCACCGTGCCTTATAGTTTACCGTGGCCAAAGATTGTACTCTTTAGCCACGGTGAACTTACTGTGGCTATGAAGGTTTGGCCACGGTAATTATACCGATGAAAAAGCATTTAAGCCACGGTAACTAGGTCGTAGATAACACCATCGTATCAAAGAGTATAGGCTTTGACCACATTAAAATGATTATGGCAATAGACATTTTGCCACAGGAGTTATACCATGGCAAAAATAGCAGACATATAAAAAAACTCTCCTATGCGTGTGTCAATTGATCCTTGAATAAATTTGCATACGACATACACAAGGTATTCGGTTTCCATTCTCTGTACTATCACAATCACATGTTGAACATGCACACACATGATAAATCCACATACAAGCTAACACACAAAGTTACGCTATACATAAGCACGCATGTTAAAATAAGTGGTATTCTTCATGTCAATAGAAGGTTTTTAACAAAATAAGAGGTCACTAAGGTTCAATTAGGTAATAAAATATAAAATAAGTATGTGAACTTTGAAATCTATTAAACTTAGATTCAACAAAAAAGATCAATCCAAAAGTAAAGCTAGTCATTTAAAGCGAAATAATCAAATTCTGCATCATCTTCTAAATCTTCAACACCATCTCTTCTTGCACCCATGCCTTTGCTCATTATAGATGATGAACACTCTTTTTGTGATGAACGACTGCCCTTTGATGATGATGCCTCTTGTGCTTTGAAAATGACAGCAACTGATTTTGTTATCTCTCCTAGCAGGACCTTTAATTTTGTGACTCGATCATGTAAGCTACGATCTGGTTGGCCTCCACCTCCATAATACTTGAATGGATTAACCACCCCGCCTACTCCTCTCACGCGACCTAGATGTTTAGGTCCAGTAGCTTGTAGATATGCTACGTCTAGGGAGATAGGAGACCCATCATTAGGGTGTTGAAATGCCATCATATGCTCTTGAGGCAATGAAATAAAAAGAATATAAATATAAATATAAATAAATAAATAAATAAATATATTAAAATGAATTTGAAATATAATTAAATTAACTTACATGTTACTTTTGCAAACCTTATCATGCCACATTCTTGAGCAATCTTTTCCTTATCATGCTACGTTCTTTAGCCATCTTTTCCTTATCTACTTTTTGAGTATATAAAAAGATTGCATCAATGAACATCAATGCTCTTTTTTACTTGAATTTAATTCTATAAATAAATATACGAGCTAATGCATAAAGATTACTTCAATTACAAAAAAATGTAATTACATACCAACTCATGCTCTAACTGTCTGATGTTTTTTCGACCCATACAATGAGCAGCACGTATCAACTTTCATCGATTATTTGCATTGCCTGCAATATTGTAATTTCCATAATTAGCACCTATTATTTTTTAAAAGAATTCTGAACTAAAGGACATTTGAACTTATTTTGATAGAAGAACAAAGATTGATGAACTCTAAATTAACAATACGATTCTTATGTTAATACAACCTTAAATACGATTCTTATGTTAATACAACCTTAAATAACACAACTTTACCGATCAAGACGATGGCCTCATAGGAAGAGAAGGAGAACAATGTTCATCTGGTGTGCTACGATCATAAAATTTATGATCCATTGCCGGTCGACGAGAGGCCACCTAGTGTTAAACAATAGAAATTCATCATATTATAAAAATGACGACCTTTACTAACAATATGATTCCCATGTCCATACAACCTTTACTAACACAACATTACCAATGCAGATGACGTCCTTGAAGGAGGAGAAGGCGAACGATGTACATCTGATGTGTTGCGATCATGTACAATATAATCAATCATCCGTCAATGGGAGGCCACCTATATTACAACAATTAAACACATCAACGATAAATATAATCCTTCTTAGATCCATATCTGAAACGTGCTCTATTAGATGAAATGCCCAGCCTAAAAAATCATGGACTCTTCAATTATATACTTCTATATCCGACAAACGCTTAGTCAACCAAGTCTTGTCCATCTACAAAGAAAGTCTGCACACAGTAAATAAGATGTTGACACTGAATGACTGTTCTGATTAATCAAAATTAACTTAAATTGAACAATAAATTACTGAAGCCATGCACCAGAATAAATTTTGGGTTACAAAGAGACAAAACGAAAAAACTGGTTTCCAAATTTCAACCATTTCTAGAATAAAGAATGGGCAAATTCTTGACTTCCTAACCACTAGATCCGGACTTTACACATCCTCACCTCCAAAAGAACCTTACAGAGTAAACACATCTTCCTTCCTCTTACCCATTATAAGTGCTCACAAGGTCACAAGAAATAATAGCAAAGAACAAGGTCATAAATATCATAATTATTATGACGTGAACAAGATAGCTTGATATTGATGATATTGTTATAAGGTTCACATGTTTCAGAATTCAAAGCCATCGAGGACCAGGATGGCATGCCTTCATAGTTCACCTATCCAAAATTGGTTGTCCATCATTTTTCAATGTAAAAAACATGGAAAGATCTAATAAATTAATTTAGTTACAAACAGATTAGATATAGCAATTAAGCAGTACAGATAAATTGTACCACTAAAAACATGTGCCACAACCCACAAGCATCAAGTCCCCAGGAAAATAAAAGGTCAGAGTTAATTGGTATACAACAAATGAAACTACGATAGGTGTTATGCACCAAATGCCAATAGGGAGAAGTTATCTAGTGAAGGTAGATTAAAAAGAAAGGAAAAACTAAACCCATTATCAAATTCTGATTACATGACTACCCACCTGAGAAAAAAATCAACTGAGGAGTCCCAAATACTGAGTTTGGCTTTGGAATGTTGGTTTGCGGCCACTATGTTCCCGACACTATTTATAATCATGGATGCACATCATTAGATTGTTCTTATCAACAAGGATGGTGTTGTAGTATGAAGAAAAATGAGAATAATTTTTCACATTAGCAATCCTTTTTCTAGAAAATGGACCAACTTTCCTTTGATCTATCCCTGCAATAGTACTGTTTGAGTGGTTGGGTGCCTCAGAAGGCTATCTCTTCTTCGCACTGCATATACATTTCAATACTTGGAAAGAAATAGTTGACAAAGGTGATCTCAAAGAGGATAGAATAAATCCTTTTCATATGTAAATATAAGTCAAGATTCGTCATTGCATATTAAAATAAATGCGAACAAGATGGCTAGCTTATCTTAAGTCTTAAGAGGTTATACTGAGATCTGATTGAAGAAACCCTCAATAACTTCCATCATGAAGTCTGCACAGATTCTTGTTTTCTTATCCACTCGATATATGTTACAACCCGCTTAAGTCATGCAGCACAGGACTAAGATTCCAACCTTACAAATCATCACCTCTAAAAGTTTGATTTAGCTCAGGCTAAACCACTATTTACCTAAGTCAATGCAAAACAGAAATATAACATATCCTCACACAGATTACCAGTGCCAATGGTCACGACATAACCTCCTCACAACCCAAATCCAAATAGAACAAATCCCACATTTGACTATTGTCAGCACCTGAACCAACAATAACTAGAGGTTAAAATCTCCACATTCCTCACACCGACCAGTTCAAGATCCGGGTCCAAACAACCACACTGAAGCCAGGAAAAAAGAGACCACAACTTCCTATCCACTCAATATAAATATACAACCAACACGAATCGACCCACTTCAGTCACACAACGCAGAAACATGCAAGATCTCAACTTTACCCATCATCACCTTTAAAAATCAACTTCCACTCACTCCAAATCTTGTTATCCGTATCCATTTGCAATCAAAATTGGACTTTGACCCAATGCCACACCCAAAAGATAGAACCTCTTTCTCCATCTCAAAATCTCCATCTACTAAAGAACAAATCAAGACAAAAAACTCCTACAGAATATCAAAATTCGTATAACCACCAGTGTCGACAAAGAGAACCATCCCAAAACCCTGAATCCGATGGACGATGCCCGGGAGTTAGAAAGCATTGCCGGGGAGGAGGAGGAACGAGAGGATCGAGAGGGCATACCGCATCTAGAAGGGAGGGGTGAAGAGGAGGGCGGTTGAGGTGTCATCGGCAACGACGGGGAGGCAGGGGCGGTGTTGACGGCGGTGGGAATATGACGTGGGAGGAGGGGAAGCATGTTGATCGATGAAGGCACCCAGGGAGGGAGATGGTATTTGGGGTACGATAGTGGGAGGATGAGGTTTTTTGGGTTTAAAATGTGGGTGGGAATAAATTTTCGTTTTGCATACTAGGTTGGCTACGATAAAAGTCGTGGTCTCAAATTATTAGTCATGCTAATAGTATCGTGGTTAAAAATTTTTGGTCACGTTAATAGTACTTTAACCTAACATATTTGGTCACGGTAATTATCGTTGTAATTAACTTTAAAATACGGTAATTTATCGTGGTCAATAGTTTTTAGCCACAATAATATTTATTGTGGCTTGATTGTGTGGCTAATGCAATAGTTTTACTAGTGTCACTAACCTTGATCCATGAAAAATCCTAAAAGTTTGCTAACATGTACAAATGAAAAATAAACCCAAATCCTAATTTCAGGACAGACATACTAAAACATTGGTATCCCTCTCATAAATTTAAACTAAAGCACATTTAATTATAGTCAAAACAAGACCAAGTTCAAAAGAATCGGAGCTCATTTGTGAAAAATTAGGTTTTGGGCATCTTTTGCACATTGTGCATTTTAGCTGATTTTGACCCATCATTTCATATGCATATTTCACTCATTTTAATTATTTTATTTTTCATTTCTTTAATTTATTCATTATTTTAATAAAATACATAAAAATCAAAATTCGAAGAAATCTAAAAAAATAATAAAAAGACCAATTCTGACTTGAGCTTTCTAACTTGATCCATACATACACATTCCACATCCCTAATTATTTTGAAATTAACTCGACCCATACAAATCCACAAAAATATCATTTGAGTCCATTACATTATTTGCATGTCGTGTTTGATTTTTGCATGCATTTATTTGTCATTAGAAAATCAAAGAAAAATTAAAAAAATAAAAAATGGTATATTATATACATAAAATATCATCAAAAAAATCATATCTTGCATAGATCATTTCATTTACATCTGAGTCATCCATAAACATTGTAGATTGCATTAAGAGGAACATTTTTATTTTGGTCATTTTTCCAGTTGGGTTCTCCTATTTTTAATCTATTTAATTCTCTATTTTTGCTTTCATTTTCAAATCATGGTCAATGCATAGTCAACACACCATGTGGTGCAGCATCACTGGGCCAGGTCCTGGTCACCCCTTCCTTTCTCTCTCTCTCTCCCCATGTCCATGTACGTGAGCCATCTCACTCCTCTCACCACATGCATTGCACGCGATTCCATTTCCTCCACACTTCCCATGTGCATAGCACGCGACCCGAACTCCTTTCCCTCAATCACATGCCGAGCATGTGCCACCAGCCACCTTGCACATGTCGTCGCTCTACTGTTGTGCCTCTCCTCCATTGTGCCCTACTCCATCTCAGTTAATCTCCAGCCGAACCATATCTTACCTTCCTAAACGATCATCACATCTTATCTTCTTATCACTGACCTTCTCGTCAACCACCTCCCAATCTTCTCACAACTCCTCTATCTCCCATAACATCATATACTAATCCTTATCGTCACACCTCTATCTTCCATGCGATCTCTAACCATTGAAGCGCAACCTCCATTCAACCACCTCATCCGACCCTCAACTATCCCAACCACCCATATCCCCTTCAACTCTCTCTCATAAACCATCAACGGTCGAAGTCCCTCATTGTCTTATTCCCCTTATCCTTTTCAACCGAGCCATCCCTTTGCTTCCTATATAACCAATCACCGATCCCCATGATCGGGCATCTACCATCTTCGGCCTTCATCGTGCGAGAGAGAGAGAGAGAGAGAGAGTTGGAGGAGAAGCCTGTGATATGCGCTCCCCTCTGTGGCTACGACCCCCTGGCTCGATCAAAAGGAGCTTCTCGAAGCCATCGTCGAACTACGGTCGAAACAGGAACCAGGAGGAGGCGCCATCGCCACTCCAAGATCAGGCGACCCGTGCCCTTTCCTTCCTCCCTTTTCCTCTTCGACTACATCTACACCTTCTCCGTTCACAACTTCGACATCAATCGTCATCTCCTACAAACTCTACACGTTCATCAGAGCAACCTGTGCTGCCTCACCGTCTCCCTGCTCAGCCATCCTTATTACAACATCCCCAAGATGTGCGCAGACCCGACTTTGAACCACCCTCCGCCGGGCATCACCACCATCGTGCATCATTGAGTGGGGTTCCACCCCATCTCAGAAGCAACAAGAGAAATATCTCCAGTCGAGCCGAAGAACTCGAGGTACAACCTTCCTATTGTTTAACCACGTGAGAGATAAGAGGGAGTCGTCCACACAAGGCGGGAGCGATGTCACTGAGCCAACCCCTCAAAGGACCCTAGGTGAGCGAAACAACAATCACCCTATACAGAATAAATCAATTAATGAATAGGTGGGTGTGAATCAAAATGTATCATAAACCCTATAATAAAATGTGTATAGCAAGAAATAGAGTAGGGTGTCCAACACATGGAACACATGATGTAACACTCAATATTATTTATAAATAAATAATGAATAAATAATATTCGAATATATATAGAGATACACACAATATTAACCTAAGGACGTGGGTCATTGGTTTTATATTATCATTATTATTTATTTTATTTTTGTGTTATATATTTTATATTTCTTTTCATATATAACTTTTTAATTGCTTTTTCTTTTAAATATATAATATAGGAGATATAAGACTATGTAGACAACTAGATAATACAATTATAAAACTAATAAAAATACTTAAAATACATGAAATAAAATCTTTTTGGGTTTTAAATATTTTTCTACTATTTTCATGATTTTTTGGTAAATTTTGCTATTTTTATATATTTATAAAGATAAAGATACACGAAATCAGGAACTTTTTAATTTAACCAAATTGTTTTGAGATTTAAAAATACTTAACATGTCTAAAAATTCTCAAAACTATTTTTAATATATACTAATATATATAAGTAAAAATATATAACATGGACAAGTTTTTTTCTGATTTTTATAATAGTTTTATAATTTTTATAGGATTTTGGGACTTTTTAATTTTTAGGTGTTTTCCTTTTATATGTTTTTAGGGATTTTCGATCTGAAGGTATCAAAAACTATAAAAGGCATACATTGTTTTTTCTAGAAATATTTAGACTCGATTTTATAATTTTGTGGGTTTTTTAATACAAACAAGGACATGCTGTGGACTTTTTTATTTTTAGATACAGGAAGATGGCATAAAATGCAAATATAATCATACAACGTGAACAATCATGTATCCAGGTACCTAATCTTGTTTTTTGGTTATTTTTGAGGCATGTTAACTATTTTAATAAATAGGAAATCACACACACAAATATTTAAACTTGTAGGGCTATAATTGCAATTAAAAGTAAATGCGAGAGGTACAGTTCAATTTAACTCAAAGTTTAATGCTTATAATTAGAATTAATAATTTAAAATACAATTAAAACAATTTGCATGGGTCTTCATGCAATATTTACAACATAAAATATGTGCACGGACGTGAGTTTTACAAGGACTATATTGTAATATTTGAAAGGTTCCAAGGGATACATGCAACTTATCCACTACTTTTTAAACTACATAGAATATTTACACGACTTATTAGCAAATAAAAAAGGGCAGAGGAGGTCTATGAAAAATTACCGACATAATGCTTCCAATCTAGCCGTTCGGATGTCGCCACGTGTTAGATCTTGCAGCTGTAAGGGGGCAACATTTCGTCTGATCCAAGGGCTGGGATTAATCCTGGCAAGGTCTTCTTGACCCGACGGTGTTCGAGGGTCTTGGAAGAACACCCAAGAACATCGTCCGGGGTTGCTTTAATCGATGAATCCGAGCCTCTTGACGATTCGAAATTTTCACTTGTTAAAGATGTGGTTCGCTGAAAAAAATAAATGATTTGATTTTGTCGTTTCGTTGTAGGTAGCAATCAGAATCGGTCAAGAAAATAACCACAAATAATATTTAATTTTTAATCTCGTGGTTTTATGTTTATTTTACTTGGGCAAGTCCCAAGGTTGAACACAAGGAAGCAAAGGAACAACTAGAATTATGTCTATCAAAATTCTTGTGCGGTTTTCGAGGTGGTCATTTTTTGTAATTTTTAATGCAATAAAGGATGCAAAAATGCAATTTTGGCTTATTTTAGGGACTAAAATGTAAATTACACTCAAACAATGTCTGAAAAATGTGAAACTTGTCCACGATGCAAAATATGATGAAATAAATGCACTATAATTTTTTTGGAATTTTTGGATGCAATATGAATTTTTAAATGCAAAAAAAATGAATTTAAATATTTAATTATAATAAATATTAAACCTAATTATTTTTAAGGAACAGAATTATAAGATCTATCACTAGGTGATTGATCTCAGAAAAATCCTAAACCTCGAAAATACTAGTTTCAATACCTATTAAAAATTAAACACTGAAATATGCAAAATTATTTTTACAGGGCAAACTATGAATGCAAATTTTTCTAGGCACAATGTCAAGCACAATTAATTCTACAATATGTGATTTTTCGGGAATTTTTAGAGCAACAGTTAATCAGATGAAAATTTAAGAGCACAAACTGGGCAAAATCTGCAAATTTCAACAAAATAATTAATTATTAATTAACCATCGATCACAAAAATGTCCACAGGGGTAAAACTGCAATTTATAATAAATAATATAACTAAAACTTACGGAGGGCACTTTGCGGTAATTACCAATAATGTGGAGGGTATCTTGCAAAATTGCTAGAGGGGCACATGCGCAGCATGTGCCCTCTGGTTAGCGGGGGCTTGCGTGTAATATGGAGGAGACTCCGGGGGTGGATCAACCAATTTCCACCAGATCACGTGCTAGGCACATGACCAATGGTTCTTCGATGTAACTGTTGCGATTCTCAAGGGTACCGATGCAAAAACGTCCCCTCCTCACGTGCGCATCACGTGGGGAGGGTCTTGGGACCCGTGCCCGGCCCGACAGTTGGAGCTCGTGGCGGAGACACCTTCTGGATGGCCAAGGGCAACCGGTGTCGTGGAGGCGAGGAGTAGCTCCTGGAGGAGGGGGCTGGCGGAGCTTCTGATGCCTCTGGTTGGCGGTGGAGGCCAGCAGCCTTGGCGGAGTAGTGAGTCGGTTGGGGGTGTCGATGAAGGGGCGAAGCTGCTTGTCGACGGAGCGGTTGTGCGGAGGTGGTAGCGTTGGTGGAGGTAGCTATGCGCAGAGGAGATTGATGTCGTCGGTGAAGTCGTAGGAGGTGGTTGTCGTCCTTGGCTCAACAACGCGGACGGCCAGAGCAGAGCAGTGGAAGTGCGACGGTAGAGCCGCTTCTGCAACGAGGGCCGAGGAGCCCTCGGATCTCGCCAATGTAGGAGATGCGGGCTGTCACCACCGCATCTCTGGTGAACGACGGATGGATATGATCGGGGGCGGTGCTTCGTTTAAATAGGCGAGGATTTTGCCGGAGATGGAAGGTGATAACCTGGAGATTGGGGAAGATCCGATGACGGAGGAGATTGGCGATTTCATGGAGAGCGATGGAGATTGGATCGTGGTCAGGGGAGATGAAGATACGGTGGATCGGAGATGCATAAGGCGGTCAGATTTGGCGACGCAATCACGGGGGCGGCGGAGGTTGCCAAAAGGGAAAGGTGGCCTGGGAGGAAGACGACCATGGGCCATCCGATCGGCCGAGATCGGACAGCCCCAATGACGACGCGTGGCAGCCAAAAGAGGGAGAGAGGGGGGTGGCACGTGCTGGGCGCGTGCCCGGGAGGCACGTGCCTTGCATGTGTGGGTTTTTTAATTTAATTTTTTTAAACGAATAGATAAAAAATGCCAAAAATGGCTGACACGTGGCGGCTCCAGGAGCTGCCACGTGTCAGCATCAGAAAATTCAGAAATTAAAGACTTTGTAAAATCAAAAATAAATAGCAAACGACCTCAGATCAAAAAAGTTTATTCACAAAAATTGCTCGTCTCGATGAGATCTACAATGTCATGAAGAATCAAAACCAAAATCGACTAAATGCACAAAGTGATATTTTTTGGGATATCCCATGTACATAGAATACCTAGATTTTTGAGTTTTATTATTTTTATGTCATTTTTAAACTAGATAATAATCCAGAAAAAGATGAAAAAATCAAAGATAAATAATTACACATTAATCTAATTTTTTGGATTTTTATTAATTAAGAAAAAGAAGAAATAAAATAAGAAAAAGACCAATTTTGTACAGTTGGTTAGTGAAGACTCAGACCCAATTTGTTTCTTTGATTTCAGGCTCAACTTGGATTTGGATTTTTGCGTATTTTAATAAAACTTTTATCAAAGAAGACAAATAAAAAGGAAACAAACTAAAATAAGTTAAATATGCACGTAAAATAATAGGTCAAAAACCGCTAAAATACAAAATGTGCAAAAGAGGCCCAAAACCCAACTATCACATATGAGCTCCGATTCACTTGAACTTGGTCTTGTTTTGAAGGTAATTGAATGTACATTAATTCAAAAGTGAGTAGGATCAAAACAAATACTAGATGAGGAAGATATGAGGATTTTAGTTTGGAAATCCTGAAACTAGGGTTTGGGTTTTTGGTCTACTTATTTGGGTTAGTGATTATTTTGTATTTTTCAATTATTCTTGTTAGTGATATGTAAACAATGGAGGTGGTTTTGGGTCATTTGGAGTTAGCATGAATGAGCTAAAAATCAGGGAAGTTAGGCTATTTACATGTCATTTTTGGCTTCTTATTTTGTGGAGAAATTAGTGCTAAAATGCTATTCTTATGAAAACATGCATGAATGCTAATTATGCAGAATAGATGCGGAAATGCTGTTGATTTTGAGGGATTTGAGCTTAATAAATGAGATTTAGAGTGATGAATATGATATTCATCATCTCCCTATACTTAAAGCATGCTCGTCCCTGAGCATAAAAAAGAAACGTCATGACGTGAAATGAGATTGGGTTCCATACCAAGACCATGAACTGAAGGTGAAAGTGAAACTAAATCGACCTTTTGATTATTTGTGTTTCGGAACTTCTGCGAGACATAGATTTTTAAAATCAATAGCCTTCAAGTTCTACACATCATTGATACAGTTTCGGCTCAGAAGTCATAGATCAATCCTCTTCCCAAAGTATACCCTATGAACATTGAACAATCGACTCAGGTGTTTGAAAGATTTTAGCTCTTCCCATCCAGAATGCCGGACTACCATGCTCATCTCCTCTCCAGTATCTCGTCCCCGGGGAGTCAGATATTTCCTTCTAAGGTCTGTTGCGTTGTGTTCACAATCGAATTGGGGGAGAAGTTAGAAGAAGGAGAAAAGAACTGGAGGGTGGCCAGTGTAGTCACCTCTCCTTGTGAAGCTGACCAGTGTAGCCGAGTCTCCACCAAGATCTGCAGGTTTTCTTGAAGCTTGGACCTTTTTGGTCAGATTTTATTTGGTAGTTGCTTCTTTGTATTTGGAATTTTTGGTGGTTCTGCTTGGATCTTGTTGTGCCCCTACGGATATAGAATCTTTTTGTTTCCGTACATTTTTTGAGGTCTTAGAAAAAATTGTGCCCAGTTGTCCATCCCTTTTCCGAAGGTTTATTTCAACCCGTACATCGGTCTTTAGATTTCCACGCTACCAGAAAAGAAACTCACACAGTCTTCCAACATCCCGTCTGAGTTGAGCTAAGTGCATAGTGCGAGAGTACAAATTAATTCCCTATTCCAGAGTTGTACCCAGAATGAAGAGACCAGGTTAGTCACTAAGAGTCAAATGCTGCACATTGTCATGTGGAACTCAAAGAATTAAGTCAAAGACCTGAAGTTTCTAAAATCCTATTTCTGGGTGAAGTTCCTCTAAAAATTAGGTGGATTAAGGTCAAGTCCAGACCACTCTCAGTTTCTGCTCACAACTCAGTTCAGAACCCAATGACTTTTAATGCGAATGACTATGATGCTGGATGAAGTGCAGGTGTGTGAAATGCAGACACATTTTTTTAATTTTTTTGATTTTTTTATTTTTTATGCAAGGGATTTTTTTGGGTTTTTAATACAAAAATGAATAAGAAGCCATTTTTTTCGAAAAATTTGGGTTGGTCACAGTTAGTGGCAAAACTCTTTTTCTTTTTCTTTTGTTTTGTAGTTAGTTTTTTTTCAAATAATTACCCACCCCGTAAATACATATAGACTTACGCGAAAGTACGAGATTTGGGTAAAATATATACGAAGTATATATGCAGACCCCCCTATACTTAGCGAGTGCTGTATCCTTAGAGCACAAGAAGTGTAAAGAAGACATAGCTCAGGCTAAGCGTAAGAGAGTGAAAGAGGAAAAGAAAAAGAACAAGATTTACAGTACTTAGACTGTGAACAGTCTATGTATAGAAGAAGAGCGGGAAAAATGTAGTGATCAGGGTATGTGAATGAGGAGAGTATAAACAGATGGGCATCGGTTTCCCCTATACTTAGGCTCTGGTCAGCCTATGTATAAGAGAAGGGTGGAAATGGAGTGATCGGGAGAAGGAGTGTGATGAGGGAGATGGTATTTACAGATGGCATCGGTCTCCCCTATACTTAGGCCTTGGCCTAAGTAGAGGAAGAAGCTATACAAAGAGACCTATGTGGTCGGGAGGAAGGGTGGGTAGCCGATGATTAAGGCGATTTTCGACTGATATTTTTGTGAGCCTGCGATAGGAGATTGTAATGACGAGATGGAGATGAAGCATATGATTCCCAACTATTATCAGTGTCATCCTCAGAAAAGTCATGATGGATAGTGGATGAAGTGTTTGGGTCAGATGAAAGATATCCATCATCGGAATTATCCTCAGAGGAGTAGTATTTGAAAGTAGACATACTCCAAATATTATGGTTTTTTTGTTTCTTCAGTTGTTTCCTCAGAATTCGTTCCTTCTTGGGATCAAGTGGTTTGTCCTCAGATGAATACTAAGAAGCACTGATCTCAGTTAGCTCATAAGAAATAATTCTAGTGTACTTGAAGAGGGCAAGAGCATCAGCTTTGGATGAATAGTAGTTAGGAATGAGAGTTGTCCAACGAGAATCGAATTTTGGATCCTTGCGAAGATATGGATTTAGAGCTGCCGAACAGACTTCACTTATGTAGACTACCTTTTCTGGACCTGATGAGGGGTCATCGGCTGATTCCTCTTCCGAAAGCTCAAAGGTGACTTTCTTTTTCTTTTTTCGTGAAGGTGCTGGTTCACTTGAGTATCCAGATGAGTAGCCATTGGAATTCTTCTCCTTAGTTGGTGTACGGCATGCGTGTTTGTTCTTAGTCTCCTGAATGTTGGTGCACTCTCGATTTGGGATGATTTGGTCAAGGTATTCAGAGAAGGTTGCTCCAGGGTGCGACCATGCATATGTCTCAGGATCATAGAAGAAGGATTTGTCTATTTTGAGATCCGCGGGAATTGAAATACTGGGAAGAGTCTCTGCATGTTCATTCTTATCTGATTTGACATTGGAGCATTCCTGTGTCCAGTTGATGTGATCCATGTAGTCAGAATAGGTTGACTTAGGGTTTGCCCATGCATAAGTCTCCGGATCATAAGATTCATATACTCGATTCTCCATGGTAAGAGCGACTGGGAATGGAGCAGGAGGGAGATTCTCTAAACCAATAGTCTCATTAACAACCGCTATCTCAGGTATCGCATCGGGGTAGGGCTCTTCTACGCTTCATAGTTACGACTGTCGGGGACTTCTTGGGTTGCCTCAGAAAATCGTGGTTCCTCAAAGACAGGGTGAGATCGAAGTGCTTCTAATGCTGTGAAATTGATTTCCCAAGTCTCACAATCAATAATTGCCTTAGCCAACGCTAGAAATAGCTTTCCGAGAATAATTGGAGACTGGGTGAATACTCCTTGATGCTCAATATCAATGATCGTGAATTCTACTTTGAGCGGAGCACCTTGGAATGTCATGATGACATAAATGATTCCTCTCGGCCGTTTTATCGATCGGTCTGCTGATTGTACAATCTCTCGTATCTTCTTGATCGATCTGAGTTTGAGTTCATAAAATACAGAGGTCGGGAGGATATTGATCGGTGAATCGTCATCAATTCGAGCATGGGTAAAGATTGTGTCTTTGATTTCACAGTCAAATCTAGGCAACCGCTTCACTATGCGGCTTTTGGTTTTTCTCCTCAACACCATGGAGGAGGCCATTGACAAGATATGTCTTTCAGTCTTTGTTCTTATCCTGTCCGACTTTTTAATCATTAATTTGTCCATTACAAATCCTTTAAGGCCGGGGAAGTGTTCAATGGCCTTTATAAAGAGAAGTTCAAACATCAATCTTTTTTCCATTGCTTCCCGTAAAGCAGGATCCAAATTTCTCAGATCTTCTTCAGATTCAAATTTTTATGTATTTTTCGAGATTTTCGATTTTTTGGGGTTTTCAAATATTCTAATTTTTTGGTATTTTCTGTGTGGTGTGATGATGTGGTGTGTTCCTCAGATGAGCAGGGGTTCTGGGTTCAGAGTAAGAGTCAGAGGCATAGTCATTTCTAGGGGAATAATATGCAGAAGTGCTATTATCAGAATCATCCCCATATTTCTGAATATCCTCAAAATTTTCAATCTTAGATCCAATCATTTCCTCATTCATTTTTATGTACGAGCCAACAGAGATTGAGATTAATCGGTTGGAAAATTTTTGAAATCTATCCTCCATTAATTCGAATCTTTTATTTATCCTCGAAATATCATCCTCAAAATTCTGTTCATCGTCAATCATGGGAGCAGTCGGTGTGTGTTCAATAATGTCATCTTCCATTTTCCTGTATGTGCTGAGAGGAGAGTTTCTCGGAATATCCGACATATGATCATTTATTTTCAGAAAATTTCTCCTCAAAAATTATGGAAGGAGACTGCTCAGTGGAAAGATTTTGCGGGAATGTGTAGGTCTCATACTCAACATGCCGTGACTCGGGCATGTCATCCTGGTTTGAGTAGAGTCTACTTCAATGGTCATGATTGATTGTATCCTCAAATAATGGGGTCATACAGGGTGCATATGTGTCGATATCATCCATGTGGTCCTCTGTATGTATAGGCTGATCAAATGAGTGATATTCGGGTTGGTCAATAGGGATTTGATCGTTGCAGTCAATCCAATGCTGATGATCATTAAGTGCGGGTCTTTCCATCTGGGTTTGGTTTCTTGGCCAGTCATGAGACTCAAAGAGATTTTGATTTTGAAATGGTTCACTAGTGAAAAATCGAGAATAAGACGGTTCAGTCCAAGATGGTAGGTGCTCATGTGCGGTCGGATGATTCGAGTAGGAATTCAATGAGGGGGCCGAATTCATCCGCAGTTGAAAGTCTCCCGCAAATGTTGGAGGATCATTGAAAGAAGAGGATGTACTTGATTTGGGCCTAACCGAGACAAATTCATTTTCATAGTATAGCTCTGATGTATTTTCAGATAAATGTTCGGCTATTTTTGAAAGAGATAAAAGGAATGATGGGTCGGGTCTTTTCGAGATGAATTGAGTTTTATGATCTGGATGCGGAGAGTTTTGGATAAAAATTATGATGAGGTTAAATCAAGAAAAGAAGAGAGACGATTGCACGGGATAGTCAAAAGAAATTTTATCAAATGTGCGGCTTTTGATCTTTGATATTGGTTCACGCACACCAATGCAAACACAATTCAAACCCCAGGTTCACCAACACACACAATGAAGCCGTAAGAGTTCGGCTATTATCTTTTCAATTTTAGTTGGTGATAAGACAATCTTGGAAAGAATTTAGCGAGCTATTAGGTGACGGAAATTTTCGTAATGACTGGACCGAATTCTTACGACTAGTTGCACCTACTTTCAGCCAGTATGGGTGTAAGTACGGACCGTAAAATGGCTACACATGTTACTTGAGGACGGAGCCTTACGCAATGTCCTCTAAACCACCCACTCTGCTTAGGAAATCCGGACCGTTTACCGGCTAATAGTAGATCCTCACCGAGAAGTACCTAATCGTTTTTGGCAGAATCAGTAGTCAATACGAAAATCCGGATGTGGGCTCTAGCCTTAAGTGTCGTCTCTCGCTCACTCAGAAAAAATAAAATAATCCAAGGTCGGGGTTGCTCTCCACAGAAATTCTCGATTTTATGGGTTATTTTAAATCAGCTATATTTAGCAGTCTCAATTTTAATTAGGTGATCACTGAAGAATTAAGTGAGTACAAATATATGTCAACCGTCCAGTCTCAATTTCCTTTAAAATTATGTGGCAAAATAAGAGGGAGAAATTCGGGAAAAGCCGATGCACACGGAAAACTATGATGTATGCTCAATTAGAAGACTTACAGTGAATCCTCGCAATCTCTATGTGGGATGCTAGACAGATATTGAAGGTTTATTTTAAATGAATGCAAGCCGATGAAAAACTGCACCTAGCAGAAAGTTCTATTAGCGGGGAAGAATTGAGTTAAAGTTGGCTAAATTTAACGATCTAATGTGCGTCTCAGTTAATATGAAGTGTGGCTTAATTCCTACGAGCACAATCAAAAATTAAAACGCTCTGAGAGCCGTATGTGCAGGTCTATCCTAATCGCCACTCAATTCGGACACCACCCTCACCGGAGAGTGAAATATGCCATGACACACCACAGAAAGAGAATTTAGATTTTTTTTACACATGCGAGAGTCCAAAAAGACACCTCTATAAATGAGCAATTAATTACAGAAATAAAATTGCAGAAATTAAAATCCTAGACTCTACGCTCTCCCACGACTCGACTCGATCTTAAATTATTTGCAGCTTTCTCAGATGTCGGTGAAGATGCTTCGGTTCCTGAAAAACCGCTCCACATATGCCGGGTACCTCGCAAGAAAAATAAGAGAGATAATGTAAGAGAGTGACTCAAAAATAATCAAAAATAAAATAAGGGAAATAAATGCTGAAAATAAAATAAAATAAATGTAGAGAAAAAACATGAAATTTACAATAAACAATTCGGGGGTTAGACTACCCGAATGCGGAAAACCGAACGAAAATGTTCAAAACACAAAACTAAGCCGTTTGCCTCCCCGACAACGGCGTCATCTGACGATTCGAAATTTGCGCTTGTTAAAGATGTGTGTAATTATCGTTCGCTGAAAAAAATGATATGATTTTGTCGTTTTGTTGTAGGCGGCAATCGGAATCGGTCAAGAAAATAACCACAAATAATATTCAATTTTTAATCTCGTGGTTTTATGTTTATTTTACTTGGGCAAGTCCCAAGGTCGAATAAAATTAGGCAAAGGAACAACCTAGAATTATGTCTATCAAAATTCGTGTGCGATTTTTGAGGTGGTCTTTTTTTTTGTAATTTTTAATGAAATAAAGAATGTAGAATGCAATTTTGGCTTATTTTAATCATCATATTTTGCATCATGGCCAGGTTTCACATTTTTTCAGACATCATTTGAGCGTAATTTACATTTTAGGGACTAAAATGTAAATTACGCTCAAATGATGTCTGAAAAAATGTGAAACTTGGCCATGATGCAAAATATGATGAAATGAATGCTCTATAATTTTTTGGGAATTTTTGGATGCAATATGATTTTTTTTATGAATTTTTAAATGCAAATAAAATGACTTTCAATATTTAATTATGATAAATATTAAACCTAATTATTTTCAAGGAACAGAATTATCTAAGATCTATCACTAGATGATTGATCTCAGAAAAAACCTAAACCTCGAAAATACTAGTTTCAATACCTATTAAAAATCAGAAAATGAAATATGAAAAATGATTTTTACAAGGAAAACAACGCATGCAAAATGCAAATATATTTGGGCACAATGTCAAGCATAATTAATTCTATAATATGTGATTTTTCGGGAATTTTTAAAGCAACGGTTAATCTGATGAAAATTTAAGAGCACAAACTGGGCAAAATCTGCATTTTCCACAAAATAACTAATTATTAATTAACCATCGATCACAAATATTTCCACAATATGTCAAACTGTAGAGAATTAATTGATAAACAAGATGCTAATTTTTGATAAATAAAATGATGCAGAGAAAAGGTTCAAAACAGATGGGGAATACCGGGTAAAACTGTAATTTATAATAAATAATATAACTAAAACTTGCGGGGGGGGGGGGTTGCGGTAATTACCAATAATGTGGAGGGTGTCTTCGCAAAATTGCCAGAGGGGCACATGCGCAACACATGCCCTCTGGTCGACGGGGGCTTGCGTGTAATATGGAGGAGAATTCGGGGGTGGATCTGCCAATTTCCACCAGATCACGTGCTAGGCACGTGGCCAATGGTTCTTCGATGTAACTGCTGTGATTCTCAAGGGTGCCGATGCAAAAACATCCCCTCCTCACATGCGCATCACGTGGGGAGGGTCTCGGGACCTGTGCCCAGCCTGATGGTTGGAGCTCGTGGCAGAGACGCCTTCTGGATGGCCGAGGGCAACCGACATCGTGGAGGCGAGGAGTAGCTCCTAGAGGAGGGGGCTGGCGGAGCTTCTGGCGCCTCTAGTTGGCGGTGGAGGCCAGCAGCCTTGGCAGAGTAGTGAGTCAGTTGGGTTTGTCGATGAAGGGGCGAAGCTGCTTGTCGACGGAGTGGTTATGCGGAGGTGGTAGCGTTGGCGGAGGTAGCTATGCGCGGAGGAGATTGAAGTTGCCGGTGAAGTCGTAGGCGGTGGTTGTCAACCTTGGCTCAACAACGCGGACATCCGGAGCAGAGAAGAGGAAGTGCGGCGGCGGAGCCGCTTCTGCAACGAGGGCCGGGGAGCCCTCGGATCTCGCCAATGTAGAAGATGCGGGCTGTCACCACCGCATCTCTGGTGAACGACGGATGGAGATGATCGGGGGCGGTGCTTCGTTAAATAGGTGAGGATTTCGCCGACGATGGAAGGTGATCCCCTGGAGATTGGGGAAGATCCGATGACGGAGGAGATTGACGAGGAGATTGACGATTTCATGGGAAGCGGTGGAGATTGGATCGTGGTCAGTGGAGATGAAGATACAGTGGATCGGAGATGCAGAAGGCGACTAGATTTTAATTTAATTTTTTTAAAAGAATAAATAAAAAATGCCAACAATGGCTGACACGTGGCGGCTCCAGGAGCCACCACGTGTCAGCACCAGAAAATTCAGAAATTAAAGACTTTGTAAAATACAAAATAAATAGCAAACGAAACCTGGATCAAAAAATTTTCTTCACAAAAATTGCTCGTCTAGATGAGACCTACAATTTTCATGAAGATATCAAAATCAAAATCGATCAAATACACGAAGTGATATTTTTAGGGGTATCCCATGTACATAGAATACCTAGAGTTTTATAATTTTTATGTCATTTTTAAATCAGATAAAAATTCAGAAAAAATATGATAAAATCAAAAATAAATAATTACACATTAATCTAATTTTCTTTGATTTTTATTAATTAAGAAAAAAAAGAAATAAAATAAGAAAAAGACCAATGTTGTAGAGTTGGTTAGTGAACACTCGGACCCAATTTGTTTCTTCGATTTCAGGCTCAATTTGGATTTGGATTTTTGCGCATTTTAATAAAACTTTTATCAAAGAAGACAAAAGAAAAAGAAACAAACTAAAATAAGTTAAATATGTACATAAATTAATAGATCGAAAACTGCTAAAATACAAAATGTACAAAAGAGGCCCAAAACCCAACTTTCACATATGAGCTCCGATTTACTTGAACTTGGTCTTGTTTTAAAGGTAATTGAATGTAAATTAGTTCAAAAGTGAGTAGGATCAAAATAGACACTGGATGGGGAAGATATGAGGTTTTTAGTCCGGAAGTCCTGAAAATAGGGTTTGGGTTTTTGGTCCACTTATTTGGGTTAGTGATTTTTTTTGTATTTTTCATTTATTCTTGTTAGTGATATGTACACAGTGGAGGTGGTTTTGGGTCATTTGGAGTTAGCATGAATGAGTTAAAAATAAGAGAAGTTAGGCTATTTACATGTCATTTTTGGCTTGGATTTTTGGCTTCTTAGTTTGAGCAAAAATTAGTGCTAAAATGCAATTCTTATGAAAACATGCATGAATGCTAATTATGCAGAATAGATGCGGAAATGCTGTTGATCTTGAGGGATTTAGCTTAAATGAGATTTAGAGTGATGAATCTGAGATTCATCACGTCTCTAGGATTCGTTCTCCTCGCTGACGAGTATAAGAGGTTGCTAGTATGCCTCTGTGTGCGTCTATGTCCCCATGTGTGCTCGAGGAGGATTAGAGACCCTGATGGCTCCAGGTGACCTAGAGCTTCTCCTAAGTACCTCTATTGCTCCAGAAGGCACGGTTGTGTCCTAGACCTGCATCCAAAAGTAAGGTGGCTCGAGGCGATGATCATTGGTCAAAAATAACAGCGGGAAGCTACATTGATGAACGGTGATGGTGAGCTCCAAAAATGTGGCGAAGGAGGAGCTTGAAGTCCTTTGATTTGGGTGAAATCAAAGGGCTTTTGCCGGGGGGGGGGGTTGTGGAGAAAGAGTGAGGAAAGGAGAATGATGTGAACGCGGGTAGAAACATGGGCGGAATCACAGTGATTAGGACCTAGAGCTCGAAATCCAGGTCAACAAAGATCTGGCCACTACACTAATTCTACTGAATCAACCTGGAAACTAATTACTAAATCAAGATCTGTGCTATAAATATTACCTATGATAGCAGGAAAAAGAGGCTCAACTGGCCAGGAAAAGCCTGGAGAAAAACCTGTCGGAGCAGCTCCGACGGTGAGTGGATGCGCCTCTCTAGTCCTCCTCCTCACTGCAAATCCGTACCTGAAGCTGCTGTCACCAAGCTAGAGGTATGTATAGGGATTTGAGGTGCTAAAACAAGCCAAAGAGAGATTAAAAATCAAAAAGAGATCTGAGGGGCTTATTTATAGATAGTTTTTGAGCGAGTTTCGAGGGGGTTTTGCGTGAGATCGAGCGGAAGTTGGTGGGGATTCTAGGAAGGGTGTGGATGAAGGACGAGATGGCTACATGAAGGTGGAAGTCTCCAGGGAAGTGGATTAATAACGGGGGCTTGATAAATCAATGAAGTAGGTGCCTCATGACTTCTGACAGAAGTCAGGGGGGATGAGGTATAGTTGACCGAAGTCAACAAATGGAGATGGCTGGTTGGCCCGTCTGGACCAACCAGGAAATTCCAAGGCAAGAATGCCTTGGAAAAATAGCAATTGATTTTATTATTTTTAGGTTAGTGTTTATATTTTTTAGTATTTTATACTTTTTTTTCGAGGCGTTTTATTATTAGTTACTTTTTTGGGTTTTATTTATAGGTACATTTGCCTATGTTTTGACTATTTTATTTTTATTTTGTAATTTTGATTTTTAATTTACTCTCTTATTTTGTGTATTTATAGATTATTTTTTTACATATAAAAATATTTTTATTATATTTTTATGATGTGATATGTACACTTAAATAAATAAGTATATATAATATATTGGTATAGTTATTGTATATTCATCCATGTATTTAGCGTACATATTTTATTTTAATATTTTCATTATGGTTTGTTTTAGTTTTAAAATGTACATATAATATAAATAATATTTACAACATTATAAAAATATAAAAATATAAAAGAATAAAGAATAAATAAAATGATTATTTTATTCAGGTATATTGTACAATAGGGGCCCAAAACCTAATTTTCACACCTTAAAGCCAAAAAGTATGAAACTACCTTCATTAAATAGGTTATTAAAAGTTATATGCAATTAAAGTGATTTTGATACATTTTGAGTTTTTATATGAGAGATATGGGTCTCAAAAGTTGAGATTTTAGGAATTTATTCTGTGTATAAAATATATATTTTATATTATTCTATATGAAATAAACTTTGTATTCTTTTATATATTTTTATCTATAATTTTCATGTATAAAGTTTCTTTCTTTGAGGTGTAAATAATAAAGAATAAAATAGGTCCCCAAAAGTAATTATTGGCCTTTTTTGTAGAGTAATCCGACTGTAGTATCTGCGTAATTAGCTTCCCTATCTCCTCCTATTTTATTCTTTGTCGACTAAGTCATCATGATGATTGGGTCTCGGGGGCTAGGATTGCTTCAGTGTCCTAGACACTTCGCTCTTTCTCTTTTCTTTCCTTTATTCTTTTATTTTGGCGATAAATACAATAAATGTATAATATTTTATATAGTATTTTGTACAAATTAATGAGTGTTTATTTTGACAAATTAATAATATATTCATGCATTTATCTAGGGTTTGAAGGCCAAAATGAAAGAATAAAGTGATGAAATGGGCATTCATTACCCTCCTATACTTGCCTTTACTAGTCCCTAACAAACACTTATGCTAATAAGTGTAGAAAATAAAGAAAAGAAAAAGAAAAAAACTTGGAATAATTTTCGACTTTTAAACTTTTCTTAATAATGTCAAAGTTTAGAGCTCAGAGAAGACCTTTGGATTAATGGTGTGTTCGGAACCACTTTGAGGTTAGGATTTGTGACATAACATCCCCTAGGTTCCATAATCCTACCATTCAGTCCAAGTTACAGTCAAATCAGAAGCATCCTCTCAGTCACATATTCTTGTTACCTTGAAGTGATAGAACCATGTGTACGAATTGTGTTATCTCTCCTCATACAAAATTGTTGAACAATCAAGGGTTCTGCTCTTTTGGTAACTCGTCCTCATGGAGACAGATATTCCCTTCTAAGGTCACATACTCTCAGTCTTTACAACCGAATGGGAGAAGGAAGTAAGAAGAATTGAGAAGAGAAGTGGGAATGGACCAGTGTAGTCTTCATTCTCTTGTGAAGTCAGTCAGTGTAACCGAATCTTCAGCAAGAAGCAGGCCTTTCCAAACTCGAATTTTTGGTATTGGCTTCTTTAAAAATTTTCTTTGACTTTGCGTAGCTTCTACATTCTTGTTTGTGCCCCGGTGGATATAGCATCTTCTAGTCCACCCGTTTTTTGGGGTCTTAGAAAAAGTTGCGTCGATAGACCATCCTCATCGAAAGATTTATTTCAAATCATCTCTAGTTTTTAGTGGTTACCAGAAGAAGTCAGTTAGAGTACCGATGTCGGCAGTCCCCAAGAATGGTTCCTGAGCCACCCTTGATGAAGTGTCCATGCATCGTCCCAACTTAGACTCCAATATTTTTCAACAATCCATCTGAGTCGAGCTAAGTGTTAGGTGTGAGGTTTCCAATCAAGTTATTGTCTCAAGAATCTTATGGGTGATATGAAGGGCTCTATTTTGATACATAGAATTGGCTTATGAACATAGTCTCATGGAACCTAAAGAATTAGGTCTGGATGACCTGAAGTATCTCTAATTCCAATCCTCAATGGGTTCCTCTGAAATTAAGTGTATTACGGCCTATTCCGAGTTCCAATCTTCAGACTTTATTTGGACTTGTCCAATCTCCTGGATTACTCTGAAAAAAGCAAATGTTATGCAAGTGCTATGCGCAATGCAGAAAAAAAATTTTGTGATGAAATTTTCAAATTTTTGACTTTTTATGGATTTTTGAAAAAGATTTTTCTATTTTTATGTTTTTTTTAATTTTGCAAATGTTCCTGGATTTTTGGTTTTGCATTTTTTTGTGATTTTTGAAAATAAAATATTTTGGATAAAAATAGGTACAACTATTTATATAGGGGTGTATCTTATATTTACAAGATTTCGATTTTTAAGAATTTACAATTGGTATGTTATTATTTATACAAGTAATTATATTCATCTTGTGAAAAATGTTTATTAGAAAGATGTACATATTCCTCGAATGTATTTGAAAATGATTTTTCAAACAATTTTCAAGACTATAGTCCAAAATAATTTTTGCAAATATTTTTTACAAACATTTACAAACATTTGAAAACTATTTTGCAAAGGTTCTTCAAATAGTACATATTGATTTTTCAAATATTTTCACAACCATTTTCCAAACCATTTACAATTTGGTTTCTAAAATATTTTATTTCACATAAAGGGAAGATATTTTTACAACCAAAATATTTTTATAAAGGTTGAAAACATTTTACAAGATATTTTTCAAATATTTTTCAAAAGAATTTTCAACCATTTTTCAAATAATTTTGCAAAACAATTTTACTGATTTGTTGATAAGTATATACAAAAGATTTTGAGGAATACTCATCTTTTTATAAGGTGGTTTTAATGAATTTTATGGTATATAAAAACTTTTCTAGCCATATCTATTGAAAATACAAAAGTACAAGTTATGGCTAAAATGTATATAGTATATATTGACCACCCTATACTTAGCTTGAGTTATGTCCTCATAGATCGAAGATAAAGGAAGACATAACTCGTACGAAGTATAGAAAAGTCTATATTACAATGAACTAAAGAATAGGAAGTCAGTCATCCCCCTATGCTTAGGATCAATTAATCCTAAGTATAGCAAACTATGTATAAAGAACATGGGGGGGCGAGGGTGGGAACAAATAAATTAGTAAATCAGCGGCTCAGCCTGTCTTTACCTATACTTAGGGTAAAATATCCCTAAGTAGAGAAAGAATGTCGAGTTGATGAGACAGGTGAGGGATCAAAGAATGAGCACCCGAATGCACTCATCCCCCCTATACTTAGGATGAAGCATATCCTAAGTATAGCAATGATGTATGGGATGAATCCGACTTTACGGAAGAATAAAAGAGTAACAAATGAAAAGAAGAAAATGATTAACTATTCAAAAATATTTTTGCTAGCCTCATCTGATTAAGTTGATGTTGTGATTGTGAGTTCTTCATCGTGGACCACCTGAACTGAGTCAACCACAGACAGAAATGTGTCATGTTTAAGACAAGGCTTCAGAAGTTGTCCGTTGATCATGAATGGTTGTGTGTCAGCTGATAATATGGATATGCTGATGCTTCCATTGTTACACACATGTTTCACTATGAAAGGCCATGTCCACTTGCTTTTCAACTTCCTTGGAAATAGTTTGAGCTTTGCATCAAACAACCAAACTTTCTGCCCTGGTTCAAAGGTCTTACGGTAAATATGCTTGTCGTGCCATTTTTTGACCTTTCCTTGTACATTAGGTTATTGTCATATGCATACTCGCAGAATTTAAGGAGTTGATTCAGATCCACCTTTCTGTTCTATCCAGCCTTCTTTGAATCCAAGTTATAGATATCAATTGCCCACAAAGATTTGTGAATGAGTTCTACGTGCAAATGGCATGGCTTGTCGTATACTAAGCAGTAGGGAGACATTCCTAATGATGACTTGTACGCAGTCCGATAGGCCCAAAGTACTGAATCCAGTTGTGACCAATTCTTCCTGTCGGGGCATACGAGCTTCTATAAAAATTGTCTTTATCTCTATGTTTGAACATTCATCTAGGCCATTGGACTGTGGGTGGTACAGAGAGGTGACACGATGTTCAATGCAGAATTCTTGTACCAGCTTCTTCACCTCTCTGTTGATGAAGTGGCTATCCCCATCAGATATCAAAATTTAAGGGATTCCAGACCTAGCAATGATATGACCTCTTAGAAGCTGACAGACAGTGCGACTATCGGTGGCTCGTATTGGGATAGCCTCCATCAAATGGCAGTGAGAGGAATATACTCAAATCCCTGACTGTCAGGGAACAAGCCCATGAGTTAATGCCCCACGTGTCAAACATAGTTGAATTCTGAATGTAATTCAGGGGCATTGTATCTCTCATTCCAACAATACTACCCAGTCGCTGATAGTCAGTGCAATGCTTGAAAAAGTCTTCTGCATCCTTAAATAGAGTTGGACACCAAAGGCTACATTGTCAAAATTTTGTTGTCGTTCTCCTTCCAGAGCAATGTCCTTCTGCTTCTTTGGAGTGGCAATGCTCGAGGATGCTGTGGGCTTCCTCCTGAGGACTGCATCTTCTCCAGATTCAGTCTGCCCCTTGCGAAAGAGATAAGGATCCTCCCACTGGTAGAAATGCATTTCCGACAAGAACTTGTCTCTCTTCAGCTAGGGACAATCTTGTGGAGTTTTCTTGGATACAAGATAGTTCAAAATATCACCGAACTAGGGGAGCGAGGTGATTGACAAGATGTCTTCATCTGGAAAAGTATATGTCATTAACAATAGGCTCTGCTCAGGAGTGTCTATCTCTGGCAATCTTGACAAGTGATCAGCCACCACATTTTTACTCCAGAATTATTGTGAATTTCAAGGTCAAATTCCTGGAGCAGAAGGATCCATCTGATTAACTGCGATTCAACATCCTTAGCTTGTAAGTACTTGATGGTTGAATGGTCTTTAAAAACTATAACCTTTGATCCAAGCAAATGGGATCTGAATTTTTCTAGGGAAATTACCACTGCTAGTAGCTCTTTTTCAGTGACACTGTAGTTTCTTTGGGCTTCATCGAGAGTTCTGTTGGCATAGTGAATGGCAAATGGGATTTGATCTCTCTTTGTCCTAAAACCACCCCAATGGCATAATCATAAGCGTCTGCCATGATCTCAAACGGTAGAGACCAATCTAGCATGTGAAGGACATGGACTTGATGATTATTTCTTTCAACTGGGCTGAAGGACTCTGTCATCTACGATAAATTCGGCCTCCTTGCCTAGAAGCTTAGTCAGGGGTCGGGCAATTTAACTGAAATCTTTGAGGAATAGTTGGTAGAAGCCAACCTGTCCTATGAATGATTAGACATGCTTCAAGTTTGTAGGTGGTTCTAGCTTTGAAATCACTTCCACCTTCACAGCATCAACCTCCATGTCACACTTCGAGATGACATGGCCAAGAACGATACCTTCGGTCACAATGAAATGGATCTTCCCCCATGAGAGCACAACGTTCACTTCACAACATCTTTTTAGAACTCGGTCTAAATAAGATAAACACTGATTAAAGCTGCCTCTGCAGACCGAGAAATCATCCATAAAGACTTCGTGAAAACTTCAAACCATATCTGCGAATGCTTCCAACATACATCGCTGGAACGTCGCTGGAGCGTTGCATAACCTGAACGATATTATGCGGAAGGCATATGTCCCAATGGACATGTGAAGGTTGTCTTCTCTTGATCTTCATGAGCAATCATGACTTGATTATGACCAAAGTATCCATCCAAGAAACAAAAGTATTCATTCACGACAAGTCTTTAGACTATCTGGTCGATGAAGGGAAGCGGGAAATGATCTTTATTGATCACTAAATTCAATCGTTTGTAATCCACAAAGACGTGCCCAGATGTCGGAACTCTTGTTGGGATCTCCTCTCCTTTGTCATTCTTGATCATGGTGATCCCTGACTTATTTGGCACAACATGCAGGGGGCTCACCCACTTTGAGTCATAGATGGGATATATGAGTCCTACATCACACCATTTCGTGATCTCATTCATCACAACCTCCCGAAGGTTTGCATTCAATCGACACTGGAATTCATGGGAAGGCTTGCTGTCATCTTCAAGGTATATGTCATGCGAGCATAGTGAC
Source organism: Ottelia alismoides (assembly GCA_037367405.1). NCBI lineage: Eukaryota > Viridiplantae > Streptophyta > Magnoliopsida > Alismatales > Hydrocharitaceae > Ottelia > Ottelia alismoides. Next base: position 643,819 of record JAZKJV010006375.1, read on the forward strand.
AGGTTTATCCCATGAAGATATGAAAATCTTCTAGCATATGACCTTGCGGTTTCTCTCTAGAACCTCGAGCAGACAAAATTCTTGTTCCTCGGTTAGCTGCGAGTTGATGATTATAGGGAACATGTTCGGTGCTCCCGTAAGGAAGGCATACTTTATGTTTGCCAGAAGTGTGGCTTGAGCTCAGGTGGGGTCTGGTTCAGCTCGGTGGTGATTTCAGCTACTGTGCAGGGCGATGATATCAGATTTTTCATCTGTATTGCGTCTACCATTGGAACTGTAGGCTCTGAGTGCAGTGCTGCATGGAATTCTTCGATTACCGAATCTTGTTCATAAAAAATTTCAATGATGTCATCTTGCTCTGCTAAGGACATGCAGCTATGAATGCATTCGTCAGGCAAGTCAGCAAAAAATATCTTCTTCAAGGATATCTGGGAATTCGATCGTGCTGTCCATGACCTCCTCGATGGAGAGGAATGCCTAAGTCTCAATATCATCCATAAACAGATTTGTATCGCGGATTTCAGATAAAAAGTCACAGTCTTCTGTTTGTTGCTTTGTCGGCTCACTCTCTTCTGATGAAGATGATGAAGGTTTAGGTACTTGGATCATCTCAATAGGCATTTTATCACTATTTGAATGGAATGTTATTTGCCTGATGCCATAGTTCACCAATACCTCAACTATTCGAAGGAACAACCGTCCAAGGATTATCAGGGTATGAAGAAGAGGAACCGAAGTGTCCATATCCAGAACTATGAAGTCTGTAGAGAATTGCATTCCCTGAATGGTGACGAGACATCTTCCAGATTCCTTGGGGCTGCTTAATGGATGTGTCTGTGAACTGTAGAATCATTCCAGTAGACTTGAGTGGTCCCAACCCAAATTATTTGAGTAGTGAAGTTGGCATCAAGTTGATTGAGGATCCGTTGTCAAGTAGAGTTTGGTAGAACCCTTGATCAAACATCTGATATCTGACTAGAGGAGCTCCCCTATCCTTCTTTTTCATCGGGAGATTGTTGATTGTATTCATTGTAGCCACAGTGAGGATATGCTTCACATTTCTTTCATGAACTTTACACGGCTATCTCTTTGAGGTACATGCCTCCTTTAGAACTTTCTTAATATCAGGCATGTACTTGATGACCTTGAGAAGAGTCATTTTAAGAACAAGATTCTAGATTATTTCCACCACATTAGGGTTAGACAAGGCAGTTTTTAAATTTTTATTTTTTTTTGGATTTTCTCATTGCATCGGGAACGTAATATGTACAAAATCAAAAGCAGTAGTAGGAATAGTATTCTTATTTAAAACAAAATATGTGCCCACATCAGGGTGTACATGTGGATGACTAAAATGAGCAAGGTCATCCAAGAAAGGTGGGCATCCAAAATCTTAAAGTAAGGCTCCATCAACTAGCGTCAGATCAATTGTGGGTGAGGTCTCTTCTAAGGTTGGTTGGTTGGTGCTTGGCTGCTACTGCTGGTGCTATCTTTTTGGCATTTTTGATTTTTTTGGCTTTTTTTTGTCGTGCTTATCCTTCTTCTTCCTTACCCTACCCAGTTGTTGATTCGACTGATGTAGAAGAAGATGACGACTCTCCCTCGACTTCTTTATTCTTCCCCTTACAAGTTGTTGATGGCTGCAAGGTCATACCACTCTTAAGAGTGACAACATTAGATAAAAACAAATCATTCAAATCTGACTTTGTAATACCGAAGGGAACTTCACAGACTACCTGCTCTTTCTTATTAAAATTATTGGGGTTTTCCTCCACTTGTGCAAGAATGGAGGTCTTGGTTGCGGTGAAATCATCCAACTTCTCGTTGAGATCTGCAAGGCCCTTAACAGGCTGGGCTAGGCAGTCCAAGGTGGGGTTCACAAGAGATGTAGCCTCAGATACTTCGACGTGTTGACCGTGCTGATATTGCTGATGGTGTTGAGACTGTTGGTTGGGGTACTGAAAATGATACTGAGGAGAAGGGTGATGTTGTTGATACTGCTAAGGAGGGTGATGCTGATATGGTACAACCGCATACTACTGGTTTTGCTGGTACTGTCGGTACTACGGTTGTTTGTATTGGTTCTGTCTCCAATTATCATGGAATTGTGGAGACTACTAGTGTTTAGGCCAGTTGTTCTGGACAAACCTCCCTCTTTTCTGTTGAGGGAACTGGCAGGAGTTAGCATCCTGACCTTGTTGAGGTCCGCTTGGATGGGTCAGTTGCACATCATTCAAATATACACCATTCACCTCCTGAATGAGAGGTGGTGGAGGGTAGAATTATATGGAATGTACTGGGGATCAGGCCGGTAGAAGACCTGCTGCTGCTGTGACTGCTGCGGAGTGGATGGCTTTGGGGCTTGCATATAGTAGATGTGCTGAACTACTGGTTGGGGTTGACTCGACTGAGGAGGTTGTGATGGTGCATCTTCCTTCTTCTCAGCTAGAGTGGGAGACAATGTAGACATGAAGTTGCACGAGCTGATTGTGCTCCCCCAATAACTCCAACTGCTTGGTGATTTGATCTAGTTTGTCCAGGTTTTGCATCCTCTGCTCGATCACAATAATTTTTTCTAGGTCATGTGATCGCTTCTCGATTATGTCTATTTTGGACAGGTGGCTCCCAATAATGCTCAGATTGGAGCTCTCATCCATTACTGGCTCGTGGGATGCTACCATATGCACATGCTTTTGAATACTCTAGGGATGGCACTGATAGACACAGGACAGCGATAAAGTGGCCTCTCCTTCGACCATCTCCTCAAAGATCTATCAGACGACGTTCTCATCTTTGAAATGTGAGCTTCCACACACGACATCCATGAGCTTCTACTCTCTATTGTCAATCCCCCAAATAAGTGTTGGACCAAGCTGGTCCGTGGAATGTCATGATGGGGACATTTCTCTTGCACCTTAATAAACCTCTCCTAAGCCTCATGAATAGACTCGTGTGTGGCTTGGGTAAAGTTTGCTATGCGGGCGTGCATTTGATTTAGTCACCCCAAAGGATAGTACTTATGCAAAAAGTATGACTTCAATTCTTCCTAGGTCTTGATGACCTTCCCCAAGTGGTTGATCCAATGAAGGACCTTATCTTAAAGGCTGAAGGGAAATGTCGTCATCTTGACTATGCCTAATGGTATACCAAGGTAGTGAGTCGTACCACAGATGCACTCAAACTATTGTAGATGAGTATAAGGTTCTTCGTTGGTTTTTTTGCGAAAGGTGGGTAGGAGCACTAGTAGTTGAGGCTTCAATTCAAAATGAGCATGGATTGTGGGAATCTGAACCCATTTAGTGATTTGTTCTGCCCCAGGATTGTACGTCTCTTTTAGAGTCGTCTTGGGCCACTCTACTCCAGGCTTTTCCACTAGGCCTCCACCGCGTCCACCTTCGGGGTCCTCTTCAAATCCTCCTCCCTGATTTTCTCTCCTTCTCCTCAAGTCATTGGGCATGTCCTGGAAAGAGACCTGTGCTAAAGCTTGGTCCATGAGCTGCTGCTAGATTGCCTAAATAGAGGCTAGGATCTGGGCATTCACAACATTCTGATCAGGCTGTTGACATGGATCGGGCTGAGGTGGTTGCTAATGTCCTTTCCCTTTTCCTCCAGGAACCATCTCTTTTTTCTGATCCTGAATCTGATTCTATCACAATTTATGGCTCTAGATTGGGCTCTTGATATGCAAATGGAATAATGCACCGATCAATCTGTATGGAGGCACCAAAAGTAACAAATCGGTCTGTGTTAAGGTCAACACAGAACTTCATTAAGGATGGCGATGTGTATTGAGTGAAATCAATTGCCATACAAAATGGGTATATTTCGAGATAAGAGTGATCTCGGTTTATTGGAGAAGATAGGGAGTATGGAGATCGGTTCATGGAGTCTGAACCGGGTTTTCGGGAATTGCCCCGAATTATTAGAGGTGACGAGCATATGGAATCGATGTTGGTGTCGGTGGGGTCTAGACTAAGCCATCCGTGTGTCTCCATCTCGATGGTCAGAGGAGATCAAGAATGGAAGAATGATATAGAGGTCAAACAAGGAATAAAGGGAGTGTAAAACAGTAGAAGTCTCTAAATGAGAAGTGGGTCAAAGGAGGATCCAAATAGAAGAAAGTGAAAAAGGTACACACTCTGCAGGACTGATCTTTGAACCTTAATCTAATTCAAACAAACACAAAACAAGGGTATGTTCACCCACTCAACACATGTGAAGCCATGAGAGTTTGGCTATTTTTATCTTATCAATTATATTGTTATTTTCAGGAAATCTTATAACAAGTCCTTAAGTACGCTAACCATATAGGAGTGTGCGTACTACCAGGTAAGAGATCCATACTTCTTCTACCTCCTTTGTAACATGCAATCTACGTGCTTAAAGGTCCTTGATCTCGTGACTGGGCGGCTACTCAACCAAAGAAACAGAGAGGGGAAGTGGATAGGCGAAACTAATACTTCAGACCTCGCTCGTAGTGGAATCACCCCGAGCGTGCAAGGACATACTCGGATGCAAACCGATGAGATAAACACACATGTGAGGGCACAACCTAAGCTCAATACTTTAGACCAAGTCAGACGCTCCATATAAGGCGGGTGCACCGTGCTCTACAAGGCCCTACTCGATCAGTGCTATAGAAGGACCAATACTTCGACAACCCAGGTGATAATAAAGGCGCCACAAATCGGGATTTGGGCTCTTATCCTTAGTGGGTTGCACCTCACTCTGTCTGGAATGTACCTGAAAACAGTGCGAGCTTTATGAACCCAAAACAATGAATGGTTCCTTACGAATTTTAATTAAGGTCAAGTTTATTTAGCAGTCCCTTTTCTATTTTTGGGTTTTTACTTTTTTAAGTATTTGTTTTCAGAGCAAGACACCTATTTTTTTGTATTTTTCTTTTATATCCTAAGTGATATAAACACGGGGGGAGAGGATGCAAAAGCCGTGCAAATCGTCACTAAGATGGAAATTTCGCCTTAGTGACTAATGATGCATGCAAAGATAGAATCACTTACAGTGCTTCCCAGCTCTCTCTCCATGCGGGATGCAAGGCAGAATTAAAATAATTACAATATATGGCGATACACAAAAGAGAGAAAGCATCCTAAACAATAGTTGCTATTACCGTGAAGAACCAAATACTAATTACTCAATCTCTGAAGTGCATCGGTGTCTGCCACAATGGATCCTGCAAGTATTGTATAGCATTTCTCTCGGCGCTCGATATCAAGTACAAATAGCTGACAATTAATTTAGACTAAGTCCAAGCGTGTATCACTATAGGCTCATGCAATATTTTTAGGGCTTTGGACCTAACTACCGAGTCAAACAACCTACTATCTAAGGGCTCACTCATAGAAAACAAATATAAACAAAGCCGGGAAGCTCAAATCATGGGAAACAAATAAAATAAATGCGATAAACCACAAAAAATCCGGTACGAGGCCCCCCGTAAACATACACCCGGGCATTGGACCTCATGTGGTGTAGAGAGTAGTGTCCAAGTTAATTACAAATTATTTTGCAAAAATTAAATCTCTCTTGTAAAAACAGAAAATGGCAGTCTAAGTCTGCTCCCTTCCCCCTTCCATGTTTTTCTCTCCCGCTCTCTCTTAGTCTGCCCTTAAAGAGAAGGTCAACCTCTACTTGCCTCGAGTACGCCTACCTCCTAAGAGATAGCCTTCGTCAAGCGGTCCCTCATAAGAAAGATTAACATGAAAAATGGATTAGAACAATCAAATAATTACCAAAGAACAAATAGTAGAAAAATGCAGGTAAATAATGAACGACTATATATACAAAGATGTGCTACAATCCATTTCTCCTGGGCAACGACGCCATTTGTTCAATCACTTGAGAGATAAGAGGGAGTCGTACACTTCACACAAGGCAGGAGCGATGTCACTGAGCTGACCCCTCAAAGGGACCTAGGTGAGCGAAACAACAATCAACCCACATAGTATAAATCAATCAATGAATAGGTAGGTGTGAATCAAAATTTATTATAAATCCTACAATAAAATGTGTATAGCGACAAGCATAGTAGGTTGTCGAACATAGGGAACACATGATGTAACACTCAATATTATTTAGAAATAAATAATGAATAAATAATATTCAGATGTATATAGAGATATGCACAATATTAACCTAAGGATGTGGGTCTTTGGTTTTATATTATTATTTTCTTTATTTTATTTTTGCTTTATATTTTATATTTTTTGGAATATATTATTTTCTTTTTCTTTTAAATAAATAATACAAGATATATAAGACTATATAGACAATAATAGATAATACAATTAAAAATACTTAAAAAATATGAAATAAAATCTTTTTTAGTTTTAAATATTTTTCTTTTGTTTTTATGATTTTTTGGTAGATTTTGTTATATTTTTATATATTTTTAAAGTAAAAAATACACGAAATCATGAACTTTTTAATTTAGTTGAATTGTTTTGAGATTTAAAAATACTTAACAAGTCCAAAAATTTACGAAAACATTTTTAATATATACTAATATATATAAGCAAAAATATAGAATAGGAACAAGTATTTTTTTATTTTTATAATAGTTTCTATAATTTTGTAGGATATTAGGCCTTTTTAATATTTAGGTGTTTTCCTTTTATATTTTTAAGGATTTTTGGTTAGAAGGTATTAGATACTATAAGAAGCACACAATATTTTTTTTGGAAACTTTTAGATGCGATTTTATTTTTTTTAGGTTTTTAAAACAAATAAGAACTGGCTGCAGACTTTTTGATTTATAGAGAATAGAAAGTAGGCATAAAATGCAAATATAATCATACAACATGAACAAGCATGCATCCAGGTACTTAATCCTATTTTTTGGAGATTTTTTAGGCACAATAATTATTTTTAATAAATAGGGAATCACATACAAAAATATTTAAACTAGCAGCGCTATAAATGCAATTGAAATTAAAGGTGAGGGGTGATGAATCTCAGATTCATCACTCTAAATATCATTAATTAAGCTCAAATCCCTCAAAACCATGGGCATTTCTTCATTTATTCTGCATAATTAGCATTCATGCATGTTTTAATAAGAATTGCAATTTATCCCTTATTTTTGCATAAAATAAGAAGCCAAAAATCCCAGCTAAAATTGACCTGTAAATAGCCTAACTTCCCTGATTTTTAACTAATTCATGCTAACTCCGAATAACCCAAAACCACTTCCACTGTGTACATATCATTAACAAGAATACATGAAAAATACAAAAAATTCACTAACCCAAATAAGTGGACCAAAAACCCAAACCCTAGTTCTAGGATTCCCGAACTAAAACCCTCATATCTTCCCCATCCAGTGTCCTTTTTGATCCTACTCACTTTTGAACTAAGTACATTCAATTACCTTCAAAACAAGACCAAGTTCAAGTGAATCGAGCTCGTATGTGAAAGTTGGGTTTTGGGCCTCTTTTGTACATTTTGTATTTTAGCTGATTTTGACCTATTATTTTATGTACATAATTAACCTTTTTTTAATTTCTTTTCCATTTGTCTTCTTTGATAAAAGTTTTATTAAAATGCGCAAAAATCTAAATCCAAACTGAGCTTGAAATCAAAGAAACAAATTGAGTCTGAGTCTTCATTGATTGTCTGTACAAAATTGGTCTTTTTCGTGTTTTATTTTATTTCTTCTTTTTCTTAATGAATAAAAATCCAAAAAATTATATTAATGTGTAAATATTTATCTTCGATTTTATCATATTTTTTTTCCAAATTTTTATCTTGTTTTAAAATGACAAAAAATTATAAAACCCAAAAATCAAGGTATAATATGTACATGGGATACCCCAAAAATATCACTTTATGCACGTGATCTATTTTGGTTTTGATGTTTTCATAAAAGTTGTAGATCTCATTGAGACGAGAAACTTTCATGAAGAATTTTTTTTGATCCGAGGACGTTTGCTATTTATTTCGTATTTTTTCTATTTATTTTCTGATTTTTGTGGGGCTGACACGTGGGAGCTGCTGGAGCCGACACATGTCAACCAATTTTCGAGTTGTTATTTTTTTGTTTTTATAAAAAAATAAAAAAATTCAAACCACCGCATGTGCGGGTCATGTGCCTCAGCCGCACGTGACCAACACGTGCCTCGCCAGCACTCCTCTTCCATTACAATGTGCACCCATCATGGCCATCCGATCTCGGCCGATCGGACGGCCACTGCTCATTGTCGTCACCCCCACCTTTCCAAATCTGAACCCGCCATCGCGTATCTCTCCTCGCCATCTCCGTCGCAAATCTCGGCCGACACCGTCACGATCCGATCCCGTCTTCCCTCGTCGAATCCACTCCAATCTCTACCATACCAAATCGTCGACGACCCTCCATCAATCTCCAATCAGATCATCGTTCCTCCGCAAATCCCTCACCAATCAACTTCCCTCTCCAACCAAACCTCGACCCTATAAAGCTACTAGTCGAACCACGAATCCCTCGCAGATCTTCATCTGGGAAACGTCAGATGAAGATGGATCCTATGTTGATCTGACGGCAACTACAGGCCGACACACGACTAGCAGGTGTCGGTGGAGAGGCGGAGCAGCAGTGGGGGGGCAGTCGAGGAAGCGTTGTCGAGGACGAAGCATGGCCGGTGAAGTCATTATAGTGATGGATGTGCTCCTGTAGCTGAGGAGCGTTGTCGAAGAAGATTAGAGCGCTAGCGAGGGAGTTCTGTTGACGATGAGCGTACGACGGAGATGGATGAAGTTTGGAGTAGCTATCGTCGAAGACGGTCAGTGGTGGGAGCTTCATTGTTGCTGACGTTGGTTGATGACGAAGGTGGTAGTCTGAGGTAGTTGGCTCGACGGATACGGGGCCGGAGCAGAGCAACCATGCAGAGAAGGCATGACGTTGCGATGGGTCGTGGAGGGCCAGATCTTGCCAGAGAAGGGTGGCTTCGTTGGGCTGTCACCACCGGCGAAGACTCGAAGATGCAAATCGGCGGATGCTTTGGAACGAGAGGCGGCGGAGTAGCTTTATAGGGTCGAGGTTCGGTTGGAGAAGGAAGTTGATCGGTGAGGGATTCGTGGGGGAACGATGATCTGATTGGAGATTGATGGAGGGTCGTCGACGATTTGATATGGTGATTCGACGAGGGAAGACGGGATCAGATTGTGATGGCGTCGGCCGAGATTCGCGGCGGAGATGGCAAGGAGAGATACGTGGTGACGGGTTCATATTGGGAAAGGTGGGGGTGACAACGATGAGCAGTGGCCATCCGATCAGCCGAGATCGGACAGCCATGATGAGTGCACGTGGTAGTGGAAGAGGAGTGCTGGCGAGGCACGTGGTGGTCACGTGCGGCTGAGGCACGTGACCTGCACGTGCGGTGGTTTTAATTTTTTTTATATATATTTTTATAAAAACGAATAAATAAAAACTCGAAAATTGGCTGACACGTGGCATCTCCAGGAGCCATGTGTCAGCCCCACAAAAATCAGAAAATAAATAGAAAGAAAAATCTGAAATGAATAGCAAATGGCCTCGGATCAAAAACGTTTCTTCATGAAAGTTTCTTGTCTTCATGAAAGTTGCTTATCTCGATGAGATCTACAACTTTCATGAATACATCAAAACTAAAATCGATCATTTGCACAAAGTGATATTTTTGGGGTATCCCATGTACATAGAATACCTTTATTTTTGGGTTTTATAATTTTGTTATCATTTTTAAACCAAATAAAAATCCAGAAAAATACGATCAAATAAAAGATAAATATTTACACATTAATCTATTTTTTGGATTTTTATTAATTAAAAAAAAGAAGAAATAAAATAAAATACGAAAAAGATCAATTTTGTACAGACAATTAGTGAAGACTTGGACTCAATTTGTTTCTTTGATTTCAAGCTCATTTTGGATTTGGATTTTTGCACATTTTAATAAAACTTATATCAAAGAAGACAAATGAAAAAGAAATAAAATAAGATAGGTTAATTATGTACATAAAATAATAGGTCAAAATCAGCTAAAATACAAAATGTACAAAAGAGGCCCAAAACCCAACTTTCACATACGAGCTTCGATTCACTTTTTGAAGGTAATTGAATGTACATTAGTTCAAAAGTGAGTAGGATCAAAACAGATAATGGATGGGGAAGATATGAGGGTTTTAGTCCGAGAATCCTAGAACTAGGGTTTGGGTTTTTGGTCAACTTATTTGGGGTTAGTGAATTTTTTGTATTTTAATTTATTCTTGTTAGTGATATGTACACAATGGAAGTGGTTTTGGGTTATTCGGAGTTAGCATAAATTATTTAAAAATTAGGGAAGTTAGGCTATTTACACGTCAATTTTAGCTGGGATTTTTGGCTTCTTATTTTATGCAAAAATAAGGGATAAAAGACAATTCTTATTAAAACATGCATGAATGATAATTATGCAGAATAAATGAAGAAATGCCAATGATTTTGAGGGATTTGAGCTTAATCAATGAGATTTAGTGTGATGAATCCGAGATTCATCATCACCCTATACTTAAAGCATGCTCGTCCCTGAGCATCAAAAAGAAATACCATGAGGTGAAACGAGATTGGGTTCCATACCAAGACCATGAGCTGAAGGTGAAAATGAAACTAGACTCGACCTTTGGATTATTAGTTAAGCGGAACTTCTGTGAGACTTAGAATTTTAAAATCAACAGCCTTCAAGTTCTACACATCATTGTCACAGTTTCGGCTCAGAAGACATCTTAGATCAATCCTCCTCCCAAAGCATACCCTATGAACATTGAACAATTGACTCATGTGTGTGAAAGGTTTTAGCTCTTCCCATCCAAAATGTCGGACTGCCATGCAAACATCCTCTCTAGTAACTCGTCCTCGGGGAGTCTGGTATTTCCTTCTAAGGTCTGCCGCGCTGTGTTCACAATCGAATTGGGGGAGAAGTTAGAACAAGGAGAAAAGAACTGGAAGGTGGCCAGTGTAGTCATCTCTCCTTGTGAAGCTGGCCAGTGTAGTCGAGTCTCCACCCAGATCTGTAGGTTTTCTTGAAGCTTGAACCTTTTTGGTCAGATATTTATTTGGTAATGTCTTCTTTGTATTTGGTTTTTTTGGTGTTTCTGCTTGGATCTTGTTGTGCTCCTACATATATAGAATCTTTTGTTTCCGTACATTTTTTGGGGTCTTAGAAAAAATTGTGCCCAGCCGTCCATCCCTTTTCTGAAGCTTTATTTCAACTCGTACTCTGATCTTTAGATTTCTATGCTAACATAAAAGAAACTCACACAGTCTTTCAACACCCCATCTGAGTTGAGCTAAGTGCATAGTGCGGGAGTAAATTAATTCCTTATTCCAGAGTTGTACCCAAAATGAAGAGACCAGGTTAGACACTAAGAGTCAAACGCTGCACAATGTCATGTGGAACTCAAAGAATTAAGTCAAAGACCTGAAGCTTCTAAAATCCTATTTCTCGGTGAAGTTCATCTAAAAATTAAGTGGATTAAAGTCAAGTCCAGATCACTCTTAATTTCTGCTCATAACTCGGTTCAGAACCCAAAGACTTTTCACAGATGCAATTGAATGTGATGCTGGATGAAGTGCAGGTGTGTAAAATGCAGACACATATTTTTATTTCTTTTTTTATGCAAGGTATTTTTTTATGCAAAAATGAGTAAGAAGCCATTTTTTTTCAAAAATTTTGATTTGGACATAGTCAATGTTAGTTGCAAAACTCCTTTTTTTCAAATTAATTACCCTCCCCGTAAATACATATAGACTTACGTGAAAGTACGAGATATGGGTAAAATATACACACAATATATATATAGACCCCCCTATACTTAGCGAGTGATGTGTCCTCAGAGCACAAGAAGCGTAAAGAAGACATAGCTCAGGCTAAGCATAAGAGAGTAAAAATGAAAAATAAAAAGATGGGTCCGACCGCCCCCCTATACTTAGGCTGTGAACAGTCTAAGTATAGAAGAAGAGCGAAAAAATGAAGTGGTTGGGATATGTGGATGAAGAGAGTATATACAAATGGGCATCGGTTCCCCCTATACTCAGGCTCTGGTCAGCCTAAGTACAGAAGAATGGTGGACATGATTGTGAGAAGTAGAGAATGTTATATACAGATGGCATCAGTCCCCCCTATACTTAGGCTCTGGTCAGCCTAAATATAGAAGAAGGGTGGAAATAGAATGATCGTGAGATGGAGAGAGTGGTATGTACAGATGGCATCGGTCCCCCCATACTTAGGCCTTGGCCTAAGTAGAGGAAGAAGCTATACAAGGAGACTGATGTGGTCGACAGGGAGTGTGGGTAGCCGATGATTAAGGCGGTTTTCGACTGATCTTTTTGTGAGTATGTGGTGGGAGATTGTAATGACGAGAAGGAGATGAAGCAAATGATTCCCAACTATTATCAGTGTTATCCTCGGAGAAATTATGTTGGATATCAGATGAAGAGTATGAGTCAGATGAAAGGTAGCCACCATTAGAGTTATCCTCAGAGGAATAGTATTTGAAAGTGGAACACTTCAGATATTCTTGTCTTTTTATTTCTTCAGTTGTTTTCTCAGAATTTGTTCCTTCTTGGGATCAAGCGATTTGTCCACGTATGAATACTCTGAAGCACCAGTCTCAGTCAGCTCATAAGAAATAATCCCAATGTATTTGATGAGAGCAGGAACATCAGCTTTAGATGAATAATAGTGAGGAACGGGAGTTGTCCAACAAGAATCAAATTTTGGATCCTTGCAAAGATATGGTTTTAGAACTGCCGAACATACTTCACTCATGTAGATTACCTTTTCCGGACCTCACGAGGGATCATCAACTGATTCCTCTTCCGGATGGTCAAAGGAGACTTTCTTTTTCGATGAAGGGGTAGTCATTTTGTTTCGTGAAGTTGTCGGTCCACTTGAGTCTCCAGATGAATAACCATTGGAATTATTCTCCTTGGTCGGTGTTCGTCCTGCATGTTTGTTCTTTGTCTTCTTAATGCTGGTGCACTCTTGATTTGGGATGATTTGGTCAAGGTATTAAGAGTAAGTTGCCCCTGGGTGCGACCATGCATATGTCTCAAGATCATATAAGAACCATTCTTCTATTTTGAGATCCACAGGAATTGAAATACTGGGGAGAGTCTCTGCATGTTCGTTCTCAATTGATTTGATGTTGGAGCATTCCCTTGTCGAGTTGATGTGATCAAGGTAGTCAGAATAGGTTGACCCTGGGTGAGACCATGCATAAGTCTCCAAATCATATGATTCATATATTTGATTTTCCATGGTGAGACCAGCTGGGAACGGAGTAGGAGGGAGAGAATCTAAACCAATAGTCTCATCAACAACCGCTATCTTAGATGTAGCAATGGGGTAGGGCTCTTCTACCGCTTCATGGTTACGGTTGTCGAGGACTTCATGGGTTGCCTCAGAAAATCGTGGTTCCTCAAAGACTTGTTGAGATCGAAGTGCTTCCAATGCTGTAAAATTAATTTCCCGAGTCTCACACTCAGTAATTGCCTTAGCCAGTGCCAAGAATGGCTTTCCGAGAATAATTAGAGACCAGGTGAATTCTCCTTGATGCTGAATATCAATGATCGTGAATTCCACTTTGAGCGGAGCACCTTGGAATGTCATGATGACATAAATGGTTCCTCTCGGTCGCTTTATCGACCGGTCAGCTAATTGAACAATCTCTCGTATCTTCTTGATCGGTCCGAGTTTGAGTTCGTGAAATATAGAGGTCGGGAGGATATTGATCGGTGAATCGTCATCTATTCGAGTATGGGTGAAAATTGTGTCTTTGATTCCACGGTCAAATCTGGCCAACCGCTTCACTGTACGGTTCTTGGTTTTTCTCCTCAACACCAAGGAGGAGGCCATTGATAAGATATGTCTTTCAGTCTTTGTTCATATCCTGCCCGACTTTTTCATCATCAATTTGTCCATTACAAATCCTTTAAGGTCGGGGAAGTGTTCAATGGTTTGTATAAAGTGAAGTTCAAAGATCAATCTTTTCTCCAGTGCTTCCCGTATAGTAGGATCCACATTCTTCAGATCTTCTTCAGTTTCAAATTTTATGATTTTTTATGGATTTTCGATTTTTTGGGTGTTTTTGAATATTCCATTTTTGGTATTTTCTATGTGATGTGGTGATGTAGTGTCTTTTGTAGATGAGAAGGGGCTTTGATGTTTTGAGTAAGAGTTAGACACATACTCATTCCTAGGGGAATAATATGTAGAAGTGCTGCTGTCAAAATCTTTTCAATTTTAATTGATGATAAGACAATTTTGGAAAGAATTAACGAGCTGTTAGGTGCCGGAAATTTTCCTAATGACTATCTCGAACTCTTACGACTAGTTGCACCTACTTTTAGCCAGGGAGTAAGTACGGACCGTAGAACAACTACCCGTTACTTGAGGACGGAGCCTTACGTAGTGTCCTCTAAACCACCCACTCTGCTAGGGAAATCCAAACCGTTTATCGGCTACCCGTAGATACTCACTGAGAAGTAGCTAATCATTTTTGGTAGAATCAATAGTCAATATGAAAATCCGAGTTTGGGTTCTATCCTTAAGTGTCGTCTCTCGCTCACTTAGAAAAATAAAAGAATCCAAGGTCGGGGTTGCTCTCCCGCAAAAATTCTTGATTTTATGGTTTTTTTAAAGTCGTCTATATTTAGCACTCTCAATTTTAATTTGGTGATCACTGAAGAATTATGAGAACAAATGCACGTCTACTGTCCAGTCCCAATTTCCTTTAAAATTATGTGATAAAACATGATGGAGAAATTCAGGAAAAGCCGATGCACTTGAAAACAATGATGTATGCTCAGTTAGAACACTTACAATGAATTCTCACAATCTCCATGTGGGAAACAATACAAGAATTGAAAAATTATTCTAAATGAATGCAAGCCAATGAAAAATTGCAACTAGCATAAAGTTCTATTAGCGGGGAAGAATTGAGTTGAATTTGGTTAAATTGAACGATCTATGTGCATGTCAAGTGAAGTGTGGGCCTAGGTCCTACGAGCACAACCAAAAAATTTAAAAGCTAAGCCGTATGTGCAGGTCTATCCTAAGCGCCACTCAAGTCAGGCCCCACCCTCACTGAAGAGTGAAACAGGCCACGACACACCACATAAAAAGTTAAAGGTCTTTTTACACACGTGAGAGTCCAAACGGACACTGCTAGAAATAAGCAATTAATTACATAAACTAAAATTGCAAAAAAATAAAATCCTAAACTCTACACTCTCTCGGTCTTAAATTTAATTGCGACTTTTTTTCAGAAGTCGGTGAAGATGCGTCGATTCTTGAAAAATCGCTCCACTTACGACGGGTACCTTGTAAGAAAAATAAGAGAGACGGTGTAAGAGAGTGACTAAAAAATAAATCAAAAACAAAATAAGAAAACAAATGCTGAAAATAAAATAAAATAAATGCAAGAAAAAAAAATGGAATTTACAGTGAAAAATTCAGGGGTCAGACTACCCGAATGCGAAAAGCCGAACAAAAAAAATTTTAAGACAAAAAAGCTAAGCCGTTTGCCTCCTCGGTAACGATGCCATCTGGTGTTTCCTGGATTGCATTATTTAAAAATATTGTTTCATGTATTATCGTGCGTTAAAAATAATGTGTCGTTTCATTGTAGGCGGCAATCGGAATCGGTCAAGAAACAACCACACAAAATATTTGTCAATTTTAATTAATGCAGTTTTATGTTTATTTTACTTGGGCAAGTCCCAAGGTTGAACACAAGGAGGCAAAGGAACAACCTAGAATTATGTCTATCAATGTTCGTTACGGTTTTCGAGGCAGTTTCCCCCAGAGCTCAAACGAATACGTAAGCCTACAAAGAGTCAGTAGGGGGATTGACGACTTAAACAATGCAATAAAGGATAAAAAAATGCAATTTTGGCCTATTGTAGGGACTAAAATGTAAATATCGACCTAGCAATGTCCGAAAAATATGAAACTTGGCCAAAATGATAATTATGATGAAATGGATGCACTATAATTTTTTTAGAATTTTTGGATGCAAGATGATTTTTTTATGAATTTTTAAATACAAACAAAGTGAATTTCAATATTTAATTATAATAAATATCAAACCAAATTATTTTCAAGATACAAAATTATCCAAGATCTATCACGAAGTGATCAATCTCAGAAAAATCCTAAACCTCGAAAATATAAGATTTAATACCTATTAAAAATCAAATATTGAATTATGCAAAATAATTTTTACAAGGCAAATTATGCATGCAAATACAATTTGTTTTAGGCATAATGTTAATCACAATTAATTCTATAATCCATGATTTTTCGGGAATTTTTAGAGAAACGGTTAATCAATTATAAAATTCCGAGCACAAAATGGGCAAAGTATGCAATTTTCAACAAAATAATTAATTATTAATCAACCAATGATCATAAAAATGTCTACAATATATCACAATGTAGAAAGTTAAGTGTGGAACAAAATGCTATTTCTGACTAATAAAATAGTGCAACGAAGAGGTCCAGAATAATGGGGGAAACATAGGGGTATATCTGCAATAATTTAAAATAAGATAAAATGCAAAGGAGGCTCAAAGGCAATTACCAGAAATCCTAGGGGGTCGAGCACAAAATTTCCAAAGGGGGACTGAGGCGCAAATAAGGGGATCTCCAGGGGTTTCCTTGCAATTTTTCATGGAGGTCACGTGACCCTCACGTGTAGTGTCAGGCTTGGATAGAAGGTCGGCACGAGCCTCCACGTGTCACGTTCGCATGCTTCGGAGTGGCTCGAGGCTCCAGACTTGGAGGTTTGTTCAGGGCTAGCTTCAGAGTGAATCATGATCATTGATAAAGATGGATCTGATGTTGATCTGACAGCTGCTACTGGCCGACACATGGCCGGCGGGCGTCGGTGGAGAGGCGGAGCGGCGACAGGGGGGGGAGGGGGCAACGTTGAGGAAGCATTATCGAGGACGAAGCGTGGCCGATGAAGTCGTTCTAGTGATGGTCGTGCTCCTGCGGCTGAGGAGCATTCGGAGAAGATTGGAGCATCGGCGAGGGAGTTCTATTGACGATGAGTGTACGACGGAGATGGATGAAGTTGGAGTAGTCGTTGTCGAAGACAGTTGCGGTGGGAGCTTCGTTGTTGCTGACGTAGGTTGATGACGAAGGTGGAAGTCTGAGCTCAACGGATACGAGGTCGGAGCAGAGCAACCACACGGTGGAGGCACGGCGTTGCGACGACCGTGGAGGGTTGGATCTCACCGGAGAAGGGTGGCTTCATTAGGCTGTCATCACCGACGAAGAGTCGAAGATGCAAATCGACGGATGCTTTGGAACGAGGGGCGATGGAGTAGCTTTATAAGGTTGAGGTTCGACTGGAGAAGGAAGTTGATCGGCGAGGGATTCGTAGGGGAACTACGATCTGATTGTAGATTGATGGAGGGCCATCGACGATTTGATATGGTAGAGATCGGAGTGGATTCGACGAGGGAAGACGAGATCGGATCGTGACGGTGTCAGTCGAGATTCACGGCGGAGATGGCGAGGAGAGATACGTGGCGGCGGGTTCAGATTGGGAAAGGTGGGGGTGACGATGATGAGAAGTTGCTCGTCTCGATGAGATCTACAGCTTTCATGAAGACATCAAAACCAAAATCGATCATTTGCATAAAGTGATATTTTTGGGATATCCCATGTACATAGAATACCTTGATTTTTGGGTTTTAATATTTTTTTATCATTTTTAAACTAGATAAAAATCTGGAAAAATATGATAAAATCAAAGATAAATATTTACACATTAATCTAATTTTTTGGATTTTTTTAATTAAGAAAAAGAAGAAATAAAATAAAACACAAAAGACCAATTTTGTACAGATAGTTAGTGAAGACTCGGACTCAATTTGTTTCTCAGTTTGGATTTGGATTTTTACGCATTTTAATAAAACTTTTATCAAAGAAGATAAATGGAAAAGAACAAAAATAAAATAGGTTAATTGTGTACATAAAATAATATGTCAAAATCAACAAAATACAAAATGTACAAAAGAGGCCCAAAACCCAACTTTTACATACGAGCTCTGATTCACTTGAACTTGATCTTGATTTTGAAGGTAATTGAATGTACATTAGTTAAAAAGTGAGTAGGATCAAAATGAACACTGGATGGGGAAGATATGAGGGTTTTAGTCCGGGAATCCTAGAACTAAGGTTTGGGTTTTTGGTCTACTTATTCGGGTTAGTGAATTTTTTGTATTTTTCATTTATTCTTATTAGTGATATGTATATAGTGGAAGTGGTTTTGGTTATTTAGAGTTAGCATGAATTAGTTAAAAATCAGGGAAGTTAGGATATTTACAGGTCAATTTTAGCTGGGATTTTTGGCTTCTTATTTTATGCAAAAATAATGGATAAAATGCAGTTTTTATTAAAACATGCATGAATGCTAATTATGCAGAATAAATGAAGAAATGCCAATGGTTTTGAGGGATTCAAGCTTAATTAATGAGATTTAGAGTGATGAATCTGAGATTCATCAAGGGGCACTGTGCAATTTATACGAAAGTTTAACGCTTATAATCAGTCTTAATAGGTTAAATGATAATAAAAAAATCTGTGTGGGTATTCCTGTAATATTTACAAGAACGTGCGTACGTAACTCTGACATTGATTAAATTGTAATATTTGAAAGGTTACATGTGCTACACGCAATTTATCCGCTACTTTTTAAACTACATAGAATATTATAGGAGTTCTTAGCAAATACAAAAAAGGCAGAGGAGGTCTGTGGAAATTACCCACTTAAAGCTTCCGATCCAACCATTCTGGTGTCACCACGTGTTAGATATTATGGCTTTGGAGGGACATTTCGTCTGATCCAAGGGCTGGGATTAATCCTAGCAAGGGCTTCTTGATCCGACGGTGTTCAAGGGTCTTGTAAGAACACCAAGGAATACCTCTGAGGTTGCTTTGATCGATAAATCCGAGCGTCTCCAGGCTCCGTTCTCCTCGCCGATGAGTGTAAGAGGTTGTTGGTATGTCTCTGCACGCGTCGATGGCCTCAGGTGCGCTCGAGGGGGCTCAGAGAACCCGAATGGCTCCAGGTGACCTATAGCTTCTCCCAGGTACCTCGATTGCTCCAGAAGGCACAATTGCGCCCTAAACCTGCGCCAAAAAGTGAGGTGGCTTGAAGCGATGATCCTCGGCGAAAAGTAGCAGCAGGAAGTTGTTTAGATGAATGGTGGTGGTGAGCTCCGTCGAAGTGGTGGAGGAGGAGCTCGAAATCCTTTGATTTGGGCGAAATCAAAAGGGATTTTGTGGGGGGTTTGTGGAGGAAGTGTGAGGAAAGGAGAATGACGTGAAAGAGGGCCGAAACACGAGCAGAATCACAGTGATTAGGACCTGAATCTCGAACTCTAGGTCAAGAAAGGTCTGGTCACTACGTTAATTCCACTAAATCAACCTGGAAAGTAATTACGAAATCAAGATCTGTCCTAGGAATATTACCTATGACAGCAGGAAAAAGAGGCTCAACCAGCCGGGAAAGGCCAGGAGCAAAACCTGCCAGAGCAAATCCGGCGGTGGGTCAATGCGCCTCTCAAGTCATCCTCCTTGCTATAAATCTGCACCTGAAACTGCTGTCACCAAGCTAGAAGTGTGTAGATGGATTTGAGGGGCTAGAACAAGCCAAAGAGCGATCAAAAATAACAAAGAGATATGAGGGGCTTATTTATAGACAGTTTTTGAACGAGTTTCAAGAGGGTTTTGCGTGAGATCGAGTAGAAGTTGGTGAGGATTCTAGGCAGGGCATGGATGAAGGACAAGATGGCTATAAGAATGTGGAAGTCTGGAGGGAAATGGATGAATAACGGGGGATTGACAAATCGGTGAAGTAGATGCCTCGTGACTTCTGACAGAAGTCAGAGGTGATAAGGTATAGTTGATCGAAGTCAACAAATGGAGATGCTTGTTTGTGGACAACCAGGAAATTCCCACGCAAGAATGCCTTGGAAAAAGAATAATAAATAGTATTTGATTTTATTATTTTTAGGTTATAAAATGAAAAGTGTTTCTATTTTTCCGTAGTATTTTATACTTATTTTGATTTATTTTTTGAGGTGTTTTATTATTATTATTTATTTATTAGGGTTTTATTATATGTATATTTGCCTTTGTTTTGAGTATTTTATTTTTATTTTGTAATTTTGATTTATTATTTTATTCTCTTATTTTGTGTATTTACAACTTACTTTTATACATATAATTATATTTTTATTATGTTTTTCTGATGTGATATGTACACTTAAATAAATAAGTATATATAAATATAGGCATAGTTATTGTATATTCATCTATGTATATAGTGTACATATTTTATTTTAATATTTTCTTTATGGTTTTATTTTAGTTTTAATATGTACATATGATTAAATAATATTTACAATATTATAGAAATATAAAATAATAAAATAATAAAATAATAAAATTATAAATAAAATAATTATTTTATTCGGGTATATTGTACAATAGGGGTCCAAAAATCTAACTTTCACTCCTTAACTTCAAAAAGTATGAAATTGCCTTCATTAAACAGCTTATTAAAAGTTATATATAATTAAAGTGATTTTGATACATTTTGAGCTTTTATTTGAGAGATATGGATCTGGGAAGTTTGGATTTAAGGATTTTAATATGTATATAAAATGTACACTGTATATTATTTTTATATGAAAAATAATATACAGTGTCTTTATTTGAGGTATAAATAATAAAGAATAAAATATGTCCCAAAAAGTAATTATTGGCCTATTTTGTAGAGTAATCCGACTGTAGTTTCTGTACAGTTAGCTGCCCTATCTCCCCCTACTTTATTCCTTGTCGACTAAGTCATCATGATGACTGAGTCTCAGGGGCTAGGGTTACTTCAGTGTCCTTGACATTTCACTCTTTTTCTTTTCTTTCCTTTATTCTTTTATTTTGGCAATAAATATAATAAATGTACAATATTTTATATTGTATTTTGTACAAATTAATGAATATTTATTTTGATAAATTAATGATATATTCTTGCATTTATATAGGATTTAAAGACCAAAATGAAAGAATAAAGGTGATGAAATGGTGATTCACTACCTATGATCAAGAATGCAAGGGATCCATGCCATCCATCGATGCCTAAATACCAGTCTTAGATCAAGCACTCATCGATGGACAAGATCACATCCAGACCAACCACCATACCTTGTGCCTCAGGCATTTCTGAAGCAGCCTTCGCTCGACACGTGGAGGTTCGTCCACGATGTGGAGCTACCCACGTCGAGCCGCCTTCCATTCCAAACCCCATGTGCTTCACACGCGCGAGAGGGGGAATTTATACAGGTGTACGCACAGTCTTCCTGATTTGCCAGAAGGGATAGTCACGCATGCTGCACACGTGACCCTTGGAAAATTGCACCCGAACGCTCCAAGATTCCAGGAATAACAAGTATCCCCTCCGCTTGGGTAATTTACACAAGTCGTGCACTTGGTGTTGTTTTGAGGCTTATTTGATCCTCTATCATATTGAACATTGAGATTCTATTTTTGAGACATTATTTGACCGTAATTAATTGAGGATACATTTTGTTCATTTTGAGCATCTTTAGTTATCTTCGTTGATTCTTTTGCTCAACAACTTGTGCCTTGATTTTGGAACATTTATTTGATAAATTATTCTAATATTAATTGGAATATTAATTCTAAGATAAATTGAGGGGGACATTCACTTGATTTGATTGGTTGCTGCTTGGTCCATCTTGCTCCATATTCACCATCACTTTGCATAACCATTTTGCATCATATTAAAAATCACAAAAATAACAAATTCATTTATTTCTCATCACATAGTATAACATTATTTTCTTGAATTAAAATTATTTTGATGAAATACAAGCATCATATTTCTTTGATTATTAATTGCATCACTTTAATTAAAATCCATAAAAAGTTGAAAAAGATAAAAGGCACCAAAAATATTCACTTTCTTTTCTTTAGAACCTAATTTCTTACCTTATTTAGAGATTAATTCTGAACCTGCATTATACCTCCTTGAGTCTGACCTTGGGACTTACACAAGCAAAATAAATAATTCGATCATATCGAGCCTTGATTCTCCATATCATTTTTCAGTGTGGTCAATGTTGATGAGTCGCTAGAATTCCCGACTACATCATCTTCGACATTTTTTATCATTAATTCCACAAAATTAATGTAAGGATTTCATCACGAGTCAAATGGTGTCCTTGTCGGAGAGGTATACAATTTCGGATTAATTTTTAGGTTTTTCTATCCACGGGAATTCTGATCTTCTATCTTCTCTATTTATTTTCTCTGTTTGTTTTCTTTATTTATTTTCTCAGTATTTTTTCTTTTATTTTTGTATATATTTTTCTTAATATCTATCTAACATCTATTTCTCATATTTTCATGTGAGGTACTCAGTAACTTGGAGTGGCTCTCTCGGAAGCCAACGCAACTCGATGCAACCGGAGGCGGGCAACTCTGTCGATCGTGCTCACTAAAGAGGTGTGAAGAATTTCTTTTGTAGAGAGAAATTTTTTATTTTATTTTTGTAATTAATTTGTAATTATTCTACATATTTCTAGTGGTATTCGTTTGAAGACTCGTACTTGTACCTGGATTGGACACGCAGTCTATCGGGCCCATTTTTATTGACGTAGTCCTAGGATTGCACCAAGACTATTAGAGTTATTAGGTTTATTCTTATTCTCTAGGATAAGATTCACACTCTCACTTTAATTAAATGCACTAGATCGAATCTCATTTAGACAAACTAAATTATTCTATCACTCACTAATAGAAATTCTTGTTCTAGGAGCGATTTTCCAGTGCATTCATATAGATTAAAATTTCAATTATGGTTAGCATCCTGGACAAAGATTGCGAGAAAGCACTGTAAGTATTCTAACTCTGCATTCATCATCGTGTTTTCATTGCATGGCTTTTTTCGATTCTCCCTCGATTTTCATTCACATAGGATTAAAGGAAATTGGAATCCCTGTGTAGACATGTAATGATCTTCACTCAAATTCAAAGTGGTAACGAAATTAAAACAAGGAGATTGCTAACATTATTGACTCATTAAAAACCAGATAAAATTGAATATCATTGTTTGTGGGAGAGGAATCCCATCATTAGACGCATAATATATTAGGCTTGTTGAGAAGTGAGGACACATCCCTAGGTTTGTGCCCAAAACCCACATCTTAATCTTGCGTAATTGGACTTATATTTTGTTCATTAATTTAAAATTGAACAGACAATCGGTCGAAAATAGTGCCCAAAACCCACATCTTAATCTTACGTAATTGGACTTATATTTTGTTCACCTTTTTAAAATCGAATAATCGACTGAACTTTCACAGCCTTCACTATGTGAATTGATGAATTTTGGGGTTTGCATTGCGTATTTAGTTGTGTGCATTCAAAGACAGTGCACTTGCAAACACATATTGAGAATTCGTTAATCATCTTCACCATCCTTTTCGAATATGTCAGAATTTTGGCATTCATACCCAGACTACTTGGGACGAACTCACATGACAAATTCCCAATCTTCGTCCCCACTCTCTCTTCAGAGGAACCCCTTCTTAGAAGAGGTTCCTCCCCATCCATCAGTCTTCCTACCTACACATCCACCCTTGGTTGAGACTCTTAGATACAATTTGCTCGTAGATCTAAACACATATTATGAAGACTCAATGGAGCAAGCAAATTCGAGGATAAAAATGGATGTAACCGACTTTGATAGAAGAATACGATACACGATTACATTTGACAATTCACTGTTTGGACCATCATCTATTCGGGATGACTTTCATCACGAGTACATTCACTTTTTCTTTAACCCCACAAGAAACACCCAGAGTCAAGGAAATAAGACTCATGACCAGACTCGAACACCAAGAATGACTACTACTCAACTCAAGATTACATGACAAAGTCACGGCAGAACGAGTACAATCACTCGTCTTCAAGTCATGAGACGATATCAGATGAAATATCTCGGATCAATAAGAGAATCGATGCTTTGATAGAAAATGTTGATAACATCATCTGAAGAGTACAAGACATGATAAATAACCAAGGAGAAATGAGTACATCACAGAGCAAACCCGAGACACATCACATGCAAAATTTCCACACAAAGACACCACACACACCTGACCAGTCCACTGACCATTCTACCAACTACAACAAAAATTCCAATTTTTTTAAAAAACTAGAAAATTCAAAAAAAAAACGGACAACATAGATATGGAAGCATTTTGCAAAAGTCTGATCTTAGAGCTTCCATTTATCATGACCATAGAGTATGTACCCGGTCTTCAGAGATTTGTGAAGAGTCAATTATCACCTAAGAAGATGGGCAAGAAGAGATCTCGAATCGGATATCATTTAACCGCTACGGCCAGTTCAATGGTGTTGACTCAAAGTAGAAAAAACCGCAAAGTCAAATGGTTAACCAAGGTGACTTGTGAAATTGATAATATTGAGTTTACTTATGTTCGGATTGATGATGGTTCCACCCCGAATATCCTCCCAAAGTTTGTGTTTGACCGACTCAAACTTAGACCGCTCACAAATACTAGAGTTATCGTTCAATTTCCCAACCGATCCATAAAAAAACCGAGAGGAATTATTTATGTCGTCATTATGTTCCAATTATCACACATAAAGTAGACTTTAGTGTCTAGGACATTGAGTACCAAAGAGAGTTTTCTGAATCTCCCGTTATTTTGGGAGTCTTCAAGAAAGACTATCGAATATAAGACTCAAGACATTAGATTCTCGAACCAGATCCAAAATGATTAAAAACTAGAGGACACACATTACCTTGAGACAACTGTACAAGAATCCGATAGTCGTGAAATAGAGGAGATCACAGAGCCATACCTTGTACATGACTAGACCTCTCCACAAATCACATACACGACCCAAGGAGAGACACCTTATGAGACGACGATCGAGGTCGCAAAGGTGAATGAGCCCAACCTAGAAACATCTGATTCACCGCACCCGGACACAATTATTTTGTATTGCCTTGATCATTACTGTGATTCCATACAAGCAAAGCTAAATTGCAGCATCACAGACACACCATACACGAGACATCTACTAACCAGGGAAGAATATTACAATGATTATTCATCTGATGAGGACCCGATTGTCAGCACCTCATCTCTTGGACCGCCACCAAAAGAGACAACAAGACTAGATTGACCCATCCTGATAAACCAATTGCTCCATCCTCTAGCCGGTTATTTAGTAGGAGGAGAGCATTGATCCCTTGAGGTGTTCCCCTGAACACCTCAAGTCGTATCATCTCACCTTCCTCTTGATGCATCGAAAAAACCGAGTAACAGAGTTACCTTCGACATACCCGGGAAGGAATTTTCTCAGGATTCCTCGTCCGGTCCGGAAGATGAGATCTATATGAGTGAGCCCAGTTCGGATGCTCTGGAGCCTTATCAGAGAAAGTAGTCGTATGTTGAACCACGTTGGACTTTTCTTCTCCCTCACTATTATTCTTCTAGGGTCGACTACCCTAGTCCTATTCGATACACTGGAACAATTTGTTTTGACCAGACTGATATTGGTCATCAGAGTATTCATACGTGGATGAATCGATTGGCCCTAAGTCTGAGCGAACTTTGAGAAAGCAGCTTAAGAATAGGAATAGTTGGAGTGCCTCCACCTTTTAGTATTATTCTTCTGAAGATAACTCCAATGATGGCTGGAAAACTTCTACATCATCTTCTTTCTATCATTATTCCATTCCACCACATGCTTCCAAAAAGATCAATCGTAAACCTCCATGATCATCGGCCATCCTCCCTCGCGCCCCATCTGTTCCCTTGTACATCTTCCTATACCTAGGCTAAGGCCTATGTGTCAGGGGAGGAAAGTGCCATATGTACTTAGTCATCATTTTATTCCTCACTAATCCATACTCACTATTTTATTTTTTATTTTCTTTTTCACTCTCTTACACTTAGCCCAAGCTATGGCTTCTTTGCACTTTTTGTGCTCTGAGGACATAGCCCTCGATATGTATAGGGGATTTATATATCCTTGTACATATTTTACCCATAACTCATACTTTTGCATAAGTCTATATTTTAGTTACGGGGTGGGTAACAATCTTGTTCAAAAAAATTAATAAAAAACCATAGAATTTAAAATAATAATAATTAATATCTGTAATAGAAATTCTGACTACTAAACTTGAAAATGAGTAGATATTTTTCAATGAGGGAACTACGGTCTTCGTTAGCAGAGTGGGTGGTTAAAAGACAACGCATATGGCATCGTCTTGAAGTAACATAGATAGTTGTCTAACAGTCCGTACACACACCTGTATTGGCTGAAAGAGGATGCAACTATTCGTATGAGCATGGATCAATCAATGTTTCTCTAAAAAATACAACTAACACTATTGTATCAAATCATGTGTGCAATAAAAGTTTTGAAAATTTGCTTCTTAATATTTTTGCATAAAAATCTTGCATTAAAAATCTCTAAAAAAATGTTTTGCACTCTTGCACTTCATTTAGCATTTCAAGCTTCTGCATTGGTGAAAAGCCCTTGAGATCTTAACTAAATTATGAGCAGAAATTGAGACGGGTCTTTACTTGGCCTTAATCCACCTAATTTTCAGAGGAATTTCACTGAGAAATAGGATTTTAGAAGCTTTAGGTCATTGGCTTAATTCTTCGAGTTTGCATGACAATGTGCAGACATTGACTCCTAGTGTCTAACATGGTCGCCTCATTCCGAGTACGACTCTAGAGTAGGGAATTAATCTGTACTCTCGCACTATACAATTAGCTCAATTCAGACGAGGTGTTGGAAGACTGCGTGAGTCTCTTTTCTGGTAGCGTGGACATCTAAAGACTAGAGTACGGGTTGAAATAAAGCTTTGGATGAGGGACGGAATTCTGGCACAATTTTTCTATGACAACAAAACATGTGCGGAAAGAAATATTCTATATACGTAATGGCACAAAAGATCCATGCAGAGCAACCAAAAAAAGAAGTCAAGTACCAAATAAATATTTGACCAAAAGGACCCAAGCTTCAAACAACCCATAGATCTTGCTGGTTACATGGCTAAACTAGTTGGCTTCATAAGGAGATGTGGTTACACTGGCCACACTCTAGTTATCTTCTTATTCTCCTACCTTCTTCCCTCTTCGATTGTGGACACAACACATACCTGAACATAGAAGGAAATACCTGACTCCCCGAGGATGAGTAATTGGAGGAGAGATTTTCATGGTACTCCGACATTCTTGATGGGAAGATCTATCACCCTTAACACACATGAGATAGTTGTCCAATGTTCATGGGTATGCTTTGGGAGGAGGATTGATCCAAAATTACTTCTGAGCCGAAACTATTACAATGATGTGTAGAACTTAGAGGTTGTTGATTGTAAAACCCTATTTCTCACTGAAGTTCCTCCAAACTATTAATCCAAAGGTCAGTTCTAGCTCCATTTTTACTTTTTGCTCATGATCTTGGTATGGAACCCAAAATCATTTCACTTTTGCATTTCATTTTAGTTTCTCGGGGATGAGAAAGGTTTATGATTGCATGTGTCCTAATAGGAGATTAGAAATACACGAAAGGTTTATGATCGCCACCTATCCTAATAGGAGATTAGAAATACGAGAAAGGCTTACGATTGCCACCTGTCCCTCGTCACCCCTTCCTTTCTTTCTCCCCACGTGCATGGAACATGACATCAACTCATCCCTCCCACCATGTGCATTGCACGTGATTCCATTTCTTCCACTCTTCCCACGAGCACAGTACGTGCCCCGAACTCCTTTCCCCCATCACATGTCGAGCACATGCCACTAACCACCTTGCGCAGGCCACCACTCCACTGTTGTGCCTCTCCTCCGTCGTGACATGCCCCATTGATGAATCCATGATTCATCATCTCAATATATTGATCTTAGCAAAATCCCTGAGTAAATTCTCAAATAAATATTCATAAAATTAATAAATTAATAAAGTGACTCTTGTAAATTAAATATACTAATTATTATATATTATATTGTACAAAAAAACTAATAATAAAAGGCCGTAAAATAAAGAAGTTTTTCGCATGTAAATAGCCGAACACTTCATGTATTTTAAATAATTTCATTTCAAGTCATTTTTGGCCAATTCTTACTCTGACTTGTTTATAAAAATGCATATAAAAATAAAAAAAATATAAAATAAATTTCAACTCAAATAAATACTCTTAGATCCTACGGAGAAAAGGCCATAAAGCCCAACTTCCTGGCCAAATTTCCGCTCCGAATGAACTCCAAATTCACCAAACTCGCTTTTAAAGTTGAAGTTAAATCTATCTAATGAAAGTCGTTCATCAAAATCGGAGCTCGTTTGCAAAATATGGGTTTTGGGACCTAGGTGTAAATTGTATATATTGTAAATATTTTTTCTTTCTTCCTTTTTTATTTTATTTTTCTTAATCACTCAAAATCTAAAAAAGCATTTTTGTATTTTATTATATTTTTACTATTTTATTTTTATTTTGTCAATATCTTTTAAAAAATTCCAAAAAAATTAAAATTAGAAAAGTAAAAAATGTACATATTGTTTGTTTTATTTTGTAAATTCTCCACTCTCTTTCTCTTTATTTTATTTTATTTTATTTAGTAGCCAACTTTTGATTTCTTTTTATTTTTTATTTTTCTTTCTCTACTCTAAATTCTCATGCTACCACCAACTTACATTAAACTCCACCATTTTTTTAAACTTCCATTCAAATCCACCATTCCACCATCTTTTAACTCTCATTTTTCTTCTCTTTTTATTCTTCTCTTCATCCTCATTTTTCCTTATCCACCGTTCTTAGAGAAAAAAGAGAGAGCTTGGAGTGTTTTATCGGTGAAAGTGGTTGAGCATCATCCTCAAGCGACAACCTCCTTCAGACGAGATCCGCAGTGACCATCATTGTTGTGTCACGAGCTTTCCCATCAAACTTGCGTAGATTCTCCGATTTTCAATCAGATCGAGGCCATGACAGGAGTCCAGCGTAGCTGCTCCGCAAATCCAGCGAGCATTAGGTAAGTATTCCCTCTCGTTCTCCTTGTTTTTTTATTTTATCTAATATTTTTATTTTCCTCATTTTTTACCACATCACCACCACCTTCACACCAGCTCATCTCCTCTTCTTGTTTGATTTACTGAGATTAAAAAAATAAAAAATTTAAAATCAATACAATAAAAAAAGAAAATCGCAACACCAACGACCCCCTTCCCGGTTGCATTGTCGGCAGCCACGACGACCCCCCACCGCCATCTGCGTGCCACCACACCCCTCCAACCATCGTTGCCAGCGGAGGATCCTTCCTCAGCCACTGCAGCAGTGCCCCCCAACAAGTACAGCAGGCTCCCTCCGCCACCTGCTGTCCTCCTTCATCGCACCACCGCAACCCAACCATCCTCCCTCCCCGTGCCACCGCCCATCGCCAAGGCCTGCCACACTCCTCCACCGCCCCGTGGTGTTCCACCTCCGCGGTGCTCCACCAAGCACCCGCGCCCGCCACCGGTCCACCTCTAGTGCCCTAATCGCCATCGCCGCCTCCACTTCGTCCCCTAACTGCAACGAAGAAGAGGGTTTATTTTTTGATTTTTTTTGTAAAAATTGCATGTTTTTCCTCATACATTTTCGTAATTCCAAAAGTACCCATGTGCAAAGTTTGCATTATCACTTTCAATTTTTGTATTGCACAGATAACCCAATGTTTGTATGTTAATTTGGACATCTTTTTTGCATTTTTCATTTAATGAAAAAATGTCAAGTTGTTAAGAAACTAATTCTTTATCATTTGAATATTTATTCGGATTTTTATGAGCTCTGGGTAATTAAGTAAAATCATTTAAGTGAAGTATTATATATTTTACCCAACGTGAACTTTTAAGTTCATATTTAACTCTGGTTGCTCCAAAAATTTCTTAAAAAATCAGAAATGATGACTTGAAATGTGCTTTAATTTGTATCCAAATATTATCTAAATTGGATTGTCTTTTGTTTCAAATAAATTGTAGAGTGATTTCAGTAAATGATTTTTAATTAAATCAACACATATTATTTTTGTGAAATTTCAGCTCTCCTGGATTGCTTATATAAATACATTTTTGAGATAATTCACTCTTTATTTGAATTAACATTGTGGATTTATTAGAAATTAAATACTTGCAGTCATTCTTATTTTATAAAAAAATATTTAAAAAATCATATATTGTCAAAAAAATTCTACAAAAATTCCTATCGTCTCATTTCATCATGTTTTAATTCCACTAAATTTTTCATAATTTTTGCATTCTTTTTATGTGAAAATCCATAAAAAGTGTGAATTTTTCTTTGTTGCATTTTAGACCAAAAATTCCAAAAAAAATATGATTTGCATTCATCACTAGATTAGGTTTTTAGTAAAAATATAATTTGGCTAAATCAGATTAACTTCATATTAAAATAATTTAGCTAAGTTTTGTGCTTTCTTATTAACTTAATTCAACCACATTTTGCATCCGCATTCATTTTGCATACCGTATTGAAAACCTAGACCTGATTTCTCTGAATTAACCCAAAGTTGTTTGTTTGCCTCTCTGTATTCGACCTCGGACTTGCCCGGGATATATATTTAAGCCGAGACACTCTCCGCAGAGATCCTTTTCTCAGTTCTGATTAATTGGCTAAGTGTCTTGCTACAACGAGTACTTAATATACACACTTAGGGCTGATTCATCAGATGGCGCCGATGCTGGATAGGCAAACGACTTAGGTTTTTATTTAGAAAACTGGATTTAGGATTTCTCTTACTCGTGTAGTCTGACTCCCAAGCTACCTTGTAATTAATCCATCTCCCCTTCTTTTCGTGCAATTATTTTGTTGCTCATTTAATTATATGTTTTGTTATTTATCTCTCTAATATAAATTTTATTTTCCTTGTGAGGGCCTGGTGAACTTGGAGTGTATCGAAGATCGACGGACGTGACACACACCTACTGCTGAAGATCAAAGAATATTTAATTTATTTTGCTAACATTTTTATTTCTGTAAAATTTTGTAATTATTGTGTTGTAATAATTTAGGTTATTCACTCTTTACAACGACTCTTGTTTGAGAGCTCGCACTTGCATCAGGACTGGACATTTGACCCATTTGTGGTCGTGTGGTTGATTGGCGTAGAATAGGACTAGCACTCATGGCTCTTAGAGCATTGTTACTAGAATATTTTATTGCTTGTGCTCATAATCTTTAGGACCACACATCACATTTAACAAGACGTACTTAGACCGCAAAGCTATTAGTCCAAGTTAAATTATTCACCACTCGCTAATAGAACTGCCTGTCTTGGAACAATTTTTTCATATGCATCACATTTATTATAAATTTCAATTCTGTGTTGCATCCCGCATGTAGAGCGTGAGGATCACTATAAGTCTTCTAAATTGGGCATGCATAATTGATTTCACTATTTGCATCGATTTTTTCTCGACTCCTTTCCCCTTGGTTTTGAAACTTAGGTTAAAAGGAAATCATGACTGATCATTAGGCGTGCCGTGTTTGGTGGACACATCAAGTGTAACCGAACTTAAAATCAGGACTACTAATCACAGTTTACCAAAAAAATGACTAAAATTAGCACTTGTTTTTGGGAGAGCAAAACCCTCATTATATGCTTGTGTTATTGTGATTGTTGAGAGGTGAGGACGCATCCCTAGGATAGTGTCCAAAACCTTCTTTTAAGACTTGCGTAATTGGATGTATACATTGATTTATCACCTAATTAAAATTGAAAAGATGAGCGGTCGGACTCTTACGACCATCACTAAGTTGAGTAGGTGAACTCAGGGTTTTCTCTTGTGTCCGTTTGTTTGTGTTATTCGGTGCACTCGTACACTTTCTTCCTCGATCTGCTTCATTCTTCCATCTCCCTTCAAAGATGTCAAAACATTGGTCATCATATCTAGGTCACTATTCTTCGACCATATTCCTATCATCTCCATCCTCTTATTCCTCCCCATATTCCCACCCTGACCACGAAGTCAGAACTCCAACTGACTTCTACACTTCTTAGTACTTCTCACCTATCCCAAATTCTTACATTCCTGACTCACATACATCAGGGATTTAACTCACCATATTCTCGTCCGCTTGCTAGAATTAAGGAACAAATCGAAGAGCAAGTAACATATACCATTCTCATCTCGAGTTGGGACCAAACCTCATTCTCATCTCGAGTTGGGACCAGACAACAATTGACCTATACACATCCTGACTTGACCTTAGGATACAACATGGTCGACCAAATATACCAAATGGAGAGGCTTGCACTACATGATCTTCCTGACTTGATTGACCTGAGTGATCAAGCCCACATTGACCAACCTCCATATCACCCATTCGGAGAGTCGACATATACAGGGGATTAGATTCATGCGACCGATCTACAACCCCCCTGTCAACTGACTCCACCTTATGAGGCTCCGACCAACGTATACCATACATATGGGCCATACTCAACCCAACATTACTCGCCTGAGTCCAGTTGTGTTGAGTATAAGATCCTGAGTTCTCAGCAGTATCCTCCAACTGAGCAGACTTCTCTCATGATCTGTCATGAGAACTTATTGGAGGATAACATTTCTAGACCGATCATGCATCCATGTATGAAAGTGGATCATGGATTTTGCGTATTGAATCTGGAAAACGTGGAAGACATCGGATTGACCACATGTCATGTATAGCTGGAGTCCCCTCTACCTCCCTCTTCTACTAACCACTTTCCCTTCAAACAAGAGTCTGTACATTCTCTTATTCCTCTTTCACCTATCAAAAAAACCAAAAAAATTCAAAAGACCAAAACTACCATAAAAATAAAAAATGGAAGACTTAAAAAAAATTAGACCCTATATATAGGGAAGCGATTGATAGAGAGTTGATTTTTGAGCTTTCCTTAATAACGGCCATTGAACACTTTACCGACCTCAAAACATTTGTGAGAAGTATATTGATGCCTAAAAGGTCAGGCAATAAGAGGACAAGGACTGAGAAACACATAATGTCTATGGCCACCTCTTTGGTGATAGGGATAAAAACCAAGAGCTGTAGAGTGAAGCGGTTTCCTAGATTTGACTGTAAAATCAAAGACACTACCTTCAACCATGTAAGAATCGATGATGAATCACCAATAAATATCATCCCAACCTCCGTGTTTGCCAAGCTCAAACTCGGATCAAGCAGGAAGATGAGAGAGATCGTTCAACTGGCTGATCGGTCCATTAAACGACCGAGAGTAACCATTTCAGTCATCATTACTTTTCAAGGTGCTCTACTGCAGGTAGACTTCACGATCATTGACATTGAGATCGAGGATGGTTCACCCAGTCTCTGATCATTCTTGGGAAGCAGTTCTTAGCCTTGGCTAAGGCAACTATAGATTGCGAGACTCGGGAGATCGATTTCACTGCATTGAGAGCACTCTGACCTCACCCAATCTTTGAGGACACACGATATTCTAAGGTAACCCGTAAAGTTGCAAACAACCATGACCACCGAGATACAGTTGAGTCACGTCTCTCTACTATACATGAGATACCGATTGTCTAGATGACTATTGGTTCAGAGACTCCCTACACCTCCACATCACCCACTTCTTGCATCACCACCACCGCGACAGCTTCTAGAGAGGACTCACAACCAGAAGATGCCCCTGAGTCAGACATGATCATTTACTATTTCCTTGACTATTTAAATGATCCGACACATGAGCCGACCAATGCTATGCTAATTGAGATCACTATGCCATACCAGAGATGTGTGTTGACCCTGTAAGAATATTAAATTGCATATGGTGACTCATCTGATGATGAGCATCTGGTCAGCACTTCACACACTCTACATCCAGGACCTACACCAAAAGAGACAACTAGGACCAAATTGATAAATCTCGATAAATCAGTTGCTCCATCCTCTAGTCAGTTATCTGGTAAGAAGAAGAAGAGTACTGATTCCTCGAGGTGTTCCCCCAAACTCCTCAAGATGTACCACTCTCCTCTTTCTCTTGATGCTTCAGGTTCTAGAAAACCCGCTAAGAAAGTTGCCTTTGACATACTAGAGAAGGAATTTTCTGAGGAGTCCTCATCAGGTCCAGATGAGGTGATCTATATGAATGAGCTCAGTTCAGTTGTTCTTAAGCCATATTTGAGCAAGCAACTGTGTGTCGACCCTCATTGGACATGCCCCACCCCTCACTATTATTGCTCTGATGACGAACTGGCAGCGACACATATGTATACTACTCGCCTCCTCGCTCCTTCAAGAAGGTTTGTCACAAACCTTCTTGATCCTTGTATGTTCTCACTCCTCCTTGTATAGTTTTTCTTTCTTTCATTTCCCTCCCTCCCCCATGATTCGTATCACTCACCCCAGTTCCATATTGTTTTCATTTTTGGGCTATAAGTATAGGGGGGTGAGTGACCTGAGTTGCTCTGTCTCTTCTTTTTATTTTCTTTTTGTATATTCTTTCCCACCCTCATCGGTCCCCCAATCTTGTGTTCTCTCCAATACTTAGGCTGAATATAGCCTAAGTATAGGGGGCTCGATGCCCATTTGTATTCTCCACGCTCTTATATACATACATGCATACATAGATACATACATACATACATACATGCATCTTACATACATACATACATATATATATATATTCTTCTATTCTTTTCACCCACTTATGCTTAGTACGAGCTATGACTTTTTGTCACCTAGTGCCACGAGGACATAACACATGTTAAGTATAGGGGGGATTGTATATATTACATATATACTTTACCTATAGCTCGTACTTTGACTTGTTTGTAATTAAAATAGGGGATTATATATAAACTATTGTAAATAAGAGGTATACAAAAAAACTTTTTAATAAAACAGAACTTTTTCAAAAAAAAACTAAAAACTTTCCTTTTCAAAAATTATATATATATATATATATATCATTTTTGAAAAAATGCAATTAAAAATATTTTTGAAATTCTCTTTTCAAATAAAACTTTTCATAATAAAACTTTTCAAATTTTTTTCTTCTCTTCCTCTTTCTCTTCAAAACAAAACTTTTTCAAAAAAAACAAAATCAAAAATATTTTCAAAAAATCCCCTTTAAAAAAACTTTTCAAAAAAAATTATCTTCCTCTTTCTTTTCAAAACAAAAAAATCTTTTTCAAAAAAATGAGTGCCCTTTCTTATTTACCTTTCTTTAAAAAACTTTTGAAAAAAACAACAAAAGTCTTTTTTTAAAAAAAAACGTCTTTCTTCTTTTCGTTTCTTTTTCAAAAAAATAAAAATATCTTCGTTCTTTTTTTCAAATAAAAAAATATATATCAAAATCACAATAAACTTAACTAATGAGTTGGTTTTGTACCTGACACTTACACATTCACACAAGACTTGTGAAGTTCAAGAATACTTGGTTTATGAGGTCTTGAGATTTTGAGTTAACCAGCCTTAGTCATTAGGGTCTTTGACATAATTATTCACATCTCCTGTCTGAAAGATTTGTGTGCTATATTGCATGCTTAGTCTCTACCTTAAGAATATGATCAACACCTCACATATACGACTGTAGTTGTGATGAGATGAGTTGAAATTTCACTTGAGGAACTGGAATGAGGGATTTGAGTTTGGACCTGATTTTATGATGCTCGAGGATGGGATAAAATCAATGAAGGCTTCATGAAACGTAAGTGTCAACAGCTTTAGCCAGTAGGAGAACATGGCTCTTGTACTATCTCTTAACATTTACCTATGTTCCAGGATGTGATGAAATCTAAAGAAATTGTTGATCAGTGAGCGCCAACTTTTGGTAAAAGCAGTAGAGCTAGCCAAAATTTCAAGAAAAAAGAAAGAAATGTTTAAAGAAAAGCTCTCACCATACAAAGTCAAATATCAAAGAGATTTCACCAAAGGTGAGTGCTCCCAACCATTTCAAAGTTTCCACTTGGATGAACGTTATTAGGACCAAGAGTCGGTCTAGCACCCAAAAAGGGCTCTGCATCGTATAGTGATACGAGTCTAGGTGTCGAAGGTATCTTAGATACTTAAAAGAGACACACCCCAATGTACTCCCAGGAAAACAAGTGCAGACGACTCTGAATTCTCTTGACGGACACATTGATCAATAACCAAAAAATATATGTGTGAGTTAATAAGGCACTCAAGAGGATCCTTGTTCCAATGAGAGGGAGAGAAGAAATGACACAATCATATACCCTCCATCAAGTGGTCATCCATCAACACTTTTAGGCTTGACAACTAAAGAGACAGTGGATTGGATGCAAGAAACGATTTATTCCCTAGTGTTGAGGTTCGGGTTCTAGGAGAGTCTCTTGGACGGGAACCTTGGGCAACATTGCGACTCTACTCTTGTTACTGCAGTCCACACTTAATGTCATATCGCTATTATATATTTATACAGAGAGAGTCTAATGATTAGGGAAATTGGATACCTTTTGACTAGAGCTTGATTCAGCTCAGAATTTCCAGATCTCTAAAACCAAGAGTTCTTCAACAGATCAAGTTGTGTATTCACATGCACAGTTAGGGGTTAATCCAACTTATTCATTCTTTATTTGCTCGAGGTCTAGCAAAGTTTAAGTATAGGGGGTGATGAATCCACGATTCATCATCTCAATATATTGATCTTAGCAAAATCCTTGAGTAAATTCTCAAATAAATGTCCATAAAATCAATAAATTAATAAAATGACTCGTGTTAAAAAAATACACTAATTATTATATATTATATTGAATAAAATAACCAAATAATAAAAAACCGTAAAATAAAGGAGTTTTTCACCTACAAATATCCCAAAATTTTATATATTTTTAATAATTTCGTTTCAACTCCTTTTCAGCTAATTCTTTCTCTGACTTGCTTATAAAATGTATATAAAAATACAAAAATATAAAATAATTTCATCTCAAATAAATACTCCTAGATCCCAAGGAGAAAAAAAGCCATAAAGCCCAACTTCCCGGCCGAATTCCCGCTCCGTATGTACTCCAAATTCAACAAACTCACCTTTAAAGTTTAAGTTAGAAAATAATATATCCAATGAAAGTGGTTTCAATAAAATCAGAGCTCGTTTGAAAAATATGGGTTTTGGGACCTAAGTGTACATTGTATATGTTGTATATTTTTTCTTTCTCTCTTTTTTATTTTATTTTTCTTTTGAAAAAAAGTGGTTTATATTTTATCTTATTTATAGTAATTTTTTTATTTTTATTTGTCAATATCTTTTATTAAAAATACAAAAAAATTAAAATTAGATAAGTAAAAAATGTATATATTGATTGTTTTATTTTGTAAATTCTCCACTCTCTTTCTCTTTATTTTATTTTATTTAGTAGCCAACTTTTGATTTCTTTTTATTTTTTATTTTTCTTTCTCTACTCTAACTTCTCATTCTACCACCAACTTCCATTCAACTCCACCATTTTTTTAAACTTCCATTCAATTCCACCATCTTTTTAACTCCCATTCTTCATCTCTTTTTATTCTTCTCTTCATCCTCATTTTTCCTCATCCGTCATTGTTAGAGGAGAGAGAGAGAGAGCTTGGAGTGTTTTGTCTGTGACAACGACTGAGCATCATCCTCAAGCGACAACCTCCTTCAGGCGAGATCCGCAACGACCATCATTATCGTGTCACGATCTTTCCCATCAAGCTCACATAGCTTCTCCGATTTTTTTCGCCAATCGGATCGAAGGTATGACAGGAGTCCAGCGTAGATGCTCTACAAATCCAGCAAACCTCAAGTAAGTATTCCCTCTCATTCCCCTTGTTATTTTATTTTATCTAACATTTTTATTTTCCTCATTTTTTACCACATCACATCACCACCACCTTCACCACCAACTCATCTCCTCTTCTTGTTTGATTTCCGAAGATTAAAAAAATTAAAAAATCAAATCAAATCAACAAAAAAATAAAATCATAACACCACCGGCCGCCCCCTTCCAGGCTGCATTGTCGGCAGCCATGGCCTCCCCCACCGTCGTCTGTGCGCCATCGTGCCCCTCTAGCCACCGTCGCTAGAGGCAGCTCCTTCCTCTGCCACCACAACAGTGGCCCACCTCCAGATGCAACAGGCACCCTCCGCCACCTGCGGTCCTCCTCCATCGCGCCGTCGTAGCCCAACCAACTTCCATCCCCACGCCACCACCCATCGCCAAGGCCTGCCGCTCTCCTCCATCACCCACGGTGTTCCTCCTCCATGGTACTCCACCGAGCGCACATGCCCTCCGCCGGTCCATATCCTGCACCCTAACTGTCATTTTCGTAACCACTTCATGCCCTACAGCAATGACGAAGGTTTATTTTTTATTTTTTGTAAAAATTGCATGTTTTCCCTGTACATTTTCGTAATTCCAAAAGTACCTATGTGCATAGTTTGCATTGCCACTTTAAATTTCTATATTGCATGGATACCCCTATATTTGCATGTTAATTTGGACATCTTTTTTGCATTATTTTATTTAATAAAAAAGGTCATATTGTTGAGCAACTACTTCTCTATCATTTGAATATTTATTTGAATTTTTGTGAGCTATGGCTAATTAAGTAAAAAATTTTAAGTGAAATATTATATATTTTACCCAACTTGAACTTTTAAATTCATATTTAACTCAAGGTTGTCCAAAAATTTTCAAAAAATCAGAAATGATACCTTGAAAGGTGTTTTAATTTGTTTCCAAATTTTATCTAAGTTGGAATTACTTGTGCCTTAAATAAATTGTACAGTTATTTTTGTAAATGATTTTTAATTAAATTCACACATATTATTTTTGTGAAATTTTAACTATCCTGGATTGCTTATATAAATATGTTTTTGAGATAATTCTCTCTTTGTATGAGTTGACATTGTGGATTTATTAAAATCTAAATACTTGCAATTACTATCTTTTCATAAAAAAATTCATAAAAGATTGATCTATTGTCAAATAATTCTAAAAACATTCTTGTAGTCTCATTTCATCATGTTTATTTCCAATAAAATTTTCATCTGTTTGTGCAAAAAATTACATGAAAACTCGTAAAAAGTGTGCATATTGCATTGTTGCATTTTAAACCCAAAAATTCCAAAACAATGTGCTTTGCATTCGTCATTGGATTCGGTTTCCAGGAAAAATAGAATTTACCTAAATCAGATTAACTTCACATTAAAATTAATTTGGCTAAGTTGTGTATTTTCTTATTAACTTAATTCAACCGCATTTTGCATTCGCATTCGTTTTGCATACAAAATTGAAAACCTAGACCTAATTGCTTTGAATTGACCCAAAGTTGTTCCATTGCCTACCTGTATTCGACCCCAGACTTGCCCATGGTATAAATTTAAGTTGAGACACTCTTCGCGGAGATCCTTTTCTCGATTCTGATTAATTGGCTAAGTGTATGCTACAATGGGTACCTAATATACAGACTCAAGGCTGACTCATCACCCATCTTGGCTAATCTCCAGCCAAACCATTCCTTACCTTCCCAAATGCCCGAGACACCTTATCTTCTCGTCGTTGACCTTCTCGTGAACCACCTCCCGATCTTCTCACGACTCTGCTATCTCCCATCACATCCTATCCTAATCCCCATCGCAACACCTCTATCTTCCAGGTGATATATCTTACCACTGAAGCGCAACCTCCATTCAACCACCTCCTCTGACCCTCAACTCTCCTGCAACTGCCCTTATCCCCTTCACCTCTCTCTCGTAACCCATCAATGGTCAAACCCCCTCCTCGTCGTATTCCCCTTGTCCTCTTCAATCGAGCCATCCTTTGCTTCCTATTTAACCAATTGATGATCTCCATGATCGAGCATCTGCATCTTTGACCTTCATCTAGAGAGAGAGAGAGAGCTAGAGGAGGAGCGTGTGACAGGGGATCCCCTCTCTGGCCACGACCCCTCGATGCGATCAAAAGGACCTTCTCGGGGCTATCGTGGGCCTAGGATCGAAGTAAGAACCAGGAGGAGGTGTCATCGCCACTCCAAGATCAGGCAACCCATACCCCTTTCCTTCCTCCCTTTTCCTCTTTGACTACATCTACACCTTCTCTGTTCACAACTTCGACAACAACTTTCATCTCCTACCAACTCCACTCGTTCATAGCATCGACCTCCACCACCTCGGCATCACCCTGCTCTACCATCCTCATCGAAGCATCCCCAAGACACGCATAGACCCGACTTAGAACCACCCTCTACCGGGGTGTCACCACCATAGTCCACTATCGAGCGGAGATCCACTCCATCTCGGAAGCAGCAAGAGAAGCATCTCTAGCCGAGTCAAAGAACTCGATGTGCGTCGTTCCTCTGATCAAGAATGCAAGGGATCCATGCTATCCATTGACTCCCAAAATACCAGCCTTAAATCAAGCACTCATTGACGACCGAGATGACATCTAGACCAACCACCCAATCTTGTGCCTTGGGCATTTTCGAAGCATCCTTGGCCCGATACATGGAGGTTTGTCCATGAGCTGGAGCTATGCAAGTCGAGCTTCCTTCCAGACCAAACCCCATGTTCTTCGCACGTGTGAGTAGGGGAATTTATACAGGTACACCCGTAGTCTTCCGGATTTGCCAGAAGGTCCAGGTCACGCGCGCTGCATGCGTGACCCTGGGTAAATTGCACCTGGATGCTCCAAGATTCCAGGATTAACAAGTATACCCTTTCTTGGATAATTTACAAAAGAGCCCAACTAATTTCTCAAAATTGTATAATAGTCCTCCATAGGGGTATATTTGCAAGTATTTTATTTATTTTAATTACATATAAGTCTCAAAACTTCAAAAATTCATATCTTGAGCATATGCGATCAAATTTTTATGCACTTGGTACCATTTTAAAGCTTATTTGATCCTATGTCATATCGAACAATGAGATTCTATTTTTGAGACATTATCTGACCATAACTAATTGAGGATATATTTTATTCATTATGAGAATCTTTAGTTATCTTCGTTGATTCTTTGCTCAACAACATGTGCATTGATTTTGGTATATTTATTGGAGAAATTATTCTGATATTATTGGGAATATTAATTCTAAGATAAATTGAGGGAGGGTTCACTTTATTTGATTGGTTGTTGCTTGGTTCATCTTGCTCCATATCCACCATCACTTTGCATAACCATTTTGCATCATATTAAAAATCACAAAAATAGTGCATTCATTTATTTCTCATCACATAGTATAGCATTATTTTCTTGAATTAAAATTATTTTACTAAAATCCATGCATTATATTTCTTTGATTATTAATTACATCACTTCAACTAAAATCAATAAAAAGCTGAAAAAGGTAAAAAAATAAAAAATATTCATTTTCTTTTCTTTGAAAACCTAATTTCTTATAATATTTAGAGATTAATTCTGAACCCTCAATATACCTCTCTAAGTTCGACCTTGGGATTTACCCAAGTAAAATAAATAACGTAAGGGATTGAGACTTGATTCTCTGTATCGTTTTCTCGGTGTGATCAATGTTGAGGAATCACTAGAATTCCCGACTACAACATCTTCGATATTTTTAGCGTTAATTCCACAACATTAACGTAAGGGATTTCAACACTCGTCAATGTATGCAGTATCTTCAATGTTTGTATATATATGTATATGTCTATGTCCATGTATGTATACAGGTATGTGAGCACTTGTTACCATATGTGCCACATTAAGATGCACTTTTGAAAAATAACTTGGCTATCACATGAAGCAATAATTAATCCACATGTGGTACATTAATTTGTAGTTAGGTAGTTAATAAGATTAACAAACTATTTACATGTAAAATCTTAACAAAATAATTACATTTAAAATCACAAAAAAAACAAATCACACATTGTGCATCCCTTCCACAATCGAGTGGTCTTGCACAATGGGTGGCATGTGCAATACATCATAACATTTCATCACTTCCTAATGTGTTTTTTTGCACAAAAGTATTGAACTCACTACAGGATGTGTGCAGGTGGACAGCCTTTTTTTGCTGGTACATTCTTAAAATTAATCATATTAAACACTTTATTTAGGCATAATTTTTGGATTACATAGCTTCAAATCCCCTCGTAAACCAACCAAATATACGTAAATTAAAGGTCAACATAGATGAATAATATTTACCGATATCTTACGATTCTCATTTGTAACACGTACATATGGATGAGTTAAGGTATCCGTATAATATTGTATTTATATTAGTTTACCTTAGTTTAAAGGTCCCAAACTAAGGGTGCCATAAAGATTCAGATACTACAATAAGAAGATCATTGACGCATGCAAAAGTAATTTATATATGAACAAAATTCCATGACATAACACCTTCGTTTTTAGTATAACAAATTAGTCATGATATGCTCTCATCGTTATCACTTCGGTGATAATTTTAAGAGCCGATTATGATTGGTTTATGGGGTATATTGAAGGAGTGTTGGATTATGTTTCTGAATTTTTCTTAGATATAAACTGCCATGTGAAAATGATAATCTTATAATATGATTTGAATCTTTATGGATGGGCTCAAGTGACAACATAAAGAAGCTAGTTCTCCTCTCATCTATTAGAGTTAGTGTAATAGGCTTAAGCCAATGACATATAAGGTTTTCAAAGTCGGTGCAATCTTTCAAACATTAGGTAATGCAAATGTATAATAGGTTTGACAATGGTGTAGAAGGTTTCCTACAATGTGCATGTATCTATGTTTTTACTCAAGATGTCTTGTTAGCATAGGTTTGACGATGGATTTTACATGTGCATGGATGTACGACCATTTAGATGTTGACGGTTATGTGAGAGATACATTCATACATGGCATGGAGGGTTTCCTTAAGTTTGTTTATGCCAAGGGATTAGGTATTGTTGATCGAGATGGGAAGATTATATATATGTGCAAGCAGTGTGATCTTATAAAGAAAGCTCCAGAGAACACTGTTTTAGATGTCGAAAAGGTCAACACACTTATGATGGGGTATGTGCATGAAGAGAAGATATAGAAGATGAGTGAGCCTTATGATCCTCGTGATAACATGTTCGTGCAAATATTCAGAGATGTTGTTGGAGCAGATTTCAGTCAGGAATTTGAAACTAAAGGCAATGAGGGGGAAATTAGCAATTTTATGAATTGCTATATAAGGCAGAAGATCCTTTATGGCATCGTTTTATCACCTTCTCACAGTTGTTTGCCATTGCTAAGCTATTGTTAGTCAAGAATCAGTACAATATGATAGGCGCATGTTTTGACATCATGATCAAATTAATAAAGTGAATGCTAGACGAGAAAAATGAAAAACCAGAAAGTTTTTACAAGATCAAGACAATTATGAGTAAGTCAGGTTTTCCAGAGGTGCATATTAATGAAAGTCCAAACCATCACATGATATACTATGGAGATAATAAGGACACGATTAGTTGTCAAGTTTTTACTGAACCACAATACACGGTTTATATGAAATCAAAGGTCCCTCAGAAACTACTTCACTAGTTTTCACTGACACCATGCCTGCAAGTATTTTATTACTATGAGGAAACTGTGAATGAGATAACATGGCATGTGAATCATACATTTGATGGAACTATGAACATCCTTCATATTCAGATTATTGATGAGCTTTAAAGGAATAATCTCCGAGATTAACTGCAGAGAGGAGAAATGTGGGAATCGGATTATCAATCGATGGGTTTAACCCACATGACCATGTAAGATTGTCAATTGTATAAAACATGATGACTCGTGTGTATGTTGATCGTAGTGACAATGCGGAACAAGGTCTAAGTTTCTTGGCTTACTTATTTCTGACCATATACATCTACAACATATCTCAATATACTATGAATAACTAATATGTATTTAGTATCTTGCAGTGATGTATTTACTATATAAATGTTCACTTCAATTCAATTGAAGCAAAAAATTGCCTTAATATTTGTTATGCAATGCACACATGTTTATGCAATGATGGAAATAACTAGAGGTGGATCTTCATCTGGATGGAGGGACTCCGGTCGATATGGCTAGGGTTCTAGAAATGGTAGCAGGCCACCATCTTATCATCTTTTCACAAATGTATATGGTAAAATTTTGCTATATATGTTCAAAGTTTAAATAAGTGTGATAATCTCTTACTATGATGTATTCTTATTTTCTATTAGTGGATTTTGGAATCTAGAGCAATATGAATTAGTGCAACAATTGGTTGCACATGGGACAGAGCCCCCTCCCCCCCCTTGCTCCAGTATGTAATCCTAACTCCCGTCCATCCATCCATCTATGAGTGTTAGTTATCGGAGCACTCCATGGGCTATGTATTATGTTGATCCGCTTATGTAGGATGCAGATGAGGTAGAGCACATTCGTACAACACATGCAGGAAACCATTCTCCTACAGTTGGGGAGGAGGCTTTGGTTCCGCAACGATGTGTACAAATCATGCCCGGTGGGTATGATTTATACAAATTCTTAATTTTTGTTAAATGTTGTATTTGGTATCTTGAAATTCATTCAAACTACTATATTTGATCCATATATACTCTTAAAGATCAACACGATGTGACAAATGAATTGTGCAAGGCTTGGAAAAAGTTCCAACAATGTGAGGACTATAGATGGACTCGTATGAGTCCATATGATTAATAAAATATTTTTGATGGAGCATACATGAGTTTCTTAATTATATTTTTTATATTTTACCCTTGCTCCACATATATTTGACATAATTACTTACTCAATGCAAAGTACATACGTACCCCCG
The DNA here is from genome assembly GCA_037367405.1 of Ottelia alismoides. Lineage (NCBI taxonomy): Eukaryota > Viridiplantae > Streptophyta > Magnoliopsida > Alismatales > Hydrocharitaceae > Ottelia > Ottelia alismoides. The sequence continues at coordinate 688,710 of JAZKJV010006375.1, forward strand.
ATCGTAGTAGATATCTACTGCCACATATTGACCCACCTGGAAACTAAAAGGATTACTGATATCATCTACAGGGTGAGGAAGGGAACAATAGCTAAGCTAGATGGGGTCGAAAAGTGGGGGACGGTGAAAGAATTCAATACATCATGGTGCACCCTTGTGAGGTAAATATTATTGTCATATCTATTGATGTCATAATCATTTGGTAAATAATATATAACGAGAGGAGTCGATATTGTTATATGTTCATGTTGTCTTTGTTATATCTCGTATGGACACCGATCAAAAGGTGCAAGTGGATTGGAATAAATGACATGGATCGTTGCAATCACAATAATCTAAAACAACCACATCATTATGTAGTAATTTCAATCACTGATAAATAATCAACCACAAGTGCACAAGTATTTAACGTGGAAACCCTCCTGGGTAAAAACCATAACCTGAGTCTCCTGACTCGGGATTTCAACCTGACCCACACGGATCTTCCACTAATTTGAGTTGTTTATGCGAGCAACCCAACCGTATTACAACTTTAGTTAATCATGCAGTCAACTCAACCGTAACAGGTTAATAATCCTAAAAACCTCAATATCAAAGTAAAAATGTAATAAACAATATGAGGTAAAATTAAAATGATCTTACAAAGTGAGGAGCAAGCTCGTAAGATTAATTTCAGAGAATTAGAGTTGTTGGAACCAACAATGCAGTAGAAAACAACTCTTAAATCTTTCTCTCAGAGTATAGAGTGGAAAGTAGAGAGATGAGAGCTTGTTGATCTTGTTTTGTGTTGCGGAATGTGATATGGGGTTTTATTTATAAGTAGAGAGTCTCCACAAATATTGAATTTGAAAAAGTAGTAGTTGTAAACAAATCTAGAATGAAATTGACTTTAAAAATCTTCCTGAAATGGAGTATGCTCGATCAAGACACTAGGATGATCGATCAAAATCAAATGATCGATCAGATGGATGAAGAATCATGTTCTTTACATTTAATACAATTACAAAAATCATGACTCAATAAAAGAAAAGACTTCGTCTTCTTCTTAAGATTGAGATCCTTCTACTGATCTAGCTACAAGCTTCATACACAAGTTTTGTTATCATCAAAATATATATGCTCATGCACGAACAATCTTCCCACTTGTGCATGAATTCATGGTTCGCTTCTGCTGACTTTGGGAGGCATTTTGTTGTGAGACGGGCTAATTGGGAGAAGTAGGATACCCAGTCAACCACAGAATCTAAGAGCTTTAGGATGGTGAAATGTGAAATGGTACATATTATACTAGAGCGTAAGGTGCCTCTCCTTTATTCATACACTTGTGCTAACATTACTTCTATTAGGAAGTGACTTTGTAGCGTGATCCGACTCTTAAGGAATAACGTCGAAGACACACATGCATGTAAATGAATGATCAACAGTCAAAGCTCAGTATGTGGTGGTGAGTTTTTAGAGAAATTTTGTAATACTCAAATTACAGAGTGCAAAACTTAAGTTTATTTACCAATTATTGTTCTTAATAGGATCGTTGCGATGCCCTTTTCGAGGAAACGTACGGGCCCATCCCTTCGGAAGAGCACCCATGATTTGATCCTAAGTTGTTGTAGGTCACTAGGGTATTCACCCACGCTTCATAGTTGGTTGGAGGAAACACATTTGTTTGTAATATTTTCAAATTATGGAATTAAGCAAGATATCATATTATAACTTTTTTTACAAAATAGATAAGTGAATAAAACATCTTTAATTAGAACAATGGCTTTAAAATCATGAAATATTAATTTACGTAAAAGAATTATTAATTGTTGTCACTACAATCGTAACTTTGTAATTCATTCTCTACTGTTATTATTTACTTATTAATTTTTTTTATTATTTTAAGTATTTTATGATGCAATTTATCTATATTTATTATAAAAAGATGGAATTCAATTATATGTTTTTTAAATATGGGAAAGAATTAAATGTGTTTCATATATATCATTTATTTAAAAAATGAGAATATCATTTTGATTACACATCAATCTATTATTATTTTTTTCTTTTTGTGTATATTAGAAAGTATAACATAATTGAATCAATCCACAATGATTGATGATTGGCAAAAAAACTATTTGTAGCCAAATTACATGCTATTTTTCGCTATTTTTTTAAATTTACTTTTTATGTAAGATTTTATTTACACCATTAATAATAGATTTCTTGGCTTCCATATCAAATATATAAAAATAAAATATCTATAGTAGAGAGATGAGAATGAAAAATGTCACATAATTTTCAATGGTCTGATGTATATCAAACACAATTTCAATGTATTCATTACAATATTCATGTGTACAATATATTATTATTTTATTAGTATGATAATATTTATTCTATAAATTTTTTACATTAATAAAATTTATATTAAATTATAGATTTTTAATATATATATATTAAAATATAAAAAATATAAGAAAAAACCAGATAACATGTATGCTTATAGGCTATTCTCTCCACATATTCAGCTATTATATATAACTTTTTAAATAGATTTTAAAAAAATAATATTATTGTATTGAATTTATATTTGAATTAAGTAATTTATTAAAATATTTATGGTAAAAATATTCATTGATTATCTTTTTATGTTTTTATATATTCCACATCAATTCTATTTAAGTTCCTATATGTGCTGTAATCATTCAATCTATGATGACGGTTTGTCAAAATATACTTTAGAAATCCATAAGTGTTTAGGATAGATGAAAAATAATTTAAAAATGGTATCAAATACATTCAATCGATGCATATAAAAAATAAAATACCAATTATATGTCACATAATTTCATAATATGAGGAAAACCAAGTAGAAATATGTTACCATCATTCTATTACAAGATTTCTATCTATGAAACTAAGTTCTTGTATTATGCAATATATAAGTACCAATTCAAAATTATTTTCAAAATTTATACTACATTTATTTATTATAAAATTTCAATCTATGAAATTAAGTTTGTTTTGAATTATTTATTATTTTTTACAATAGATATGTTATAAATGTTAAAAAAAAGAGAATATTTTATTTCCCAAAGATAGAGCATGGATGGAGAGATAGAAGGTGGGATCAAAGGTGGTATATAGATTTTTTAAGGGAGTTGGAGATAGACATAGGGGAGTCTACGTGTCACAAACTATGGCTTTTTTATTATAAATAGAGGTGGGGAGAGAGAGACGTGCAAAAGAGGTTAGTTGTGAGAAGAGAGAGAGTACAGGAGATATTGGAGCATGAGGAGATGGAGAGAGAAATGCTCCATAGGTGTCCACATGTCTATATGTGAGAAAAGGTTGGGTAAAACCTATCTTTAGTATAGGTAATAGATTTACGGATGACATGTGGGCCTAACAAAAGGAAAGCCTTGGGGGACTCCACCCCATATTCTCCACAAACTTTAGTTGCAGCACTCATAATTCGACAAGTGTTTATGGTCCGCCCCCTCATAATACACATAAACATCGGAGCCTAGTGAGGATATAAGTAAAATATGCAAAATATCGGAGGACGTGGAAAATGTTCTAAGTACATTAGATGGTATGAATGCCCGATTTACCACCATAGAGAGTCATATGTATGCCATGTAATGAATTACACAATAAATTCAAATTTATTATTCTTAACATGTACTAATTTTTTATATATTACATGAAACCTTCAAAGCATGGAAAGAGGAATTCTGCCCGAGATGATAATGAGGAGGAAGAGGAAGAAGACGATGAGACATACGAAGAACATGGCATGTCGCAACGTATGGTTCCTTATGGAGTCATAATTCATGAGAGGTAGGAAGAAACAAAACGAAGAGAAAGGGAGAGGCAAACAAAAAGAAGAAAGGACAAAGAAAAGGCAATCTCATGAAAGTGGATGAAGTAGGGAGCAATGATGCCCTTTTTATTTTTGTTTTTACAAGTTATACTATTTTTAGTTTTTAATTTATGTATATACTAAGCTGCGCAATACTTACTCAATGTTTTTGTGGGATTTTTAATTATTTATTTTTGTATTTTTATTTATATTTTTTCATTTTATAATTTTTATTTTCTTGATATATTTTCCGATTTTTAACTTCCTTTTCTTTTTAATATAGATAATAAGTATATATAAGTATATGTATATTATTATATATATAATATAAGTGATATAAAATATATAATTAATATAGAAAAATTAGAAAATATAAATAAGAACAATCCTTCTTTTTTTAAAGGGTTTTAAAATATATTTAGGTATTTATAATTAATAATAATAAATATAAATATATATAGCTATATTTATGTATATAAATACAATATAGGGTATTATACTTATAAATATATATAGTCAAAATCTACAAAATAAACTATTTTTATGACTTTCAAATAGTTTTCTATTTTTTTTATTTTTGGCAGTTTTTACTATTTTTTTGATTTTTCAAAATCCAAAATACACCAAATCTAGGAATAATTAAATATGCCAAATTGTTTTGAGAATGAAAAATATAAAGTGGGCCCAAATTTTCTCAAACAAAATTTAATATGTAGTAATATGTATATATATATAAATATAGGACATAAAATGATTTTTGGGGATTTTTTAAAATATTTTCTATTTTTTTATGGTTAGAGAGGGTTTGTGATTTTTTGAATTTTCTCATATATTTTTTTATTTTTAGTCTGTAGTAAAAAATATAGTAATAAATAATAGGTATTTTTTTGGAATTTTAAGAAAGCTTTTATTTTTTGGATTTTTTAATCAAATAGAGAATAAATGAGCTCTTTTTATTTTAATAAATATTAAATATGTAGAAAATGCTAAATAAAAAATATCGCTGGAACGAGCATCGAATCAGACATTTATCTCTAATTTTGCATAATTTTTGAAGTACAACAAGCATTTATAGTAAATAGAAATGCAAAAATAAAAATTAATCAAGCTAGTAGGGGTATTTGTGAAATATAAATTAAATGAAAGGGCGCACATGAAAAAACACCACAAATTTTATACTGCGGCTTGATTTTTAATATTAAATTGTAGATACAAAACCAGAGGGGTAAAAGCAATATTTACCCAACTCACGTGGGGGGCTAACGAATCCGAGATTGCCAATGTTAATCTGTGTAAATTATCCTTTAAATTTTGTCGTTTCGTTGTAGTCGGGAATTCGGAATCTGTCAAAAAATAACAACAATGATTTATTCAATTTTATTCGAAGTGGTTTAATTTTTATTTTATTTAGGCGAGTCCCAAGGTCGAACTCAAGGAGGCAAAGGAACAACCTAGAAATCTGTCTATCAAAATTCGTACATGGTTTTTTATACGGTTTTTTTGTATTTTTATTGCAATTTTGGTTTGCAAGATGCAAATGTGGCCAATTTTAGGGACTAAAATGTAAAGTCTGAAAAATGTGAAACTTGGTCGAGATGTTAATTATGGTGAAATGAATGCATTGTAATGTTTTTGGAATTTTTGGATGTAAAATAAATATTTTATGAATTTATTATTACAAATAAAGTGAATTTCAATATTTAATTATAATAAATATTAAACCTAATGATTTTTAAGGAATACAATTATCTAAGATCTATCACTAGATGATTGATCTCAGAAAGATCCTAAACGTCAAAAATACTAGGTCTTATACCTATTAATATTTAAAGATTGAAATATACAAAAATATTTTTATAAAGCAAACCATGCATGCAAATGCTATTCTTTTTGGGCATGATGTTAAACACAATTAATTCTCTAATCGATGAATTTTCGGTAATTTTTCAAGCAATGGTTAATTACTTAGGAATTTCAAAGCACAAGATGGGAAAAATATGTCAATGTTTTGCAAGAACAATTATTGTTAATTAACCATAGAAAATAAAGTGATCACATGAATGCCATATCGTAGAGAATTAATCGTAGAACATCATGCTAATTTTAAAATATTAAAATGATGCGAAAATGTTGATCAAAATAATAGGGGAACACAGGGGTCTCAATGTAAATAACAATAATTAAATTACAATAGAAAATACAGTGGAAGGACTGAAATTTAATTACCTACACCCTGAAGGGTGTTTCTGCAAAACTGCTAGAAAAGCACGTGCGCTGCACATGCTTGTACCTTTGTGTGAATGGGCAGAATGGAGGGGGGCCTTTGCAATTTTTCCAATAGGTCATGTGCGATGCACGCGACCTCTACGGGCGGGGCGTTTCTATGATTTGGCGGAACGTGGAGGGCGCTCTTGTAAATATATGCCCGCTCACACGTAAAACTCACGTGAGGGGAGTTATGTGCAGAAGTTCCCCCAACCACTTGCATCTTACATGGGAGGGGGCCTCGGGCCTTGAACCCGAAGGAGGAGCAGAGTATCAGGGTTTGACAGTGAGGCTCTGGAGGTTAGTGGCTGCTCCTCCGGCCGATGGCGAGATGAGGAGGCAAAGCTCCTGCTGCATACCCGGAGGAGGGGGCCCTAGCGTGGCGACGTAGTCGATGTCGATGGTGCACCCAATGGAACGCGGAGACGGAGTGGACGAATGTCGACGTTGATGAATGAAGGCAGAGACCGATGGGCGAAGGTGGATGGGGGCAGTCGGTGGCGTTGGCTCAACGGCATGACGTCAGAGCAAAGCAGGGAGGTTGAGGGTTGCAACTGCAACGAGGGGGGAGATCCCTCGGATCTCGCCGGGTCTAAGGAGAGGAGCTCAGACTGTCACCACCGAGCTCCTTCATGATGTAAGGCTACCGACAGATGGGTTAAAGAGGGACACATCGATGATGTTTAAATAGAAGAGGAGGAGGGTGACGAAGATGGAAGGATGCAAGGAGACGACCGACAAGATTGAGTGATGCACGAGATTCGCGGGATGGCGTGCCACCTTGACCAGATTGGGCAAGTGAATCGAGGATGAAGGGATTTGAAGATTGTGACGAGAGAGGAGAGATCAATCGGGAAGTAGGGCCTGGCCAGAAGAGGAAGGTGGAGCACGTGCGAGAAGGGCGGAGGGCGACGGTGTGGACGAGATACGCAGCGGAGGGATTCACGGTGATTTTACGACGATCGATTTGGGAAAGGAGCGAGAGGAAGACTAGGTATAGGAACCGTCCTCTCGGCCGAGATCGGGCGGTCCTGATCTTGCCACGTGGCAACAAGTGGAGGGGCGGGTGGAGCACATGCAGGGCACGTTCGCAGGAGGCACATGCTCTGTATGTGCGGGGCTTTAATTAATTTTTTTTTTATAAAAAACTAATTAATAAAAAGCTCAAAAATGGGTGACATGTGGCACCTCCAAGAGCTGCCACGTGTCTGCCCCAGAAAATCGAAAAATAAATATAAAATATTTAAAAAAGAAAACGTAAATGACCTCGGATCGAAAAATTTTCTTCATGAAAGTTTAATGCCACGATGAGATCTACAACTTTCATGAAGAGGCCAAAACTAAAATAGATCATTTGTGCAATGTGATAATTTTGAGGTATCCCATGTACATAGAATACCTTGATTTTTGGGTTTTTTATTTTTTGTCATTTTTAAACCAGACAAAAAACCGAAAAAAATGTGATAAGATTTAAGATATATATTTACACATTAATCTAATTTTTTGGATTTTTATTAATTAAGAAGAAGAAGAAATAAAATAAATGTGAAAAATACAACTTTTGAACACACGGTTAGTGAAGACTCAGACTCATTTAGTTTCTTTGATTTCAAGCTCAGTTTGGATTTGGATTTTTGCGTATTTTAATAAAACTTTTATCAAAGAAGACAAATGAAAAAGAAATAAAAAGAGTCAAATATGTACATAAAATAATAGGTAAAAAAACACTAAAATACAAAATATACAAAAGAGGCCCAAAACCCAACTTTCACATATGAGCTCCGATTCACTTAAACTTGGTCTGTTTTGAAGGTATTTGAATGTACATTAGTTCAAAAGTGAGTAGATCTAATCATATACTGGATGAGGAAGATATTGAGGTTTTAGTCCGGAAATCCTGGAATAAGAGTTTGGGTTTTTGGTCCACTTATTTGGGTTATTTTTTTTGTAATTTTCATTTATTCTTGTTAGCAATATGTACACAATAGAGGTGGTTTCAGGTCATTTGGAGTTAGCATGAATTAGATAAAAATACGGGAAGTTAGGATAATGTACATGTCATTTTGGCTGGGGCTTTTGGCTTCTTATTTTGTGCAAAAATGAGTGATAAATGCAATTATTATCAAAACATGCATGAATGCTAATTATGCAATATAAATGAAGAAATTCCAATAAAATGAGCTTAATTCATGACTTATAGAGTGATTAATTTGAGATTCATCATCTCCCTATACTTAAAACATGCTCGTCCCTGAGCATCAAAAGCAATGCAATGAGGTGAAATGAGATTGGATTCCATACCAAGACCATGAGAAGAAGGTGAAAATAGAACTGGACCTAACCTTTGGATTATTAGTGTGGCGGAACTTTTATGAGACTTAGGGTTTTAAAATCAACAACCTTCAAGTTATACACATCATTGTCACAGTTTCGGCTCAGAAGTCATGTTAGATCAATCCTCCTCCCAAAGCATACCCCATGAACATTGAACAATCGACTCATGTATGTGAAAGGTTTTAGCTCTTCCCATCCAAAATGCCGGACTACCATGCAAACCTCCTCTCCAGTAACTCATCCTCGGGGAGTCAGGTATTTCCTTCTAAGGTCTGTCGTGTTGTGTTCACAATTGAACAGAGGGAGAAATTAGAAGAGGAGAAAAGAACTGGAGGGTGGCCAGTGTAGTCACCTCTCCTTGTGAAGCCAGCCGGTTTGGCCAAGTCTTTACCAAGATCTGCAGGTTTTCTTGAAGCTTGGACCTTTTTGGTCAAATGTTTATTTGGCAGTGGCTTCTTTGTATTGGATTTTTGGCGGTTTTGCATGGATTTTGTTGTGCCCCTACGAATATGGAATCTTTTTCTCCGTACATGTTTTGAGGTCTTAGAAAAAATTGTTCCCAACCGTCCATCCCTTTTCCGAAGCTTTATTTCAACCCGTACTCCGGTCTTTAGATGTCCACGCTACTAGAAAAGAAACTCATACAGTCTTCCAACACCCCGTTTGAGTTGAGCTAAGTACATAGTGTGAGAGTACAAATTAATTCCTTATTCTAGAGTCGTACCCAAAATGAAGAGACCAGGTTAGACACTAAAGGCCAAACACTGCTCATTGTCATGTGGAACTCGAAGAATTAAGTCAAAGACACGAAGCTTCTAAAATAATATTTCTCAGTGAAGTTCCTTTGAAAATTAGGTGGATTAAGGTCAAGTTCAGACCACTCTCGGTTTCTGCTCATAACTCGATTCAGAACCCAAGGGATTTTCAAAAATGCAATGAATGTAATGTTGGATGAAGTGTAGGTGTGTGAAATGCAGACACATTTTTTGTGATTATTGATTTCTTTGAAAAAGTTTTTTTTTTGCAAAAAATGAATAAGAAGCCATTTTTTTCAAAATTTTTGGTTTGGACGCAGTCAGTGTTAGTAGCAAAACTTCTTTTTTTTCAAGTTAGTTACCTACCTCGTAAATACATATAGACTAACGTGAAAGTACGGGATATGGCTAAAATATATACACAATATATATACACACACCCCTATACTTAGCGAGTGTTGTGTCCTCAGAGCACAAGAAGTGTAAATAAGACATATCTCGGGCTAAGCGTAAGAGAAAAAGAAAAAGATAGGCCCCCTATACTTAGGCTTTGGACAGTCTAAGTATAGAAGAAGAGTGAAAATGAGGCAGTCGGGATATGCGAATGAGGAGACTATAAACAGATAAGCATCGGTTCCCCCTTTACTTAGCTCTGGTCAACCTAAGTATAGAAGAAGGGTGGAAATGAGGTGATCGTCAGATGGGGAGAATGGTATGTACAGATGGCATCAGTCCCCCCTATACTTAGGCCTTGGCCTAAGTAGAGGAAGAAGATGCACAAGGAGACCGATGGGTCGGGAGGGAGGTTAGCCGATGATTAAGGCAGTTTTCGGCCGATCTTTTTGTGAGCCTATGGTGGGAGATCGTAATGATAAGAAGGAGATGAAGCATATGATTCCCAACCATTGTAAGTGTTATCCTCAGAGAAATCATGCTAGAGAGTAGATGAAGCATATGAATCAGATGAAAGATAACCATCATCGGAGTTATCCTCAGAGGAATAATATTTGAAATGGAGGCACTCCAGATATTCTTTTTCTTTAGTTGCTTCAGTTGTTTTCTCAGAATTTGTTCCTTCTTGGGATCAAGTGATTCGTCCTTGGATGATGAATACTCTGAAGCGCCAGTCTCAGTCAGCTCATAAGAAATTATTTAAATATATTTAATGAGACCAAGAGAATCAGCTTTGGATGAATAATAGTGAGGAATAGGAGTCGTCCAACGGGAATCGAAATTTGGATCCTTGCGAAGATATGGTTTTAGGACTGCCGAACATACCTCACTCATGTAGATTGCTCTTTCCGAACCTGATGAGGAATCATCAGATGATTCCTCTTCCGGAAGTTCAAAGACGACGTTCTTTTTAGATGAAGGAGCAACCATTTTGTTTTGTGAAGGTGCTGGTCCTGGGAGTGAAGTGTTGACACTTGAGTCTCCATATGAATAACCATTGAAACTTTTCTCCTTGGTCGGTGTACGTCACACGTATTTGTTCTTAGTTTTCTTAATATTGGTCATTCTTGAGTTGGATTGATTTGGTCATGGTAGTCGGAGAAGGTTGACTCAGGGTGAGCCCATGCATATGTCTCAGGATCATATAAGAAACACTTTTCCATGGTGAGAGCAGCAAGAAATGGAACAGTGGGGAGAATCTCAGCATGTTCGTTCTCAATTGACTTGATGTTGATGTATTCATGTGTCGGGTTGATTTGATCAAGGTAGTCAGAGAAGATTTCAGCCAACTCAAGGTAAACCCATGTATATGTCTCAGGATCATATGAGTCATATATTCGATTTTCCATGGTGAGAGTAGCGGGAAATTGAACAGTGGGGAGAGTCTCTAAACCAATAGTCTCAAGAACAACCGCTACCCTAGGTGTAGCAACAGGGTAGGGCTCATCTACCGCTTGATGGTTACGGCTGTCGAGGGCTTCGTGGGTTGCCTCAGAAAATCGTGGTTCCACAAAGACATGTTGAGATCGAAATACTACCAATGATGTAAAATTGATTTCCCGAGTCTCACACTCAATAATTGCCTTAGCTAATGCCAAGAATAGTTTTATGAGAATGATTAGAGACTGGGTGAATTCTCTTTCATGCTCAATATCAATGATCATAAATTCCACTTTGAGCGGATCACCTTGGAATGTAATGATGATTGAAATTGTTCCTCTCGGCCACTTTATAGATCGATCAGCTAGTTGAACGATCTCTCTTATTTTCCTGATATTTTCGAGTTTAATCTTGTCAAATATAGAGGTCTGGAGGATATTAATTGGTGAGTCATCATCGATTCGAGCATGGGTAAATATTATATCTTTAATTCCATAGTCAAATCTGGGCAACCGCTTCACTATGCGGCTCTTGATTTTTCTCCTCAACACCAAGAAGGTGGCCATTGACAAGATATGTCTTTCAATCTTTGTTCTTACCCTGCCCGACTTTTTCATCGTTAATTTATTCATTACAAATCCTTTAAGGTCGGGGAAGTTTTCAATGACTTGTATCAAGGGAAGTTCAAAAATCAGTCTCTTCTCCAGTGCTTCTCGTAGAGCAGGATCTAAATTCTTCAGATCTTCTTCAGTTTCAATTTTTATGTATTTTTCTGGATTTTCAATTTTTGGGTGTTTTTTAATATTTCAATCTTTTTGGTATTTTATGTGTGGTGTGTGGATGTGGTGTTTTCTCCAGATAAGGATGAGCTTAGATATGCTAAGTCAGATTCAGAGTTGTCCCTAGGGGAATAATATGCAGAGGTGTCGCTGTCAGGATCATCCCTAGGGTGATAATAGTCTCTAGGTTTCTTAATATCCTCAGAATTTTCAACTTGAGATCCAATCTTTTCCTCATCTATTTTTATATCGGAGCTACCAGAGTGAAATTAGTCGGTCAGCAAACTTTCTAAATTTATCCTCCATTAAATCAAATCTCTTATTTATCCTTGAAATATCATCCTCCAAAATCTTTTTATGATCAATCATGGGAGCAGTCGGTGTGTGTTCTCGTTTTTGAATTTGAGATCCAGTTATTTCATCCTCCATTTTCCTATATGAGCTGAGAGTGGATTCTCTTGGAATATCCAATGTATGATTCTTATTTTCTGAATTTTTCTCCTCAAAAATTATGGAAGGAGTTTTCTCAATGAAAGGATTTTGCGGGAATCTGTAGGTCTCATGCTCAACATGCCGTGACTCAGGCATGCAATGCTGGTTTGAGTAGAGTCTACTTCCATGATCATGATTGATCGTATCCCCAAACAATGGAGTCATACATGGTGCATATGTGTCGATATCATCTATTTGATCCTCTGTATGTGTGGGTTGTCCGAAAGAGTGGTATTCTGGTTGGTCAATAGGGATTTGATCTTTAGGGTCAATCCATGCTTGTTGATTATTAGGTGCGGGCCTCTCCTTGCGATTTGATCGTGCCATCATATTATTCCCTAAGGTCCAGTCTGGATGCAATTCTGTGAATTGTGGACCTGTCCCAACAGGATCTTGAGGAAAGAATGAAGGTGGTTGGGTTTGGTCTCTCGACCAATCATGAGTCTCAAAAGTGAATGGTTCATTAGTTTTAGCAAGAAATCAAAAATAAGACGGTTCAGTCCAGGATGGCAATTGCTCTTGTGTATTAGATGTCGAAGAAGGTGGCACATATGGTATGTTAATTTCGGTCGGAGGATTAGGAATTGTAGATTGGACTGGATTCATTTGGAGATGAGGGTATTCCGTAAATATTGGAGGATATTTCATAGAAGAGTGTTTGGATGATTTGGGTCTAACCGAGACAAATTCAATTTCATAATATAGATCAGATGGTTACTCGGACCATTGTCCTATCTTTGTCAAAGGAGGTTGACGATGAATTGACATGGTTGATCTCGGTGCACATGCACAGGATATTCACAAGAAATTTTTTATCAAGGAGAGTGATGGCACAAGTGTGTGGTTTTTGATCTTCAAAATCGGTTCACGTACACCAATGCAAACACAAATCAAACCCTAGGTTCACCAACTCACACAATGAAGCTGCAAGAGTTTGGCAATTTGTCTTTTCAATTTTAGTTGGTGATAAAGTCAATCTTGGAAAAAAAATTAGCGAGTTGTTAGGTGCCAGAAATTTTCTTAAAGATAGGCCTGAATTCTTACGACTAGTTGCATCCACTTTCAGCCAGTATGGCTGTAAGTACAGACCGTAAAATGGCTACCCGTGTTACTTAAGGATAGAGCCTTACACAATGTCCTTTAAACCACCCACTCTGCTAAGGAAATCCGGACCGTTTATCGGCTACCAGTAATTCCTTACTAAGAAGTAGCTAATCGTTTTTAGAATCAGTAGTCAGAACGAAAGTTTCGAAGCTGGGCTCTAACCTTAAGGGTCGTCTCTCGCTCACTCAGATAAATAAATGAATCCAAGGTCGGGTTTGCTCTCCCGCAAAAATTCTTGATTTTTTGGGTTATTTAAAATCAGCCTTGTTTAGCAGTCCCAATTTTAGTTAGGTGATCACTGAAAAATTAGATGGTCATAAATACACGTCTACCATCGAGTCCCAATTTCCTTGAAAATTATGTGACAAAACAGGAGGGAGAAATTCGAGAAAAGCCGATGCAGGTGAAACAATGATGTATACTCAGATAGAAGACTTACAGTGATTCCTCGCAATCTCCATGTGGGATGCAATACAAGAATTGGAAAATTAATCTATATGAATGCAAGTCGATGAAAATCGCACTAAGCGGATAGTTCTATTAGCAAGGAAGTAATGAGTTAATTTTTTGACTAAGTTGAACTATCTAATGTGTGTCTTGATTTAAGTGCATTGTGGTCCTAGATTCTACGAGCACAAATAAAATTTAAAGCTCTAATAGTCATATGTACATGTCTAACCTATGATCCACTCAAGTCAGGCCCCACCCTCACTAGAGAGTGAAACAGGCCACAACACACCACAGAAAAAGTTTAAGGTCTTGTTACACACGCGCGAGTCCAAACGGACACCGCTATAAATAAGCAATTAATTACAAAAATTTAAAATTGTAGAAAAAAATAAATCCTAGACTCTATGCTCTCTCATGACTCGACTTGATCTTAATTTAATTGTGGTTTGGCGGTCGGTGAAAATGCATCGGTTTTGTAAGAAATTGCTCCACGTACAGTGGGTACCTCACAAGAAAAATAAGAGAGAGAGAGAGAGTGTAAGAGAGTGACACAAAAATAAAAGATAGAAAACAAAGGTTGAAAATAAGAATAAAAATAAATGCAGGAAAAAATATGGAAATTTTACAATTAATATTCGGTGGTTAGACTAAACGAAGGTGGAAAACCGAACACAAAAATTTTTAGACAAAAAAATTAAGCCGTTTGAACAACAGGCCATCTGATGAATCCAAGATTTACAATGTTAATCTGTGTGAATTATCATTTAAATTTTGTCGTTTCGTTGTAGTCGGGAATTTAGAATTGGTCAAGAAATAACCACAATAATTTATTCAATTTTATTCGAAGTGGTTCATTATTTATTTTACTTGGGCAAGTCTGAAGGTCAAACTCAAGGAGACAAAGGAATAACCTAGAAATCTGTCTATCAAAATTCGTGCATGGTTTTTGATGAAGTTTTTTTGTATTTTTATTGTAATTTTGGTATGCAAAATGCAAATGTAGCCAATTTTAGGGACTAAAACGTAAAAATCAATCAAACGTTGTCCGAAAAATGTGAAACTTGGTCGAGATGTTACTTATGATGAAATGAATGAACTATATTGTTTTTGGAATTTTTGGATGCAAAATAAATATTTTATGAATTTATAAATGCAAACAAAGTGAATTTCAGTATTCAATTATAATAAATATTAAACCTAACAATTTTTAAGGAATAAAATTATCTTAAGATCTATCATTAGGTGATTGATCTCAAAAAATCATAAACTTCAAAAATACTAGATTTAATACCAATTAAAAAATTAAAGTTTGAAATATGCAAAATAATTTTTATAGAGCAAACCATGCATGCAAATACTATTCTTTTTGGGCACGATGCTAAACACAATTAATTCTTTAATCGATGAATTTTCGAAAAATTTTTGAGCAATGGTTAATTGCTTAGGAATTTCGAAGCATAAGATGGGATAAATATGTCAATTGTTTTTGCAAGAACAACTATTATTAATTAACCACAGAAAATAAAGTGATCACATGCATGCCATATCAAAGAGAATTAATTATAGAACATCATGCTAATTTTCAAATATTAAAATGATGTGAAAATATTGATCAAAATAATAGGGGAACATAGGAGTCTCAACACAAGTAACAATGATTAAATTACAATAGAAAATGCAGTGGAAGGACTAAAATGTAATTACCTACACCCTGAAGGGTGTTTCCGCAAAACTCCAGAGAAGCATGTGCGCTACATGTGCTTGGACCTCTGTGTGAATGGGTAGAATGGCGGGGGGTCTTCGTAATTTTACCATCAGGTCACGTGTAATGCACATGACCTCTGGGGGCGGGGCATTTCTATGATTTGGAAGAACGTGGAGGGCACTCTTGTAAATATACCCCCGCTCACACATGAAAGTCACGTGAGGGGAGTTCTGTGCAGACGTTCCCCCAACCACATGCGACTCACATGGGAGGGGGCCTCGAGCCTCTAACCCGGAGGATGAGCGGAGTAGTAGGGTCCGACGGTGAGGCTCTGGAGGTTGGTGGCTGCTCCGTCGACCGATGGTGAGATGAGGAGGTGGAGTTCCTTCTACGGCTGGGAGAGGCAGAGGAGTGACAAGTTGACGAAGATGAATTCGGAGGAGGGGGCCCTGGCGTGGAGATGAAGTCGATGTTGATGGTGCACCCGATGGAGCATTGAGACGGAGTGGACAAACGTTGGTGTTGATGAACGAAGGCGGAGACCGGTAGGTGAAGGTGGATGTGGGTTAGTTGGTGGCGTTGGCTCAACGGCACGATGCTGGAGCAAAGCAGCGAGGTCGAGGCCATAGCTGTAATGAGGGGGGGGGGGGAGATCCCTCGGATCTCGTCGGGTCTAAAGGGAGGAGCTCAGGCTGTAACCACCGAGCTCCTTTGCGATGTAATGCTATTGGCGGATGGGTTGAAGAGGGGTGTGGCGGCGGTGTTTAAATAGAAGAGGAGGAGGGCGATGAAGATGGAAGGTTGCGAGGAGAGGACCGACAAGATTGAGTGATGCGTGAGATTCACTGGATGGCATGCCACCATGGCCAGAAGAGGTAGGTTAATTGGGGACGAAGGGATTTTAAGATTGTGACGAGGGAGGAGAGATCAATTGAGAAGTAGGGCCTGGCCAGAACTGGAAGGCAGCAGAGCACGCTCGAGAAGGGTGGTGGGCAGCGGCGTGGAAGAGATACACGATGGAGGGATTCACGGCGATTTGACGACGATAGATTTGGGAAAGGAGCGGGAGGAAGCTGAGGTACAAGAACCATCCGATCAGCTGAGACCGGGCGGTCGTGATCTCACCACGTGGCAGTAAGTGGAGGGGTAGGTGGAGCACGTGCAGAGAACGTGCGCAAGAGGCACATCTTTCCACGTATGAGGCTTTAATTAATTAATTTTTATAAAAACGAATTAATAAAAATCTCTAAAATGGGTGACACGTGGCAGCTCCAGGAGCTGCCATGTATCAGAAAAAATCAAAAAATAAATATAAAGATAATTCAAAAGAAATAATAAATAACCTTGGATCGAAAAGTTTTCTTCACAAAAGTTGCTCGACTTGATGGGATCTACAACTTTCATGAAGAGACCAAAACTAAAATCGATCATTTGTGCAAAATGATATTTTTGGGGTATCCTATGTACATAGTATACCTTGATTTTTGGGTTTTATTTTTTTTCCATTTTTAAACTAGACAAAAATCTGAAAAATATGATAACATCAAAGATAAATATTTACACATTAATATATTTTTTTTGGATTTTATTAATTAAGAAGAAGAAGAAATAAAATAAAATGTGAAAAAGACAACTTTTGAACATACGATTAGTGAAGACTCGGACTCAGTTTGTTTCTTTGATTTCAAGCTCAGTTTTGATTTGGATTTTTACAAATTTTAATAAAACTTTTCTCAAAGAAGACAAATGAAAAATAAATAAAAAGAGTAAATTATGTACATAAAATAATAGGTCAAAAACTGTTAAAATATAAATGTACAAAAGAGGTCCAAAACCCAACTTTCACATATAAGCTCCGATTCACTTGAACTTGGTCTTGTTTTGAAGGTATTTGAATGTACATTAGTTTAAAAGTGAATAGGATTGAATCAGATACTGGATGAGGAATATATTGAGGTTTTAGTTCGGAAATCCTGGAGTTAGGGTTTGGGTTTTTAGTCTACTTATTTGGGTTAGTGTTTTTTTTTGTATTTTTCATTTATTCTTGTTAGCAATATGTACACAGTGGAGGTGGTTTCAGGTCTTTTGGAGTTAGCATGAATAATTTAAAAATTAGGGAAGTTAGGCTAATTTACAGGTCATTTTGGTTGGGATTTTTGGCATCTTATTTTGTGCAAAAATGAGTGATAAAATGCAATTATTATTAAAACATGCATGAATGCTAATTATGCAATATAAATGAAGAAATGCCAATGAATTTTAGGGATTTGATCTTAATTCATGACTTTTAGATTGATGAATATGAGATTCATAAGGGGCCACATGAGCCGAGCTGGCATTGAGCCTACTTGCAATTTTCAAAAGCTATAGGGGATGCATTGCAATTTTTCCAAATACTTTTACACAACTAAACATTTACAATACTATTTATTAAATACAAAAATTGTGGAGGTGGGTTTCGTAATTTACCCAACTTAAACGCTTGTGATCCGACCGTCCCTTTTACGACACGTGGAGGATGGGGTGGCTGTTGTCACACACTGCTTCAAATAGATAGAAAGGATGCGATTATATGTGGCACACTTGCTTGATCCAACAACAGATGGGCACTGTGCAAGAACATGCAAGAACTCGATGGGGTTGGAATTTGATCTTGGCTCCCAAGCGACTATGGTGGCTTCTTTTTTATCCGGCATCGTCTACGATTTGCTGGTGAGCCTCTACAACTACAAATGCTTTCAAATGGGCTCCAAGTATCTTCGATGTGGATCTAGAAGGCGTACAAGTTTGGACAGCCTGGAGCCATGTTCAGGCTGCTAATCAAAGCTCCAAGAGGTTTTCAGAATGCGACACCTGCATAAAATGACTCCAAGGCTCGAGGGCTATATCCTCGACCATTGGATGAAGTTGAAAGTAATCAAATGAGCGGATGAGGGAGATTTCTGATGAGAGGCATCATTTTGAACTTGATTCCTAGATCCACGATGGATCATGGTTGATCATATGGGGGAAATCATGGAGAAGGCGCATGGGAAGGAGATGGTGTCGATATCGGGTGGAGTTCTGGTCCGAGAAAGGAGTATTTGGCATGGTGCTCGAGTTCCAGATCAAAGAGGGATTTGCGATTAAACCTAATATAACATGCTAAATATAAAATAAATGCAGGAAATTAAAATAAGAACTAAGGCTAACCTAAAAAAGCGAGAAAGATGGACTCAATTCGACTGGTGGCTGAAGAAGCAGGACCTGCTACCGATGCTCCGTTAGTGAAGTTGGATCGAGCTCCCCCGTTGTTCCTCCTCACTGCAAACTCGCCCTTCGATTGATGTCATCAAGGGAAAGAGATTTAGCGTGTCTGCGGGGCTAAGAATGAACGTAGGAGTGATCATGGGAAAAATATGTAGAAGGTGGAGGTTTTATAGGTTGGAGGTCCAGGGTTTTCAAGAAGGGCTTGCATGCTGGTTGTTGGTGGTAGGTGGAAGAGGATGGGCCATCGTGGAAAATGGGAGAAGTCAGACCGTTGATGAATCTCCTTTTCATCACATTTATTCTTTCATTTCAGCCTTAAATCGCTAGCTAAATGCAGGTATATATCATTAATTTGTCAAAATAAACATTATGTAATTTGCAAAAAATACTATATAAAATAAGGGTTTTTATCAGTTGTTCCCCTCCGAGATATTGCAATTTTAGTTATGCCCCTCCCTTTTTGGGAATATCATATGTGCCTCAAACTTTTTGTAGTTCCATCACTTATGCCCCTCGGGTTAGTTGTCGTCCATCTCTAGTGCAAACGGACGTTAACTTCGAGGACATAACGGGAATTAAATTTAAAAAAAAAGACTAAAATGGTCATTTTCCTATCCTACTCCTCCTCTCCCATCCTCTTCCTCTTCCTCCTCCCCAGCCATCCCTTACATCTCCTTCTCCGACCCTCCTCGCCAGCCAGTCCCTTCCTCCCCAGCCAGACCCCCTCTAGCCCCTCCTTTAGTCCCGAGCTCCTCCTCCTCTGCCCCTCTTCCCCAGCTCACCCCCTCCTCTCTAACCCAACCCCTTTGGTGAATCCTCTATGGTACTTGTTATAATCTTGCACTCCTTGTAGTACGTGTACTTAGAAAATCGTCCAGATCTGAGAAAAGATCTCTGTGAAGAGTGTCTCATCTTGAATTTATATCCCGGGCAAGTCCCGAGTTAAACACAGGGAGGCAAAAGAACAACTTCAGGTTAATTTGGAAAAATTAGGTCTAGGTTCCCAAATGGTAATTTTTTGTATTTGTTTAATGCAAACATATACGAGAATGCAAAATGCAGGTGAATTAAGCCAACAAGAAAACACACGATGTAGCCAAATTAATTTTAATGTCAAATTAATCCAATTTAGCCAAAATGTATTTTTCCTATAAACTTAATCCAGTGATGACTGCAAGACACTTTTTATTTGAAATTTTATGGGTTAAAATGCAATGATGAAACCACACACTTTTCATAGTTTTTTTCACAATTTTCACACTAACAGAATGCAAAAATTATGAAAACATTAGTGGGAAATAAACATGATGCAAGGATGCTACAATAATATTTTTGGTTTTTTTTGACAAAATACGATTTTTATGGATTTTTTAATGGAAATAGAGTGACTGCAAGTAATTAGTTTCTAATAAATCCAATTAACTAATTAGTCAGAATGCGAATTATCTTAAAAAAAATATTTGTATTATCAATTCAGGAGAGTTGAAATTTCGCAGAAAAGATGTCTGTAGATTTAATTAAAAATCAGTTACTAAAATCACTCTACAATTTATTTAAGGCACAAGACAACTCCAATTGAGGTGAAATTTAGGCAGTAATTAGAATGTACTTCAAGGCATCATTCCTGGTTTTTTAGGAATTTTTAGAGTAATCGTGAGTTAGATATGAATTTAAGGGTCCATATTGGGTAAAATATGCAAAATTTCACATGAATAATTTTAATTAATTAATTAGAACCCACAAAAATACAAATAAGTATCCATATGGTATAGAATTAGTTGCTCAACATAACGACATATTTCATTGAATAAAATGATGCAAAATTGACGTCAAATTAACATGCAAATATAGGGTTATCCTTGCAATATAGAAAACAAACAAAATATACAAACAAATATACACCGGGATGTTTTTACAATAACAGAAACTTAAAATAAAAATAATGTAATTTTTACAAAATAAAAAAATGAGGAAACCACCTTCTTCTTCACAGCAGCTAGGGCACGTTGGTGATGGGGAGTGGCGCAGGTGGCGCGGACATCGCTCGTCGATGATGGGTTGGTGGAGTGCCGAAAGCGGCGCCACTTGGAGGGGCAGCTACGATGACAGCGAGGCGCTGCGATGAAGAGAGGACGACCATTGTGAGCTGCTGCAGGTGCGGAGGAGAGCGACAGCTACGCGTGGGGGCACGGCCTACCGCTGGCAGATGAGGAGAAAATTGCTAAGATACAAATGATGACAAAGATAAAAATAAAGTTACCTACGGTGGAAATGGTCGCCTATGATGTGCTCTCGAGAAGCACGGTCTTCACTCGAATTGCTAGCGAGCGATGAGCTCGAGCAGTACATGAGTGTGGCTGCGATGTTGGCCAAGAAGCCAACAGATCTCACCGGAGAGAGGGCTATCGTCACTCGACTACGGTTGCATCACTGTCACTGATTCAACTCTGGGAACTAGGTATCCTCGCATAAAGATGGATCAAAGGCAAAAATGAGGAGAATGTGATATATATAAAGAGAAAAAATGAGAAGTTATTAAAGTGGTGGATGGGATGTTAATAAAATGGTGAAGTTGAATTAGAAGTTAGAAAAATGGTGGAATAATGGAGTTGAATGGGTGGTTATTGTAGAGAATGGAAATAAATAAATAAATAATAAATAGTAGAAAAAAGTAGGCTACTAAAATGCAATAAAATATATAGAAGTAAATAGTGGAGAATATACAAAAGAAGACAAATAACATGTACATTTTTATACTATTCTAATTTTATTTTTTTTAATTTTTTTATAAGGGATATTTACAACAGAAAAATACAATAAAATACTATAAATAAAATACAACACAACGTGTCCCAAAACTCATATTTTGCAAACGAGCTCCGATTTTAGTGAAATCACTTTCATTGGATAGATAATTTTCTAACTTAAACATTAAAATGAGTTTGGTGAATTTGGAATTCATACAGAGCGGGAATTTGGCAGGGAAGTTGGACTTTACGGCTTTTTATCTCTTTAGTATCTAGGAGTATTTATTTGAGGTGAAATTTATTTTATATTTTTATATTTTTACATACATTTTTATGAACAAGATAGAGAAAGAATTAGAAAAAAGAGTTGAAGTGAAATTATTGGAAATATATGAAGTTTTGGGCTATTTACAGGTGAAAAACTCCTTTAATTTTGTGGCTTTTTATTGCTAATTTAATTTGTACAATATAATATAATAATAAGTGTATTTTATTTAGAAGAGTGATTTTGTTAATTTATTGATTTTATAGACATTTATTAGAGATTTTACTCGGGGATTTTGCTAAGATCAGTAGATTGAGATGAGGAGTCGTGGATTCATCACCCCCTATACTTAAACTTTGCTAGTCCTCGAGCAAATAAAGAATGAATAAGTTGGATTAACCCCTAACTGTGCATGTGAATACATGACTTGATCTGTTCATGAACTCTCAGTTTTAGAGATCCTAAAATTCTAAGCTGAACCAAGCTCTAGTCAAAAGATATCCAATTTTCCTAATCATAAGACTCTCTTTGTATACATATATAGTAAGGATATGACTTTAACTATGGACTGCAGTTACAAGAGTAGAGTTGCAACATCACCCAAGGTTCCATTCCAAGAGACTCTCCTAAGATCCCAATCCTCAACACTAGGTAATAAACCATTTCTTGCATCCAATCCACCATCTCTTTAGTTGTCAGACTTGAAAGTGTAGATGATGGACAGTTGATGGAGGGCATATGATTGTGTTATTTCTTCTCTCCCTCTCATTGGAACAAGGATTCTCTCAAGTACCTTATTACTCAACACATATTTTTAGTGTTTATCAGTGCGTCCATCAAGAGAAGTTGGAGTCGTATGCACTTGTTTTCCTAGGAGTACACTAGGGTGTGACTTTTTTGAGTACCTATCGTATTGTCTGCACCTAGACTTGTAGTATTTACGATGTAGAGCCCTTTTTTGGTGCAAGCCCGACTCCTGGTCTTAATAGCGGTGGTCCAAGTGGACACTTTGAAATGGTTGGGAGCACTCGCCTTTTGTGGAAGCCCTTTTGATAATTGACTTTGTGGAAAGAGAGCTTATTTCAACATTGATATTTCTTTGCTTTATTTTTTGCTAGCTCCACTACTTTTACCAAGAGTTGGCATACCCTGATCAACATTTTTTTTATTTTATTACACCCTGGCACTTAGGTAAATGTCAAGAGATAGTACAAGAACCATGTTCTTATACTGGCTAAAGGTGCTGACACTCAGGTTTCATGAAGCCTTCATTGATTTTTTCCCATCCTCGAGTATCATCAAATCGGGTCCAAACTCAAATCCCTCATCCCATTTCCTCAAGTAAAATTCCAACTCATCTCATCATAACTGCAGTCGTGTATGTGAGGTGCTGATCATATTCTTAAGGTAGAGACTAAGCATGCAATATAGCACACAAATCTTTCAAACTAGGGAAATGTAAATAATTAAGTCAAAGACCCTAATGACTAAGGTTGGTTAACCTAAAATCTCAAGACCTCATAAACCGAGTGTTCTTGAACAACACTAGTCTTGTGTAAAAGTGTAAGTGTCAGGGACCTAACCAACTTATTAGTTAGTTTTTTTATTTTGATTTTCGTGATTTTGATTTTGATTTTTTTAAAAAAAGAAAGGAAAAGAAAGGAAAATTTTTTTGAAAAGGTTTTTTTCTTTTTTTTTTAAGATTTTTTTGAAAAAGACACACTTTTTTTAATCAGATAAGGAAAGAAGAGAGGGTTTTTTTGAAAAAGAAAGGTAAATAAGAAAGGACAATTTTTTAAAAGCAAATAAGGTAAGAAAAGAGAGAAGAAGAAAAAAAAGTTTTTAATTTTTTTTTGATTTTTTTAAATTTTTCTTTGAAAAGGATTTTTTTTTGAAAAAGTTTTTTTTAATCAATTTTACTCACCCCGTAATTATTGCATAATATATACAAAAATAAGCGAAAGTATGAGCTATGGGTAAAGTATATATGTAATATATACAAGCCCCCTATACTTAGCATGTGTTATGTCCTCAGAGCACAAGAAGTGAGAAAAAAGGCATAGCTCGTGCTAAGCGTAGGATAGCAAAATAACAAAAAGTAAAGAAGTCGATCCAACCTCCCTATACGTTGGCTTTGGTCTGCCTAAGTTTAGAAGAAGAGAAAAAATGGGGTGGACGAGGTCAAGATAAGAAATGGATGAGTATATACATATGGTGGGCATCGGTCCCCCCTATACTTAGACTCTAGTCAACCTAAGTGTAGGATAGGAGTAAGTGTGAGAATCGATGTGATCTGGAGATTATATAGAGAAGGGAGAATGTACAAGAGGAATGAATCTTTTGAGCTGCTGAATCTTGATGCCGCATCTTCATGAAGAATAATATGATGTATCTGCTCTTTGCTCACTCTGCATGAAGTTGATGACCTCGGCTTGGACTAACAGCTCTTTAGAATCTGCAAAATGCTTCAACAGTTGTCCATTCACCAAATGAGACTGTGCACCATATGTGAGAACAGTTATCTCTACACTTCCATTCCTGTGTACTTTCTTAACAACAAAGGGACCCATCCATTTAGATTTGAGCTTCCCATGGAACATCTTCAACATGGCATTAAACAACCATACCTTTTGCCCAGGGACAAAGTCTTTACACCTTATGCTGATCATGCCATCTCTTTACCTCGTCCTTATAAATCAAATTGTTGTCATATGCCCCGTTTCGGATTTCCACGAGCTCGTTCAAGTTCAAGTCTCAACAAAGCTTCCCTAGGTGACAACTCCAATTAATCTTCCCATTCGGATTTGTGAATTATCTCTGCAGGCAAATGGCATGGCTTGCCATAGATAATTCTAAATGGTGATGTACCCAATGGTGTCTTGTATGTTGTCCTATAGGCCCACAGAACTTGGTCCAAGAGCTGGGACCAGTTATTCCTATCGGGATGGACCAACTTCTATAAAATATTCTTCACATCTTTGTTTGAAACCTCTGCCATGCCATTGTATTGTGGGTGGTAAGGACTAGTAACTCTATGCTCAAATCCATAGTCCTTAGCTAAAGATCTCATATCTCGATTCACAAAGTGGCTACCCCCATCTGATATCAAAACTTTTGGCACCTCTAACCTAGCAATAATATGGTCTCTCACAAACTTACAGACAATCTTGTTGTTTGCGGTTCGGGTTGGAATAGCCACCACCCACCTAGATAAATAGTCAACCGCCAACAAGATGTACTCATGTCCTTGGCTGTTGGGAAAGGGACCCATAAAATCTATGCCCCATGCATCGAAAACATCACAAATAATCACCAGTTGCATGGGCATCTTATCTCTCTGTCCAACTATCCCTCCCATCCTTTGACAAATCAGACACGACCGTACAAAATCAATAGCATCTTAAAATAAGGTCGGCCAATACAATCCACATTGAAGTACCTTGTGAGCGGTTCTCTTCCCCGAATGGTGTCCTCCAGACTCAAGTGAATGGCAATATGTGAGGACACTCTCGTACTCCTCATAAGGAATACACCTTCTCCAACCACAATCCGGTCCTTCGAAGAAAAGGAAAGGATCATCCCAATGGTATCTCCTCGAATCCAACTTAAGTCGGTCAATACTGCTCCTAGTCAAACCATGGGGAACCTGCTTGGAGACAAGATAGTTCACGATGTTGGCATACCACAGGAGTGAGTCAATAACAAAAATTGACTCGTCTGGGAAGGTCTCTCTAATATGCTCATAATCAGGGGAAACCTTAAGTTCAATCCGATAAAGGTGATCAACGATAACATTCTTCACTCCAGGCTTATCTTTTATCCCCAAATCAAACTCCTGGAGGAGCAAAATCCACCTAAGAAGATGCATCTTTGTGTCTTTCTTTTCCATTAAATATCGAATGGTTGCGTGATCAGTGTATATTATCTCCTTAGAGCTGAAAATATACGACCTGAACATCTCGAGGGCCCATACTACAGCGAGCATTTCCTTTTCAGTCACTGTGTAATTCTTCTGTGTAGGGTCTAATACTTTGCTCACGTAGTGGATCACAAACGAGATCCCCTCTCGTTGTTATCCTAACACAACTCCTATAGCGAAATCTGAAGCATCAGTCATGATCTCAAAGGGGAGAGACTAGTCAGGTTCTTGTAGTATAGGAGAGTTACAAATATTCCTCTTCAAGAGCTCAAAGGCCTCCAAACACCTGTGACCTACAACGAACTCTGTGTCTTTCCCTAAGAGCTCAATCAGTGGGCAGACGATCTTTGAAAATCCTGAATGAATCTCCTATAGAATCCAACATGCCCTAGAAAAGACCTCACTGACTTCACGTTGGTAGGTGGATCGAGTTTGTTGATCACCTCCACCTTGGCAGGGTCAACCTCCATTCCCCTTTTGGAGATGGCATGCCCCAATACGATACCCTCCGTCACCACAAAGTGACTCTTCTCCCAGGAGAATACCAGATTCGCCTCTCTACACTTCTTGAGGACTCGGTCCAAGTGTGCTAAACATGTATCAAAGGAATCACCATGGACCGTGAAGTCTTCCATGAACACTTCTAGGAAATCTCCCACCATCTTGGTAAATATGGCGATCATGCACCGTTGAAAAGTGCCCGGGGCATTGCAGAGCCTGAATGGCATACTCCTGAAAGTATAAGTGCCGAATGGACATGTGAATGTGGTTTTTTCCTGGTCCTCATGGGCTATGGCTGCCTGCTTGTAGCCTAAGTACCTATCAAGAAAATAGAAGAACTTTTTCCCTGCGAGTCTCTCCAAATCTGATCAATAAAAGGCAAGGGAAAGTGATCTTTCTTGGTCGCGGCATTCAATCACCTGTAGTCGACACAGACACGCCACGACGTGGGTACTCGTATCGCGGTCTCTACCCCCTCCTCATTAGTGACCATCTGAATTCCCGACTTCTTCGGGACAACATGAAGTGGAGCCACCTACTTGGAGTAAAAAATAGGGTATATAAACCCTGCCTTGCACCATTTCTCAATCTCTTTCTTCACCACTTCCCGTAGATTGGGGTTAAGTCTCCTATGCAACTTACAGGAAGGCCCCACATTATCCTTAGTAAAAATGTGGTGCGAGCATAGAGCGAGGTTGATCCTCACGAGATCTGACACTGTCCAGCCTATTGCTTTGCGGTTCCTCTCTAAGACCTCTAACAACCTAGACTCATATTCTAAAGTCAAGTCTGAGCTAATGATAGCAGGATATCTCTCTTTGGGTCCCGCAAGAAAGGCATACTTGAGTGTAGGAGGTAGTGATTTCAGTTCTGGCAATGTGGTGTCATCAAGTAAATCTAGCTGAACTGAATCTAAATCTGGTTCCGTGCTGCATGAAGGTGGGCTCAACGATGTAGTACTCGCCACAAATTCAGAAGTGTCTAGAGTCAGATCACCAAAGAAATATGATAATTTGGCCAAAGTCGCTTCCGATTCATCATTTATGTCCCATGATCGTTCCGAAAGGGATGAAACTGACAGATCCAGATGGATCTTTACGTCATCACAACAATAGGTAGATGCATCTCTAACAAGATCAGGGCAACCCCAGCTGTGGGGGCAGGACCAGTCCTATGCCCACTCTTTCCAGTAGCCACCTCCATTAGCAGATACAGTTCAGGAGAAGCCTCCACCGGTTTGGGAGGTTAATGGAGTATGGTATACTCAGAACCCTGCTAGGCAGGGAAGTATGGGAGACCAATATACCTACCAGCGTCCCCCGACCTTTTACAACACCGCATTCACCTATGCACCACCTCCTTCACAACAGAGCCCTGGTTGTAATTTTTGTTCTTGTAATAGGGGTACTTAGTGAATCAATCAAAACCGAGAGAAGATCTCTGTGAAGAGTTTCTCAGCTTTAATTTAAATCCCGAGCAAGTCCAAGGTTGAACACAAGGAGGTAAAGGAACAACTTTGGGTTAATTCAAAAATTTAGTTCTAGGTTTACATGTGATTTTTTTGTATTTTTTATGCAAAATGAATGCGAAATGCAATATGCGGGTGAATTAAGAAACTAAGAAAGCACACAACTTAGCCAAATTAATTTTAGTATGAAATTAATCAGATTTAACCAAATTATAATTTCTTGGAAACTTAATCTAGTGATTAATGCAACACAATTTTTTTGGAATTTATGGACTAAAATGCAACAATGAAAAATACACATTTTTACGGGTTTTTTCGCAATTTTTCACACAAACAATATGCAAAAATTATGGAAACTTTACTGGAAATAAAACATGATGCAATGATACTACAATATTTTTTTTAGAATTTTTAGACAAAATATGATTTTTTTATGGATTTTTTAATGAAAACAGAGTGATAGTTAGTAATTAATTTCTAATAAATCCACAATGTCAATTTATCTAGAATCCAATTTTTCTCAAGAAGTTATTTATATGAGCAATCCAGGAGAGCTAAAATTTTGTAAAAAAGATGTCTGTAGATTTAATTAAAAATCATTTACCAAAATCACTCTACAATTTATTTTAGGCATAAGAAAACTCTAATTAAAATAAAATTTGGATATTTTTTAAAGCACACTTCAAGGCATCATTCTTTATTTGTATGTAATTTTTAGAGCAACCGTGAATGAAATATGAATTTAAGAGAACAAATTGAATAAAATACACAATTTTCCACAAAAATAATATTAATAAATTACCCAGAGATCACAAGATCAAAATAAATTTGAATATAGAAGAAAATTAGTTGCTAAACATCATGTTATTTTTCATTGAAAGAAATGATGCAAAATAGATGTCCGAATTAAAATGTAAACATAGGGGTGTCCGTGCAAAATACAGAAATGAACTAAACAACATAAAATTGCACATGGACTAGTTTGTTAATTACAAAAAACTTAAGCAAAATCATGCAATTTTACCAATAAAAATAAAAAATTGAAACGGCAACACAACCTTCTTTTTCGATAGGAGGTTAGGGTGTACAGGGGGAGCCGCGGCGCGTGGGCCGCATGCATGCTGGTCCTGGTGAGAAGGGTCGCTGGGGGTGGTGGTTGGCGCGATGAGAAGGGGGACGGGCCGCCGTTGACCGATGCTGGGGCAGGCGGCTGGCGAGTACGGTCGATGGCACATGTGGGAGGCTATACGGAGACTGGGGTAGAGGGACGAGCCGTCGCTTGTGGTGTAGCTGCGCACGGGGGCAACCTGGAGGATGTGGGCTGCGGTGGCGGCAGAGGGTAGCGCTGCTGGCGGTGCTGGAAGGGAGGGGCGGCAGGCGGGTGCTTGCTGCTCCTCCTGTTTCTTTTTTATTTTTTTATTTTTTTATTTTTTAAAATTTTGTTGTTGTGATAATAGTTTTTTTGTTTTAATTTTTTTTAAATAGTGAGTAAGAAAATACAAAGAAGATGATGGTGATGGTGAAGTGCTTAAAAAATTAAAATAAACAAATGAAGGTGTGGGTCATGATGTGATGTGATAAAATAAGTAAACATACAAATAACGACTAATGATGAAGATGGTAAGAAAATGAAATTACCTAAAGATGGATGCGATCGCCTATGATGTGCTCTCAAGAAGCACAGTCTTTGCTCGAATCGTCGGCGAGCGATGAGCTCAAGCAGCATGCGGAGGCGGCTGCGATGTTGGCCAAGAAGCCAACTGATCTCACCGTAGGGAGGGTTGTCATCGCTCGACCGCGGTTGCGTCGTTGTCATAGATTCATCTCTGGGAATTAGGCTCTCCTCACATAAATATGGATCAAAGGAAAAATTGAGGAGAATGGGATGTATATAAAGAGAAAAAATGAGAAGTTATTAAAGTGGTGGATGGAAGGTTAATAAAATGGTGGAGTTGAATTAGAAGTTAGAAATGAAGGATATTGAGAATCCTCAAGCGCATCACGGAAGCGTGACGATCGCATCGAATATGATCGGGGCGACTAGTCGTACTAGTCGCAAGGTGCAGCGGAATTTAAAATTTTTAAATCAAACGATGAAACCACACGATCACGAGAACACTTCTCGGATCGTTTCATCAAACCACAAAGTATAAGGAATACCTTTGAAGCGTGGTTGTGATCGCGAGATCCCAAGCAAGAGATCCTCCTGTCTCAATTCCGATCCACGAAGAACGCACTTGCGGGCACGATGATGAGTCGCATTTCTCCCACAATCCTCGATGAAAATCCAAGCAATAGATCTCCTGATTTCATCAAGCGAAATACATCGTCTTCCTCTATAGCGAGTAGCCACGAAGAAGAAGGAGATCCTCGAGTCATCGAAGGCGAAGGCGAGAACTTCTCTCCTTTCTCAACAATGGTGGTCGGCCACCCTATGGAGAGGGAGAGAGAGATAGCACGAGAATGAGAGGGAGCGAGAGAAGTAGAGTAGGCGTCTATTTTTTTTTGTATTTCAAGGGTAAGGCAACCCTCTTTATATATTAGTTTGGGATCCAATGGATCTCAATCCATGGCTCTCATTGATCAAACGGTCATTGTAATCCAAGAGCCATCCAACGGCTATGATTGTTGTTGGTTAAAAACCAACAACATTAATTTATACTAAATTAAATATATGTTGAATTATTATCAACAAAATTTAATTAACATAAATTAATTACTAAGAGATAATCTGATAACAAAAAATGAGAGACAACAAACCACCCTAAATTATATGGGGCGTCACCTATGACTAAGTCATAGGTGACACCACCTTATAATTTGGTGGTATTTTGTCTCCTTTTATTTTATCTCATTATTTCTTAATTAATTAAAAAAACTATTATTGCAATAATATCCACCAAATTAATTCCAAATTAATTTGTGAATATTTCAATCATGTCATTGAAAAAGATATGTGAATCATATTCACATCCCAAACTAATTTGTAAATTACATTTCTAGTTAATTAACTAATGTGGATCCAATCCACATTAATAATTAACAAATGCTATTTACAATATTTCTCTCTCTCTGATATATTATAAATCCCATTTATAATATACACAGATATTCTGGATAGCACTATCCATGATCTGCTTATCCTTGATAATTAAATCCTATTTAATTATCTTGGATAATCATTCTCACAATATGAATCTTATTCATATTATACTTGATAATTAAATCTCATTTAATTATCTTGGACACATTCTCACAATATGAATCTTATTCATATTATACTTTGATAAATAAATCTCATTTAATTATCAAAACCTTCTTGATTGGATACTAAATTCATCTTAGGAATTATTCTTGAACTCCTTCAAGAAAAATGTGCCTTCTCCGTAGATACTTGGAGATAAGGACAGGGTGATTGTACTGTTCCACGTATAGTGACTGGGATGTTGAGATCTCATCTCAAATCCAGATCTAGCGGACCTCTCATAGATGCTTGATAAAATCAAGTCCGTATACTTAATCTTCTCATTGCATCTGAATCACATTCAGATCAATGTCCAACATTTGGACTAAGATCAAGTTACTTCTCTACTGAGAGGAGTCACTAAAATCCAGACCTGTTTCATCACTCCCTCGGACTGGAAGCGTCATGGTTATACAATCGTTTATGATCACATCACCCTCAGGTATTCCCAATACCTGCACATCATGCATACTGGAAGACCAATGATCAACCTGAAGATGAAGATCTATTTTATACTGTCTTCTTCAGGGTTTGATCACCAAGTTTCTCAATCTTGGTCATTGGGATTTGGTATCGATCATATGCTTTCCCAAAGCATATATCATACCTTCAAATTCTTGTCATGCTTCCAAAGCACGACGACCATGCATGGAATTTGATCGGTCCCAATACCTCATGAGTGAGCTCATGTCTTCCGGTTCACAAGTGAACATGTATGATCCCTTTGAGAGATCGTATTACTCATATGCCCTTATATGCACACCAGCTCACCGTTATATAGACCTTGGTTAGGTCATCAACCTACTGGTCTTCCAAATGTACACACTCAAACATATAGTAACACATCTGTCTCCGGTCAGAGGATGTGTGCTTATGCTGTGACAACATTCAACATAGGACTTAGGTTATCTTGATCACGCTAAGTCAACCCATTGACCTAACTAATATGACACCTCCGAATCACTATTCCCATGCAGAGGACCTGCATCAAGAGGTCGGTCAGATATCAACCTATGTGAGAAAGGATTGCCATCTCCTACTCAGGCTGGAGATCATCTCTTAATAATCATTTGACGGTGCTTGATGAGTCCTCTATCTAACCCATTAGATATTCATCCAAGCACCAGCCTCTATGATTCAATTATTGAATCAACAGCTATATGATCATCAAGATGGCCATGGTACATAACCCTAATTGTACAGAGAGACCTATTATGCAAATTATTTATTCTTCATTTCAGATCAGGGAATGATATGTGCAATAACATTTATTGCATAATGGCTCGCCGTGGGCTCACATGTCTAACAATCTCCCACTAGCCCAAAGAGCCATTAATAGGCTAATCATTTATACCCACACTCATGTGACAATCATAGGCTATTCAGAAAATAGCTAGGTAAGCTGATCAGTCACTCTGTTCCCACGAGACTACGCCAAGTCCTTTTACGACACTTGCATATCCCCAGTAACAATGCTCACATCTAATGCAAATGTTGCATCTAATGCAACCAATACTCAATCTTATCAGTCATAGTATCCTTGATACTACAACTCAAGGAAATATTATTATAACAAGCATGTAATTTCTATTATCTATACCTGGAGATCTCTATCTCCTAAGGTATTCGTAGTTAAGACCTTTTAGATCTCCATCTAAAAGTCTTAATTTCTTGAAGATAAGACTTAGAGATCACTATCTCTAAAGCCTTATCATCTTTGAAGATATTGTTATTACTGCAATTAAGTGTTCTATCTCCATAGTAGGATTAGTATCAGTTTACTGCTCCCACTGCATGGCAGATATCTGGCTTTTGTACACATCTAGCATACTTTCAGCTTTTCATAACTGATGCACAAAAGGGCAACCAGTTTTAGCATTCACTTCCTCAACTCTTTGAGGTGCTATCCCTTTAGATAGGTCAGTACCAAATCTTAAAGGTAAGAAAGCATTTCTTGGAATTTCCAGAAAATGGAACATGTCCAAGGTGTACTACAAATGTGACAGTCCCAATACCCTCTTTTCTTTGCTTCTGAACACCTTCAGAACTAAGATCTAAGAGGCATCTTTGAGATCATATCTCAAGGTATGGAATAACCATATCACAAAACACTTATTATCATCCTTATATCATTCCAAATGATTAGGATATTATCTACATTTAGCATGATGAACACAATGGCACTCCCACTAAGATTCACATGGTGCACTAAGATTATATAAAAAATTATAACATTTATAATTTCATCAAATATTATGTTCCAACAACAAGAAACTCATTTGAGTCCAAAGATGGAGTTCTTTAGCCAGCACATCTTGCATTCCTCAACCATAAAGCCCTGGGGCTACTTCATGTGAATATCCTCAAAGAGGTATTCATAGAGGAATACAATCTTGACTCACATCTTGAAGATGCCATAGTCAAATTGTGTAGCTAGGGTTAGCAATATTCCGATGGGTTTAAGCATGATCACTGAAAAGTAAGCCACATCGCAATCGATGTCTTCTCTTCGGTGTGTAGCTCATGGCTAAGAACCATGCTTTGAAGGTCTCTACCTTCTCATCAGGTTCCCTCTTTCTATTGAAGATCCATTTACAGCTTAATGGGTCTAACCCTTATAGGTGGATCCTCGAGGGTCCATATACAACACTTGTATATGAAGTCTACCTTAGACCTTTATTGCTAATATCCATCTTTCCATGTCATGATCCTCAGGAGCTTTATCACATGAAGTCCGATCATTGTCAGACTTAACTGACACATGGAATACATCTTCAAACTCATTTGAAGAAGTATTAGTGTTTCATCTTTAATTGTCCCTTTTAGTTTCCGATTTCTGGAGCCTCATTATCTTCTCAAGATTATATGAGTTCCTTTACTTCATTTTCATCTTGATTCTCAAGAGAGTCATCCTATAAGAATCATATTCTCAAAGATGAGATATTTTAAGAATCTCAAGGTCATAAAGTAGGTATCCAATACCATCCTTTATTTTCCTAATGAAGTATCACTCTCAAGTGCTAGATTCTAGCTTACATGCATGGAACCTTATTAAGGATATATATATTGTAGTCTCTACTACACATATATACCTAGAAACTAAGGGATAATTATGCTAAAATTCATCATTGATCAAATCATGTCACACATGATCTAATTGTATCTTCCTACAACTCCATTGAGTTTAGGTGTGTCAGGAGGATTGAGATAGAAATGATATTCATATCTCCATAAGATATTCTTTGAATTCATCTAATAGGTACTTGCTACCTTGGTTAGATCAAATTCATTTAATCTTCCTTCAAACTTTGGTTCTAAACTAAAATTACGAAATCTTTGAACATTTCACAGGTTTCTCATGTGAAGAGAAGAATTCTCATATATCATACATAATCATCAATAGATATCACATATCCATAATGTTTACTACGATATAGATGACTCACAAACATCAATATGTATGAGATCTCGAATACCTTGACATCTTACACCTTTCTCAAAAGAAGGGTGTATTGGACATTTTACTTTGAATACAATATTCATAAGTACGTAAGATTTGAAATTTTAGACATTCTAAAGTTTCATCTCTTACTTGTCTATTGATCAAATCAACATGCATATGTCCAAAACTTGATGCTAAATCATTGCCAAATGATCTTTATCCTCTTGTTGATCTTATAAGGTTTAACTTTCAGTATTAGAAATCTCAATGAACCATTCATTAAATTTCTAATTTAGTAGAGTCCACCAGATGCTAGATTATTATCTGAAATATATCCATCATAACTCTTTATGATAGGTTTATTCCAGAATTCATGTTTATTTCTAATATTTAGAAACAAACAATGAGTGTATTCTAATATCTAGGTCATAGAGACATTCTCTAAGACTAGGGCTCTCCTACTGAAATTAAGAAGTCTATCAATCCAACAGAGATTGTTGCAACAATTGCACAATATCCATGTGGATAACTTTAAACCTTAAGATCAAAATTTTCCAGTCTTCTAAAACATGTGCAACACATTGCAAGTGTTGTTAGAAGATTGAGATACAATTATTAGACTTTATCTTATCAAATAAGCAAGTCAATTTCAATGATCAAATGTAGATATAGATTATTATGATGCACTATCTGAGTCCTTCTCTAAGGATTCTAGACAGACTTGATAGTTATACTATCAACACATCAAGTTATTGCAGTATAGGCATTCATCCAACTCTTTGGATGTCATATGGAAGTCAATAAGTACAATCAACTCTTTGACTTTCCTTCTCACATGGGTCCGACCCACGCTTCCACTGTGCTCTTTTCATCTATAAACAACCATTGTTCAATACTAAGGATCTCTCATGTTAAATTCAAAAGAATTCAATGTAAGAGCATTTCAACATTTGTACATGCTTCATTAAATTCATACAATATTAATATTATGAAGCTTCATGAATGACTAGAGTATAGACAGTAGAATGATGACACTCATCATGTCTACATCCATCTAGACTCCTAAAACATTGGTTCACGTAGGTATTCAGATATTTTGAAAACATCATCTCTTTCGAGCCACCATTCTGCATAATGCAGAGAACCATGTCATTCATGATTAAATGTTTAGAGCACATATGTATGCCAGAACATCTTCTTAGATTTTTTATAAGGATTATTCGACAATTACGATCACCATCGACATGTCACTTCCAAAGTACACTCGATGAAAGATCAAGACTATAGAGACATACAAACCCTAAGGTGATGTCTCATTGTCTTATTTAATCGTCATTCCTCATTATGTTGAGGAAACTTGCACATTGCCACCACATACATTATGTGTCCAATTGCAAGTACAATATCTGGATCATGAGTCCAATCCATGATATTTTACTGGTTATTATTGAGTATAACATTGAGTGGGTTTAATGAAGGATTATCTGAAATACGAAATTTGCATAAGGGTATATAAATTATATATACATATTTTACTTTGATTTAGGAATTTTAAATCAAATTTGTCTTGCTATGTCTACTATGAAAGATTATTCCCTAATCGTCTTTCAAAGTAAGAGATATACTTACCACTATATCTCAAGCAAGATCTGGGATCTCCTCTCTATCTTTATCACATCCCAATAATATGAGAACCTGTGACTCGAATAAAGAGAAGCGGGAACACATTCCGCCTTGCAAGTCCAACTTGCATTTCCCAATTCGGTCTTTAACACCCGGGCCCACCACCCCTAAGATGATGTTGACCCGTTGCTAATTAAACCAACCGTCAACAGGCTTAAAACTCGCTATACGCAATCCAATATCACCCCAATAATATGAGGACCCGATATTAGGGTCACTACGTATACGACCTTACTCTTTTGAGAAGCAAAGAACCCGATCCAAATAATTGTATATAGGATCTGTCACTTCGGAAAGGCGTCTCCTATATACTACTTTTGGCGACGAAATTCTTTGCCTTGACGGGAGACCATGGATATCACTTATGTGATCCTCCACCTCATATTCAAATTGTAATTAATTATCGTGAATCATATTCACATAATTAATTCTTCCAAGGGAAATACACATCTATTCATAATAGAGTGTTTCATAGGATGTAATTAACTTAATCACATTAAATCAATCATAAATCCTATTATCAATCAACAAACTTTGAATTTTACTTGAATAGTAGGTATAATCTCAAAGTACGTATTATTTCAAATTTTAATAATTAGAAATACACTTTGATTTCTCCAGCATTATCCAATCCCTACCTGCTGTCATGGCCAGTACCGGCGAGAGTGGGACGGACCACATACGTTGCAACCCGCTACCCCGGCGATCTCCGACTAGACACCATATCCACCTCAGGAAAGGATAATGCCAGATAGATCATCATGTACTTTGAGATGCTCATCGGTCTTTCAACCGATATTATACTATATAATATACATCAAAACATTTTTGATTATATTATAAGGAGATTTGCTAAACAAATCCCCAATCCTATTCAAGCAAGTGGTTTTTCATGTAAAAGTTATCCTACAACTATTGTAGGATGTCCTAGGGTTTTGCATGAAAATAATGTTTGTTGATGATTTCAAATTAACCAATGATCAAGATCAACTATCTTATCATTTTGGTTTAGTGGGATGTCGTTCAAGGAATTGATTATCATCTTTAAATATTTCACAAATATTTATCAATAATCAATTTCAGAAAATTAACAATTAATTTTCATCAACATTTATTTGAATGACTATCATAAGGTTCATGATCAAAAAAATTGTCAATTTCCAGCAGTGACCCCTTATCACTGAAATTAACTTATCTTGATCAATTTAAATCCAAAATTCGCAAAATTAGTACCCTAAGATTTCCAACTTGATTTATAACAGAACCTAAGTGATATTTCATGCATTTCGAGGCGTAACAAAACCGTAATTAATAAATTAATCACGTTCTGTTCTGCCGTTCCTGCAACTGTGAATACATGCATATTCAAAAGGCCATATCTTGAGCAAATTAAATCCAAATTTAGTAAACTCAAGTCCTATGGTTTCCTTGTTTAATGGGGAACAAAATCCAATTGAATATTTCGTGTTTAAACAATTTAAACAGTGCCGAAAAAATCAATTAGACAGAGTTGCGAAAAATCAAATGCGCCAAAAAAATTTCGCGACCATTTCAAACCCAAGTCGTCCATGGTTCATGGATCATATCCAAAACCTTTTTCGACCTAAGGCTCTGATACCACTTGAAGGATATTGAGAATCCTCAAGCGCATCACGGAAGCGTGACGATCACATCGAATATGATCGGGGCAACTAGTCGTACTAGTCGCAAGGTGCAGCGGAATTAAAAATTTTAAATCAAACGATGAAACCACACGATCACGAGAATACTTCTCGGATCATTTCATCAAACCACAAAGTTTAAGGAATACCTTTGAAGCGTGGTTGTGATCGTGAGATCCCAAGCAAGAGATCCTCCTGTCTCAATTCCGATCCACGAAGAACGCACTTGCGGGCACGTTCCTCCCGCAATCCTCGATGAAGATCCAAGCAATAGATCCCCTGATTTCATCAAGCGAAATCCATCGTCTTCCTCTATAGCGAGTAGCCACGAAAAAGAAGGAGATCCTCGAGTCATCGAAGGCGAAGGCGAGAACTTCTCTCCTTTCTCAACAATGGTGGTCGGCCACCCTATGGAGAGGGAGAGAGAGATAGCACGAGAATGAGAGGGAGAGAGAGAAGTAGAGTAGGCGTTTAATTTTTTTTTGTATTTCAAGGGCTAAGGCTACCCTCTTTATATATTAGTTTGGGATCCAATGGATCTCAATCCATGGCTCTCATGGATCCAACGGTCATTGTAATCCAAGAGCCATCCAACGGCTATGATTGTTGTTGGTTAAAAACCAACAACATTAATTTATATTAAATTAAATATATGTTGAATTATTATCAACAAAATTTAATTAACATAAATTAATTACTAAGAGATAATATGATAACAAAAAATGAGAGACAACAAACCACCCTAAATTATAGGGGGCGTCACCTTTGACTAAGTCATAGGTGACGCCACCTTATAATTTGGTGGTATTTTGTCTCCTTTTATTTTATCTCATTATTTCTTAATTAATTACAATAACTATTATTGCAATAATATCCACCAAATTAATTCCAAATTAATTTGTGAATATTTCAATCATGCCATTGAAAAAAAATATGTGAATCATATTCACATCCCAAACTAATTTGTAAATTACATTTCTAGTTAATTAACTAATGTGGATCCAATCCACATTAATAATTAACAAATGCTATTTACAATATTTCTCTCTCTCTGATATATTATAAATCCCATTTATAATATACACAGATATTCTGGATAGCACTATCTATGATCTGCTTATCCTTGATAATTAAATCCTATTTAATTATCTTGGATAATCATTCTCACAATATGAATCTTATTCATATTATACTTGATAATTAAATCTCATTTAATTATCTTGGACACATTCTCACAATATGAATCTTATTCATATTATACTTTGATAAATAAATCTCATTTAATTATCAAAACCTTCTTGCTTGGATACCAAATTCATCTTAGGAATTATTCTTGAACTCCTTCAAGAAAAATGTGCCTTCTCCGTAGATACTTGGAGATAAGGACGGGGTGATTGTACTGTTCCACGTATAGTGACTTGGATGTTGAGATCTCATCTCAAATCCAGATCTAACAGACCTCTCATAGATGCTTGATTAAATCAAGTCCGTATACTTAATCTTCTCATTGCATCTGAATCACATTCAGATCAATGTCCAACATTTGGACTAAGATCAAGTTACTTCTCTACTGAGAGGAGTCACTAAAATCCAGACCTGTTTCATCACTCGCTCGGACTGGAAGCGTCATGGTTATACAATCACTTATGATCACATCACCCTCAGGTATTCCCAATACCTGCACATCTTGCATACTGGAAGACCAATGATCAACCTGAAGATGAAGATCTATTTTATACTGTCTTCTTCAGGGTTTGATCACCAAGTTTCTCAATCTTGGTCATTGGGATTTGGTATCGATCATATGCTTTCGCAAAGCATATATCATACCTTCAAATTCCTGTCATGCTTACAAAGCACGATGACCATGCATGGAATTTGATCGGTCCCAATACCTCATGAGTGAGCTCATGTCTTCCGATTCACAAGTGAACATGTATGATCCCTTTGAGAGATCGTATTACTCATATGCCCTTATATGCACACCAGCTCGCCGGTATATAGACCTTGGTTAGGTCATCAACCTACTGGTCTTCCAAATGTACACACTCAGACATATAGTAACACATCTGTCTCCGGTCAGAGGATGTGTGCCTATGCTGTGACCGCATTCAACATAGGACTTAGGTTATCTTGATCTCGCTAAGTCAACCCATTGACCTCTAATCTGACACCTCCGAATCACTATTCCCATGCAGAGGACCTGCATCAACAGGTTGGTCAGATATCAACCTATGTGAGAAAGGATTGCCATCTCCTACTCAGGCTGGAGATCATCTCTTAATAATCATTTGACGGTGCTTGATGAGTCTTCTATCTAACCCATTAGATATTCATCCAAGCACCAGCCTCTATGATTCAATTATTGAATCAACAGCTATATGATCATCAAGATGGCCATGGTACATAACCCTAATTGTACAGAGAGACCTATTATGCAAATTATTTATTCTTCATTTCAGATCAGGGAATGATATGTGCAATAACATTTATTGCATAATGGCTCGCCGTGGGCTCGCATGTCCAACAAGAAAAAATGGTGGAATAATGGAGCTGAATGGGTGGTTATTGTAGAGAATGGAAATACATAAATAATAAATAGGAGAATAAAATGGGCTACTAAAATGCAATAAAATATAGAGAAGAAAAATAGTGGAGAATTTACAAAAGAAGACAAACAACATGTACATTTTTTTACTTTTCTAATTTTATTTTTTTATAGTTTTAATAAGGGATATTTACAACAAAAATACAATAAAATACTATAAATAAAATACAACACAACAATGATTTTTTTTTATTTTTAATAACTTAAAAAATAAATAAAAAATGAAGAATGAATGAATTTTTACATTATATACAAAGTACACATAGGTCCCAAAACTCATATTTTACAAACGAGCTCCGATTTTAGTGAAATCACTTTCATTGGATAGATAATTTACTAACTTAAACTTTAAAAGTGAGTTTGGTGAATTTGGAGTTCATACAGAGTGGGAATTTGGCCGGGAAGTTGGACTTTGTGGCTTTTTATCTCTTTGGGATCTAGGAGTATTTATTTGAGGTGAAATATATTTTATATTTTTGTACTTTTATATACATTTTTATGAACAAGTCAGAGAAAGAATTAGCCAAAAAGGATTTGAAATGAAATTAGTAAAAATATATAAATTTTTGGGCTATTTATAGGTGAAAAACTCCTTTAATTTTGCGGCTTTTTATTGCTAATTTAATTTTTACAATACAATATACTAATTTGTGTATTTTATTTACAAGAGTCATTTTGTTAATTTATTGATTTTATAGACATTTATTAGAGATTTTACTCGGGGGATTTTGCTAAGATCAGTAGATTGAGATAATGAATCGTGGATTCATCACCCCTCCAGCCTCGACCTCCGCCCTGAGCTCCTCCCCCGCCCCTCCTCCCAGTCCTCCCCCTCCTCTCCATCCCCTCACCTCCCCTCTGCCCCAAGCACCTCCACCTGTGCTTCTCCTCCGCCCCCGCACCTCCCTCTCTGCCCCTGCACCCCCTCCTCTGTCACCAGCACTTCCCCTCCGCCCTTGCACCTCCCACTCCGCCCCCGTCTACTATCGTTGTGAGATCCTCCTCTACCCCAATCTTTGCCTCCAGTGCCCTGACCTCCTCCCGTTCCTGCGCCCTGACCTCCTCCTCTATCCAACCCTCTGCCAAGACCTCCTCCTCTGCCGCCCTCCTTTTCCTCTGATGTCTATATGGTTCTGAAAATGTGTTTTATGCCATCTTCCACCATTTCTTTCTAGATGATACGTAGATTGTTTGCTGCATTGGAGTGTTGTTTTGTTCTGTTGTGTTTGATTCATGCATTTCATAGAATTCCATAATAGTGTTTTTGTTTCTTTTATGTTTAATTTTGGTAGTACCGACTGCTGAGGACAATCATTTTTGATATACTACCGGAGGAAAAGAAAATAAACACCCGATGTTGGTTTGAACCCAAATGGAGGAAGAAGATAAAGAAGAAGTCTGGACAAACGTGCCCCTCTTAACTGCACCATGGTTTGAAAAAACCATGGTTAAGTTCAACCCATTGATGCTTAAACGAACGGAGGGGCACAAGTGATAGAATGACAAAAAGTTGGGGGTACATATGATATTACCAAAAAGGGAGGGGCATAACTGAAATTGCAATATCTCGGAGGGGCATAACTTATAAAAACCCATAAAATAATGTATTTTTATTATGTTTCATCTAAAATTAAACAATAAATGAAGAAAAGAAAAAAGAAGCGAGACACCATAGGTGTTTAGTGACCCTAGCCCCCAAGACTCAGTCATCATGATGACTTAGTCGACAAGAAATAATATGGGGAGAGATAAGGCGACCAATTGTATAGATCACACAAATTGAAAACCCTAAAAATATAGGCTAATGATTAACTTTTGGGACCTATTTTATTCTTTGTTAATTACACATCAAATCAATAAACTTTGTACATAAAAGTTGTAGATAAAAATACATAGAAAAATACAAAATTATTTCAAATTAAAATAATATACAATCTACATTTTATACTTAGAATAAAAATCCAAAATCCCAACTTCACAAAAATGTATCTCCTCCATATGAACTCAAAATGCATAAAAATCATCTTTAACTGTATATAACTTTTTATTACCTAATTAGTGGAGGTGGTTCTGTTAATTTTGAGTTAAGATGCAAAAGTTGGGTTTTGGACCCCTATTATACAATATACATGAATAAAATATTCAATTTATTTATTCTTTATCTTTTTTCTATTATTTTTATTTTTATAATTTTATGAACATTATTTATATTATATTTACATATTTAGTATAAAATAAAACTGTAAAGAAAACACTAAAACAAAATAACATATAAAATACATTGATGAATATATATTATATATATACATATGTAATTAATACCATTATTTAATCACAAAAATATAAAAAATATATTTATGTTTATTTAAATAAGTTAAAAATATATAAATTATATATATATAATAATAAAAGTTAAAATACAAAATTAAAAAAAACAAAACATAGGTCAAAATACCTATAAATATACTTGTATTCTTTTGCATTTTCCAAAGCATTTTTGCCTTTGGGATTTCCTGGTTGGTCCTCGAGGACCAACTAGGAGGCGTCGTTTTATTGACCTACGGTCCACTATTTGCCCTAGGCTCTGACTATGTCAGAACCTCACAGGACTCCCATCTTCGTCAAATTTCCTATGCCACCTTCTTATTTCTTTTGTGTCCAGCCTTCTACCCTACTATAGAGTGTTCGTCCCTCACCCATGCCCATGCCCGAATCCTCACCAACCTCTACTCAATTCCACACTATCTCCCCTCGAAAATCGCCAATCCCTCGCCTATAAATAAACCACCTTCGCTTCTTTTGATTTTTTGATCACCATTCCTCTTTTCTTAGCCTCTCAATCCTACATAAAACACATAAGCTTTGTGATAGGGAGCTGTTGGTCAAAGATTGCAATGAGGAGGACCTCTAGAATTGTTGCATTTATCACCTCCGGCCGTCGTTGATGAATACTCATTCATCACTCTTTATTCTTATATTTCAGCTACAAAAATCTTTGCAAATGCATGTATATATTTATAAATATAAATAATTACCAAAAGCATGCATGGTGTAAAAAGTAATAATTAGCATGTTTTTGTGCAAAAATAAAAGAATAAAGATTAAAAAGAAAAAGAGGAAATATTTAGAATAAATATTGAGCAACCTAACCCAAGGGAGGGCTCAGCATGGGCCTGACCGCATAAAAGCCAAAGTAGAGGGAGATAGGGGCTCATGTGTGTAAATATACCTGTAAATATAATAAAAATATTTTCCTCCAAAAATAGAATAAAATGGCTTGTAAATACTTGTATATATTCATAAATATAAAATCAAGATAAAAATAGAAAAAAAATCAAAAAGAAAATAAAAATAGATCACTTGTACATATCCACCATGTACATACAACCACATCCATATTTATTTTACCCTATAAATAAATAAAGTAAAAATTCCAAAAATTTTGTAAATATTCTACTTTTTATGTTGTAAATAAATAAAATAAAAACAACAAAAACAAAACAAAAATAAAAAGAACAAAATTAAAAATAAAAAATAATATTGTAAATATACCATGTACATGGATGTATATACCTATTTATTTCACTATTGTATATAAATAATAAAAATAAAATAAAAATACACTTTTATTTTTTATTTTATGCTATAAATAAATAAAATATAAAATAGGAATAAAAATGCACAAAAATAACAAATTAAAAATCAAAAATTAAAAAGACATATTGTATATATACCTATATATAGCTATATTATGTAAATACCTTATTTTTATTTTGAAAAATTAATTAAAAATCACTAAAAATATAAAAAAATAAAACAAAAATATTTCATGTTTTGAGTTTTTACTAAATCGGCCATTTGTTATTTTTAATTCAATTTCTAAATATTTTCTGACATGGCTGATTCCCATTGGTCCATGGGAGTTGTTGACCGCCCGGTCAACTCCCCCCTGTGGACCACTTCCCACGGATCTGGTTCGCGGACCCGACTTCCCCCGTTTATTCCCGCCAGACCCGATCACCATTTAGCCTAATCCAGGGTCCTAGTCACTCCCCAAGTATCCGGGAATCTCGCTCGACATTGATCCTAGAGATCCGTGCTCAATCGAGCCAGACCCGAGCCCTTCTTCCCGACCTCCCACCAAACATAAGACGAGCTCCGTCACCCCATTTCCCCATCTTTGGATCATTTGCTCTCCACCCAGTGACCTCCATCATCTTGGCGAAGGTGACAGCTCGCCCCAGAGGGTGTTGCAGCGAGGAGAGAGCAAGGAGCCATCGATCCAGCGAGCTCCCGCCGCCGTGCGCCGCCAGAAGGTAGCGCCGTAGCCTCGGACGCCGACGGTCCTCGAGGCAAGGACCCAGAGCACCCCCAGCTCTCCCACAGTCGACTCGACCACCCAGGTAGCTTAGGTTCTTTCCCTTT
Organism: Ottelia alismoides; assembly: GCA_037367405.1. Lineage (NCBI taxonomy): Eukaryota > Viridiplantae > Streptophyta > Magnoliopsida > Alismatales > Hydrocharitaceae > Ottelia > Ottelia alismoides. The sequence goes on from JAZKJV010006375.1 coordinate 733,486, forward strand.
TTCTTCAATTTCGAGTTTCCCCCAATCATCGTCGTCGCCGACCATCTCCGATTCCGGCCACACCCACCGTCCATTCGATCATCGGACCCTTCCATCACATTCGCCTCCTTCCCGCGCACGTTCTACACCCCTCCATTCGACCCAGCTCGCACATGAGCTGGGGATTCGAGCTCCTCCGTCTACCCCTCGCTGGAGCTCGGCCGCCCCGCCTCACCGACCACCGTCACCCCTCCTAACGGGGTCGAGGCAATTTGCCCTCGACCCGCGAGTTTGCTGGTGCACTTTGCAGGGTCATCCGAGCCCATCTGAGGGCTTGGACCATCTGGTCCAGCAGCTTCACCTCCGCCCACTCCGCCTGAGCTCCTCGGAGCTCCGTCGGACCATCGGAGATCATCATCGGACGCGGGAGGCTAAGGTGAAGCTTCCTCGATCATCAGAAGCCCCCGCGGAGGCTCGGAGCGCGCGTACTGGGCCGGCGAAGTTCGTCGGCCACTTGTTCTTCGAGGACCTCCAGAAGCCGTTAGATCAGCCTCCAGCTCCAGTTTCAATCTCCACCGTCCATTCGAGGAGCAGCCATCACCGTCGATCCTCAGAGGGTTGATCCGCACCGTCCGATGGTCGAGGTTTAGCCACAGCGCTTTCCATCCGTTCGATCCCCCACGTGGCGAGGCCCTGACCGTCCGATCAGCCCGAGGAGTCCAGCGTTGGCTGCCACCCGTTCTTGACCGTTCGATTCACCACGTGGCAGCCATCCGACCCTCGGATTTAATAAAGGGTAATTTATTCCTTAGGCCCTTAGATTTAGTATAATTTCCTTTTAGCCCTGTAAATATTTGTTGCATTTAATTTACGTTGGTACATTTGTACTTTGAACCCTGTCTTGTTTGCTATTTGCATTTATACCCCCGCCTGTAGTGTGTCACGTGCTTCGACACGTGCTCTCTTGGGATATTTGCATTGATGCCCTTGTAGTTCCTAGATGTTATGAAATGAATGAATATTTTTGGATAATTGCATTTCTACCCCTGTGAGTGTGGAATTGGCGCATGTGCGTTATATTTTTGGGAATTTTACAACAAGCCCCCTGGACTTTTAATACATGTTATTATTTAGTCCAGGGAACTTGTTTTTATTGCAATTAGGTCCCTGAGTGCCCCAAACACGCGCCTCGCGCGTGACTTTATGGGAATTTTGCACCGGACCCCCTGGAACTTTGGATAATTGCGTACAGGTCCCTGTGCACTATACTTAGGTTTTAATTTTTAATAAAATATCAAACTTACTCCAAATTCAATGAAAATTAGATACATGGCTCCTGCTATGTTGTAAAATTTTCTAGAATTTTTGGGGACATTTTTGCTTTTATTTGATATTTTTAAAAAATCAAAAACACCCTTTTTCTTTACTATTTGATTTAAAAATTCACAAAAAATACTAAAACTCACCTAAAAATTATAAAAAAATTAGCTACTTTTTAATTTACCGTGCTTGATTTTCTGACCAAGTTTGGTCATTTTTCATTTCGTAAAACTCATAAAAATTGAAAAACACCTAAACACTCATAAAAATTCTAATATTTAATCTAAAAACCCAAAAATAATAATTAAGGTGCCTAAATTTTCCTTGTTTCTTTCTCTTTACAAAAAAATTACCTCCAGGCTTATTGGGGACTTTTAGATATTTTATCTAAGCCCCTCAAGCTCGGCTGGATAGTACCTTCATTTTCTTGCATTGTTTTATTTTTAGAAAATTAAATACAAATCAGAAAAATACCAAAAATTCACTAAAAACAGTAAAAATCATAAAACACACAAAAACATTTTTATTGGAATTTTTGATTGATTTTTGATGCATTAAATAATTGTTTGAATTGGCTTGTTTTACTTATTTCCTTATTTTCTTAATTAATTAAAAAATCCAAAAAAAGTAAAAACAACTAAAAATCCACCAAAAATACCTTTTATTTTATTTATTTTATTTTTGAGACTACTTCGTAGGCCGCAAGACCATCACGTGCTCCCTGAGTCTGACCCTGGTCGCTATACCATGCTAATCTAATAGCCAAGACCGCTATCGATTTTATTTGATTTTGATTTTATTTTGGTGGTCTGAACTTCATTTTCTTGATTGAGTCGAGGTTCTCATTGATCCGAGTCGCAACGACCCGAGTGATATTTTGACCTGATCCGGATCAGTGGGATTTTGGCTCATCAGAATGGCGCCGTTGCCGGGGAGCACAGCTTAGTAGTTTTTCTTTATTTTTGATTTTCTTTTTCACGGCTTTCCGCGGCTCTTTCTGAGTCCGCGTCTTTTCGCGGCTTTTTGTTTCTCTTTTATTTTTGCTTTATTTCGTTTTATTTTATCTTCTTTTATTTTTGTCTTTGTTTGATTTCTTTTTGATTGATTTTATTTGACATTTTGCACATATACCCCTGTTTACATTTTCTGCTATTATTTGATTATCATTCTTGGTTTGACCCCTTGTCTTCTTTCTTGCGAGGGCCCGAGGACCGAGGCGGCAGCTTTCGAGAAGCCGACGCAACCGCGGGACTTGGAGGTGGCTCCCTTCTATACGGAGCCGCAGGAGAGCGTGAGAGAGAGGTTGAGCGGGCGAGGATTATTTTAGGTTTATTCTGTCATTAGAACTGTTGTAATAATACAGGTGCAGACACTTTGGACTTGGACTTCTTTCTCGGGTCTGTTTCGCCGAGCACCGGTGTGCTCGGGGGACCCGGTAGCTAGTTTAGATTTTTCGCGGCTTTTTCGCAGCTTTTTGGTTTTTCGCTGCCTTTTACGGTTTTCTGTAGTTTTTCTCGAGCCCCTAGATTTAGGATTTTCTGCTTGACTGTGTCGTAATTAGTAGGATCCCCACACTTAATTGATTGCCTGTTCCTATAGAGCGATTAATTGGACCTACTAATAAATCACTAATAAAAATAACTGACTCACTCCCTTCGTAGCCTACGTGTCATAGCCTGCCCTGCCAAGCGCTGCTCCTGAACCCGATGTGTCTGGAGGAGGAGGGGTAGACCGAGACCGGACCCTTTGGCTTGAAGGATCGGTGACCAGTTAGACGGTTCTTCGAGTAGAATTGCCTGCTTAGGACTCGGTTTTCACCGCTGCACCATATAGGTAGTTTCTTTCTTATCTTTCAATTCTGCGCGGATCACTTGCATGTAGAGTGCTGGAGACAGGTACGCATTTCTATCTTTGCATGCATCATTGATTTCTTCGCGCATCGGCTTTTTCGTCTTCTCCCCCTGTTTTTGACTTAATAATCAGGAGAACCGAAAAATTCGTTAGGCCTTTTGTTTTTATTGAAAAATATTAAAAAGAAAAACCATAAAATTGGGATTGTTTAAGCTATTGACCCTAAAAGACACCTGATCTAAAAATTTGTCTTGGGGAGAGCAACCCCCTCATTGGTTGGTTTGATTGTGCGAGAGAGTGACCAGAACACTAGGTAGAGCCCTCTGGTGCTATTCCCGACTGATTACCGACTCTTTCGTGCGGGACAGTCGGTTGGGGTAGCATCGTGTATCCCAGCAGGTCACGTAATCGCTCTGATATTTTGTTTGTTCACCAAAATAAAATTGGACAAGATAATTTGACCGAACTTTCACGGTCTTCAGCTCGAGGGTGTTGGTGAACAGAGGGGTTTGTATTCTGATCATAGTTTCTCCAGATCCCATCCGCCTTACTCGCTACATCACGATGATTGGTAGACGATCTCTTAGGCAGCCTCTGGCTGCACTGCTTTCGGGCGCGTCTACTCGTTCATCTAGGTTGGCTCGTGAGAGCCGAGACCAGCTCTCTGAGCCCGAGTATGATTCCGCCCTGTTCCCCCTCGACCCCCTTTCTTTCGGTTCCTAGAGACATGAGCCAGAGGAGAGATTAGCAGATTTATCAGCACCTGAGTTTGGCTCATTTGATTTTGCAGACGCCATGGCCGGCAGTTCATAGGATCACTCCCAAGGTCCACAGCCTGAGCACTTTGTGTTGGACCAAGGCGCGATCAACTCCACCCCGATCGCCTTTCTCGAGACCGTTCAGCAGCAGTTGAGGGATCAGGGAGCATTCATGCTTGATGTGAGGAGAGAGATGGAGCAGATGAGAGCAGAGAGAGAGGAGCGGAGAGACGGGCCGAGGATCCCGGATGATACAGATGTAGCAGCCGCAGCAGCAGCCGCAGCAGCCGCCGCAGCTGCGGCAGGAGGACCACCAAGACCGATGCGGGAGTTGCACAACCCCAGATCTACACGGATGCATCATTGGGTCGTGCTACCAGCGATCGTGGGGGACTTCAAGTTCCCCCCGAACACCTTGCAATTACTCCCCCGCTTCCACGAGCTCACCACGGAGGAGCCCCATCTCCACCTCCAGGAGTTCCTCATGATTTGCAACACTATCCACGACCGTCAGGTGGACCAGGACACTATTCGGATGATTGCCTTCCCCTTCTCTTTGGCAGATAGAGCAGCCACCTGGCTGAAGCATCTGGGGAAGTTTGTTTACACTTGGGAGCAGCTCCGCACCGAGTACTTACACAAGTACTATCAACTCGGGCGGACCAATGCAGCGAGAGCCCTCATCAGCAACTTCTCCATGCTCCCCAACGAGCAGTTCCATGAGGCATGGGGGAGGTTCCGAGAGCTGACTGATCGATGCCTGCACCACGATATTTCCAAGCCCAACCTTGTGTAGATCTTTTTTAGCGGGCTGACACCAGAGCTCCAGGGCTTGGTGAACGCTTCTTGTGGCGGGTCTTACTTCGCCAAGGATCACGACCAGGTCTGGGCCATCTACAAGGAGATGGCCGAGAACTACATGGTGATGTCCCAGACCCGGTTGTACACTCAGGGCAGACCCCAGCAGCCAGGACCCGTGCAGTACCAGAGGATAGCACGGGTCGACGCCGGTCCATCCAGTTCGTCTGCAGTAGCAGCAGCACAGGCAGAGTTGTCAGCTGCGGACATGGGTATCATTAGCGAGAAGTTGGATCGGATGGAGCTGATAGAGAAGAAGCAGTGCCAGGGCATCACTCAGATGGAGCAGATGGCACAGACTCTGAGCGACATGAAGACCCAGCTCATGTGTCTCCAGGAGGCACAGACGGCTTCCCAGCCCCGTCTTCAGTCGCGAGGCGATCACGGCAGTAGTAACAGCTCGTCCTAGTGCTCCAGCTCACACCAGCAGCCTAGACAAGTTCACCTTGTACAGGCGGAGCCGTACCAGCAGCCGCAGCCCACCTACTAGTCACCACCATCTACAGACATGCAGATGGTAGTATACCAGCCTGATCAGCCTCTGGCGATACTCCCGCCAGCCCATTACGATGCAGAGCCGTTGATGGATGTCAACGAGATTTGGTATGACCGCCCTCAGCCTGGAATCTGACGAGACCATCCCGGATTCAGGTGGGAGAACGGAGGTACCCAGCCCCAGCAGCAGCCATCTGGTCAGGGAGGCCAATACAGCCAGCAGAGAGAGTACCACCCGCAGCAGCAGCCCCCAGTCTACCCTTCACAGCAGCAGCAGCAGTCGTCCTACGGTCCTCGTCCCTATCAGCAGGGACAGTCTTGGAGGCGCGAGCAGCCTCACCAGCAGCAGCATCCACCACATCCATACCCCCTCTCAGCAGCAAAAGCACCAGTTCCAGCAGCCTCATTACCAGAGAGGCTACCCGTCGGGCTCCCACGAGAGCCCCGCTTTGGATGACATAGCCCGCCTCCTCACGGATCAGCAAGCTACTTTCAAACGAGAGATGGACGAGTTCCGCCAGGAGATGCGGGACATAGTGAGAGGGAAGGCCGCTATCCCTGCCCAGATCGAGTCAAACCCCAACATCCTGAAGCGGAAGTCTGAGCAGGTAGCTTACACTGAGCATGCCACTCCTAGTGATCCATTTGATGATATGTCTACAGACCTTTTTGATGCTGATTTTGTCACACTTAGGAGCGGTAGGATGCCAGCAGGCGGCGCCTCGTCTGAGCGACATCATGAGGATCCACCTAGAGCGCCAGATGAGGAGGAGGAGAGCGGTACTGAGGCCGCTCGAGATGATGCCGGTGGTACTGATGCCACCAAGGATGCTGACTCCACAGGCGATGTTGAGGCTGTCATTTCACCAGTTCGAGGAGGTGGTACTGAGGCCACCCGAGATGCCGAGCTAGAGCGCGGTACTGAGGCCGCGAGATGTCCAGTTGATCCAGCCACTGGTGGTACTGAGGCCACCAGAGTTCCTATAGAGAGATCTGTTGTTTTTCCTTCACCTGATGTATCTCGGAACCATGTTGTGAATAAAGGAAAAGGTTTGGTTTTTTCTGGTCCCACTGTGGTGCTTGATGTATGTGCGGATCCGGCCGTCGAGTCGTCTAGACCTTTTCCTAGTCCTTCATCTGAGAAGGACCCAGTGATCCCCTTCCCTAGAGCCCTTCAGATGGGGAAGGGGAAGAAAACAGAAAATCCCAAAAAGTGAGATCAGGAAGAGTTCAGCCAGCAGATGATAGACTGATTCCATATCCAGCTAACTTTTCAGGAGGCTTTGCAGCACATCTCCCTTCTTCAGCGTTCGTTGAGAGACAGGACTACAGTCAGGAGGAAGAGGAGGAACCACCACTCTGAGATCCATGTGCTGACGAAAGCCACGTGCTTCGCGATTCAGAACCGTCTGCCGGCCAAGAGGCCAGATTCAGGAGCCCCTTATGTCAAATGTCACATTAGAGAGCAGAGGTTCGATCGGACTCTATTAGATTGCTGATCGTCTATCAACCTCCTTCCGGCAGCCCTTCTCGATCGCTTCGAGTTGGGCACTCTTAGACAGAGCAGGACAGTCCTTCAGTTCGCTGATCGATCTGTCAAGAGGCCGAAGGGGTTGTTGCGAGACGTTGTCGTCACTATTCAGGGCCTGCAATTCCCCGTGGACTTCGTAGTGTTGGACATGGAGATCCCTGATTCAGTGACCGATACCCCCATCATTCCCGGTCGTCCGTTCTTGGCCACAGCCAAGGCGGTGACTGACCATGATAGCGAGAAGGTATACTTTCGCATCGAGGGCGAAAATGTACAAATAGAGACGGTCGAGGACTACAGAGCCAGAGACAGATCATGCTCAGAGACCACTTCAGATACAGAGCAGCTGACAGAGGAAGGGCTAGACATCCGCCAGGACTGTGATTTTGTGATCACAGACGATGAGGCAGTATGGGCAGACCCAACAACACAAGCCATCCTCTCATTTTCAAACACCGCTGATGCAGAGATGACAGCAGAGGAGAGCCTGGAGAGCACATTCCTGGTTCAGGATACTTCAGTGGCAGCAGAGCAGGTTCTTGACCGCGGCACGGATTTTTGTGATGATGGTGGTGTTGATGCTACCTTGTTTGATGCAGATCCCTCAGATTCAGACTCTGATTGGGCAGATTGCGAGGATTATATGCCAGAACTGAGTACTACTGAGCCTACAGCTGAGGAGGAGGTAGATGTCGAGCAGATCAGAGACAGTTCAGTTGAGCAGCCTTCTTCAGATCCAGTTTGCGAGAGTACGTTCTCATTCTCCCAGACAGATTTGGCAACATACATGTGGCTTCTTTCGAAGCCAGATTTGCCAGCACCCAGCTGTCCAGAGCTGAAGCCGCTCCCTACTTCGTTGAAGTATCGATTCCTTGCGGGTGAGCCTGAGATGTACCCAGTCATCATCTCCGCTGATCTGACTGGAGAGCAAGAATCCCGTTTGATGGGGGTTCTTAAAAAGAACCGCAAGGCTATCAGATGGAGCGTAGCAGATCTCCATGGGATTAGTCCGGCCCTGTGCTCCCACCATATCTATCTCGAGGATGCGGCGAAGCCGTCGCGTGAGTTCCAGCGGCGGCTGAACCCGAATCTGAGAGAGGTTGTCATGAAGGAAATCTCGAAATGGTGGAGCGCCGATTTTATCTATCCCATTTCCGACTCCAAGTGGGTCAGCCCCTTGCATGTGGTGCCCAAGAAGATGGGCATCACGACTGTGATCAATGAGTCGGGAGAGGAGATTGCTACACGAGTACCTACTTCTTGGCGGGTCTGCGTTGACTACAGGAGACTCAACCAGGCCACAAAGAAGGATCATTTTCCCCTGCCTTTTATTTACCAGATCATTGAGAGACTGGTAGGGAAGAGCCATTATTCTTTTCTGGATGGGTACTCGGGCTACAACCAGGTGGCCATCGCTCCTGAGGACCAGGAGAAGACCACCTTTACCTGTCCCTTCGGCACATACGCCTTCCGACGCATGCCATTTGGGATATGCAATGCCCCTGCGACTTTTCAGAGATGCATGATGTCGATCTTTTCGGACATGGTAGGGGAGTGTTTGGAGGTCTTCATGGATGATTTCTCGGTTTACAGCGATGAATTCGACTCCTGTCTTGACTGCGTAGACCGAGTACTCCAGCGATGTATAGAGGTCCATTTGGTGTTGTCTTGGGAGAAGAGTCCCTTCATGGTGACTCAAGGGAGGGTGCTTGCCACATCATCTCCAACAAGGGCATGGAGGTTGATCCGGCCAAGGTTGATGTCATTAGAAAACTCGCACCGCCGTCCAATCTGAGGCAGTTACGGTCATTCCTGGGGCACGTCGGTTTCTACCGATGCTTTATTCACGATTTCAGTAGGATTGCCCGGCCGTTGACTGACCTCTTGATGAAAGACACCAAGTTCCTTGTCGATGACAAGTGTCTTTCGTCCTTTGAGACTCTCAAGCAGAATGTTATAGAGGCTCCTGTTCTCTAGCCGCCTGATTGGTCTCTCCCATTCGAGATCATGACGGATGCCTCCGATTTTGCCGTGGGGGCCGTGCTGGGATAGAGGAGGGATGGAGTCCCCTTTGCTATCCACTACGCTAGCCGCACATTGGATTCCACCCAGCGGAATTATACATTCACAGAGAAGGAGATGCTAGCCGTAGTATTCGCCCTAGATAAGTTCAGGTCTTACATCATTGGATCTAGAGTGACCTTGTACACTGATCACACCGCCATCCGATACCTCATGGCAAAGAAGGATGCCAAGGCCATACTAACTAGATGGATCCTTCTACTCCAGGAGTTCGACATTAAGATCAAGGATAAGCCTGGAGTCAAGAATGTGGTGGCGGATCATCTCTCCCGTTTAGAGCAGCCTGAGGAGTCCGAGCATATTGATCCCATTTGTGAGACCTTCCCAGATGAGGCGATCCTTGCTATCGCCTCACTCCCATGGTATGCGATTTTGTGAACTTTCTCGTTGCTGGGAAAGTCCCACAAGATTGGACCAGGTAGAGGCTTGAGACCTTCCTTGCGAAGGCCAAGTCCTACCACTGGGAGGATCCCATCCTTTACCACGAAGGAGGGGATAGCGTCTGGCGTCGGTACATTCCTCAGGAGGAACACCATAGCGTCCTCACTTACTGCCACAAGCTTGAGACAGGAGGACATCATTCTGGGAGGAGAACAGCACAGAAGGTGCTCCAATCCGGCTTGTGGTGGCCTACCCTCTTCAAGGACTCTGATGAGTTCGTGAACAGGTGTACTGACTGTCAAAGGATGGGCACTTGTGGACAGCGTGATATGATGTCGATGCAGCCCATTCACTTCTGTGAGGTTTTTGACGCATGGGGCATCGATTTCATGGGTCCATTCCCTAAGAGTCAGGGATTTGAGTACATTCTGTTGGCCGTAGATTATGTTAGTCGTTGGGTTGAGGCTATCCCCGCCCGAGCCGCTGATGCGAGGACAGTTTGCAGATTTTTGAGGAAGCACATCATCACGCGGTTCGGGGTACCTCGAGTATTGATTTCAGATGGGGGGTCTCATTTGATCAACGACCAGGTGAAGGCCCTTGCTAGCGAGTTCGGTATAGACCATCGTGTTGCTACACCTTACCATCCACAGACGAATGGTCTAGCCGAGGTGTCGAACAGGGAGATCAAGACTATATTGCAGAAAACCGTCTGCCCTAACCGAAAGGATTGGTCACAGCTTTTGGACTCGATCTTGTGGGCATATAGGACGTCTTTCAAGACACCATTGGGCACATCTCCCTTTCGCCTCATATATGTCAAGCCGTGCCATTTTCCTGTTGAGCTGAGACACATGTCACTTTGGGCAGTCACTGAGGTACTTATGGATCCAGGTGGTGTAGGAAACCAGAGGAGGGCAGAGTTAGCAGCCCTGGAGGAGTTGAGAGATACCACCTTCTCAAACAGCCTACATTATAAGGAGGGAGTGAAGGAGTGGCATGATTCTCACATCAGCCACAAGCATTTTGAGCCTGGACAGAGAGTATGGCTGTTTGATGCGAGGCTTCGTCTATTTCCAGGGAAGCTACAGAGCAAGTGGAAGGGACCTTACCTGGTGAGAAAGGTGAGAAAGGTACACGACAATGGTAGCATTGATATATCCGAGTTGTTATCTGAGAGTACCTTTCGAGTGAACGGCCAGCGGCTCAAGCCATTTCTAGATCATGAGCCGTGGGTCGTTGATGTTGCCCCGATTCATTTTGCGTGAGATGTGGTCTTTTGACTCACATCTATTGCATCTCACGCCTGATTTTCACTGATCTTCCGACCTGTATAGAACCAGTTGTCCATATCATCACATTCTTTAGTCCCACATCCCTTTCTTCATCTTTTGATTATGATATACTTAGGGTGTACTTTACCCTAAGTATAGGGGGGATGTAGGACCTTTGAGTTTCCTTTTGCTTCTTTCTACCCCTGATTTTGTTGCCTATACTTAGGGATATTTTACCCAAAGTATAGGGGGGGTAGACCCTGTACATTCTCCACTCGGTTTTTCCTTAGTGTACATCCTGCTATACTTAGGATATACTTGATCCTAAGAATAGGGGGAAAACCCGAGATCTTTTTGACTATTCTATTCATTCATTCGTCTTTGTGTATAGCCTTCTTGTTCACTTCCCTATACATAGCACGAGTTATGTCTTCTTCATCGCTCTTGACTCTGAGGACATCGTTCGAGCTAAGTATAGGGGGTGTGTATATATTTCATATATACTTTAGCCATAACTCGTGCTTTGTGTGAGTGCGTTAATAAATAAAATGGCTAAAAACCTTAAAAACCACAAAAATTAAAAATTTTTCATGTCCATAAACATTCTTTTATTTGCACATACATAGCTAGTGTACAAATTATTTTTGTAAAAATGATTTCAAAAATCTTTTGTGTAAAGTTTGTGTAAATATTTTCTTATTAAAATTATGTATATAGTACAAAATTTTTCCAAAATGTTTTAAAAATCAAAAGTTTGCAAAAATCTTGTGTAAATGTGTGTAAATACTTTTGCAAAACTTGCACTTCATGCATCATCCCATTCATGATTTCAAAACATTTTTCAAAAATTTTGCATGGTTGTAAAATTTGTGTAAATAACATCTTTTGTATATATGTATATAGTTTTTCTGGATTATAGTTGACATTTAAACTAGACTGGAATCAAGTTGAGAAATGGAGCTTGATTAAGATCTTAATCCACCTAATTTCTAAGAGGAACCTTATAGGGCTTAGGTTTAGGGCTTTTCAGGTCCATGGTGACTTAATTCTTTAAGTCCACTAGGCTATGATCACATGTCATCTCAATGAGCCTAAGTAGAGCACTTAACAACAACACATGACTCATATAGAAAAATGTCTTTACTTGGACACCAGCACTTTGCACCGAGCTCTCTACGGATGAGGTGGTGAGGAGGCAGTCTTCCTTGACTTGGGGGTAGCATATGAGGGTAGTACTTCTAGGCGGAACCTCTCTTCTTCTTTTAGTGAAGGAAGTGCGTCTCAACTTGGTCTGGTTGCCATGAGGTCCTAACGACGGGAGCTGTGGGTTGCAATAAAGCTTCAAAAGAGGGATAGTCTACTGCTCAAGAGGAAAAACTCCTTGTATATATGCTGCACATGTATATGTTGTATAGATGCACTTGAAAAAAAATGCAAAAAGAAAATAACTCCAAAAAAGTGGTGGGTCTGAGAGGAAAATGATAACCCCACCGGAGTATGTATATAGAGTGCAATAAGCAAAGCTTGAGATTCATGATCCACCTTATGTAGCTTGCAGCAGGGAGACTTGGCTACACTGGTCGAGCTTCCAAGGATACATGGCTACACTGGCCATGGTCCATTCTCTTCTTCCTCCTCTTCTTGAGCCGGTTGAACTTGAACTTAGAAGGGAATACCCCGCTCCACGAGGAAAGAGTGGCCAGATTGAGGTCATAGAGTTACCTTGTTGGGGAGGGTTGTCAAGTTGCCATTTCTGAGGTGGAGAGCTTATACCTCACATTCACAGGACAAGGAAAGATTCATGGTCTTCAGGTTTGTGTTGATTGACTTGCTCTGATCTGGAGCATTGAGGAGTCTTGATTAGAGATTAGTGGAACTTAGAGGCTGTTGAGTTTTAGGCTTAAGTCCAAATAAGGTTCCGACACATTAATAATCCAAAGATCTGATTAAGCTCCATAATTCAATTTAATGAAGGCAAGTTTAATAATCAACCTTGATCCATGTACATTTCTTCTCGTTTTCTTTTTCTTTCTTCTTTTTCACTTCTTTTTCAATAAGCGTTTGCTAAGGGACTAGCAAAGTTAAGTATAGGAGGGTGATGAATACTCATTCATCACTCTTTATTCTTATATTTTAGCTACAAAAACCTTTGCAAAATGCATGTATATATTTGTAAATATAAATAATTACCAAAAGCATGCATGGTGTAAAAAGTAATTATCAGCATGTTTTTGTGCAAAAATAAAAGAATAAAGATTAAAAAGAAAAGGAGGAAATATTTAGAATAAATATTGAGCAACCTAACCCAAGGGAGGGCTCAGCATGGGCCTGACCGCATAAAGCCAAAGTAGAGGGAGATAGGGGCTCATGTGTGTAAATATACCTGTAAATATAATAAAAATATTTTCCTCCAAAAATAGAATAAAATGGGATTGTAAATACTTGTATATATTCATAAATATAAAATCAAGATAAAAATAGAAAAAAAATCAAAAAGAAAATAAAAATAGATCACTTGTACATATCCACCATGTACATACAACCACATCCATATTTATTTTACCCTATAAATAAATAAAGTAAAAATTACAAAATTTTGTAAATATTCTACTTTTTATGTTGTAAATAAATAAAATAAAAACAACAAAAACAAAAACAAAAATAAAAAGAACAAAATTAAAAATAAAAAATAATATTGTAAATATACCATGTACATAGATGTATATACCTATTTATTTCACTATTGTATATAAATAATAAAATAAAATAAAAATACCCTTTATTCCTTATTTTATGCTATAAATAAATAAAATATAAAAAGGAATAAAAATGCACAAAAATAACAAATTAAAAATCAAAAATTAAAAAGACATATTGAATATATACCTATATATAGCTATATTATGTAAATACCTTATTTTATTTTGAAAATTTAATTAAAAATCACTAAAAAATAGAAAAAAAAATAAAACAAAAATATTTCATGTTTTGAGTTTTTACTAAATCGGCCATTTGTTTATTTTTAATTCAATTTCTAAATATTTTCTGACATGGCTGATTCCCATTGGTCACGGGGGTCGTTGACCGCCCGATCAACTCCCCCCTGTGGACCACTTCCCACGGATCTGGTTCGCGGACCCGACTTCCCCCATTTATTCCTGCCAGACCCGATCACCATTTAGCCTAACCCAGGGTCCTAATCACTCCCCAAGTATCCGGGAATCTCGCCCGACATTGTTCCTAGGGATCCGTGCTCAATCGAGCCAGACCCGAGCCCTTCTTCCCGGACCTCCCACCAACATAAGTCGAGCTCCGCCACCCCATTTCCCCATCTTTTGGATCATTTGCTCTCCACCCAGTGACCTCCATCGTCTTGGCGAAGGTGACAGCTCGCCCCAGAGGGTGTTGCAGCGAGGAGAGAGTAAGGAGACATCGATGCGGCGAGCTCCCGCCGCCGGTGCGCCGCCAGAAGGTAGCGCCGTAGCCTCGGACGCCGATGGTCCTCGAGGCAAGGTCCCAGAGCACCCCCAGCTCGCCCACAGTCGACTCGACCACCTAGGTAGCTTAGGTTCTTTCCCTTTTTCTTCAATTTCGAGTTTCCCCCAATCTTCGCCGTCGCCGACCATCTCCGATTCCGGTCACACCCACCGTCTATTCGATCATCGGACCCTTCCATCACATTCGCCTCCTTCCCGCGCAAGTTCTACGCCCTCCATTCGACCCAGCTTGCACAGGAGCTGGGGATTCGAGCTCCTCCGTCTACCCCTCGCCGAGCTTTGCCGCCCGCCTCACCGACCACCGTCACCCGCCTAACGGGGGACGAGGAAATTTGCCCTCGACCTGCGAGTTTGCTGGTGCACTTTGCAGGGTCATCCGAGCCCATCTGAGGGCTTGGACCATCTGGTCCAGCAGCTTCACCTCCGCCCACTCCGTCTGAGCTCCTCGGAGCTCCGTCGGACCATCGGAGATCATCATTGGACACGGGAGGCTAAGGCAAAGCTTCCTCGATCATCAGAAGCGCCCGCAGAGGCTCGAAGCGCGCGTACTGGACCGGCGAAGTTCGCCGGCCACTTGTTCTTCGAGGACCTCCAGCGGCCATTAGATCAGTCTCCAGCTCCAGTTTCAATCTCCACCGTCCATTCGAGGAGCAGCCATCACCGTCGATCCTCGGAGGGTTGATCTGCACCGTCCGATGGCCGAGGTTTAGCCACAGCGCTTTCCATCCGTTCGATCCCCCATGTGGTGAGGCCCTGACTGTCCGATCAGCCCGAGGAGTCCAGCGTTGGGGTGCCACCCGTTCTTGACCGTTCGATTCACCACGTGGCAGCCATCCGACCCTCGGATTTAATAAAGGGTAATTTATTCCTTAGGCCCATAGATTTAGTATAATTTCCTTTTAGCCCTGTAAATATTTGTTGCATTTTATTTACGTTGGTACATTTGCACTTTGACATTTATACCCCCGCCTGTAGTGTGTCACGTGCTTCGACACGTGCTCTCTTGGGATATTTGCATTGATGCCCTTGTAGTTCCTGGATGTTATGAAATGAATGAATATTTTTGGATAATTGCATTTCTACCCCTGTGAGTGTGGAATTGGCGCATGTGCGTTATATTTTTGGGCATTTTACAACAAGCCCCCTGGACTTTTAATACATGTTACTATTTAGTCCAGGGAACTTGGTTTTATTGCAATCAGGTCCCTGAGTGCCACAGACACGCGCCTCGCGCGTGACTTCGTGGGAATTTTGCTTCGGACCCCCTGGAACTTTGGATAATTGCGTACAGGTCCCTATGCACTATACCTAGGTTTTAATTTTTTTTATAAAATATCAAACTTACTCCAAATTCAATGAAAATTGGATACATGGCTCCTACCATGTTGTAAATTTTTCTAGAATTTTTGGGGACATTTTTGCTTTTATTTGATATTTTTAAAAAATAAAAAACACTCGTTTTCCTTATTGTTTGATTTAAAAATTCACAAAAAATATTAAAACTCACCTAAAAATTATAAAAAAATTGGCTACTGTTTAGTTTACCTTGCTTGATTTTCTGACCAAGTTTGGTCTTTTTTCATTACATAAAACTCATAAAAATTGAAAAACACCAAAAAACTCCAAAAAATTCTAATAATTAATCTAAAAACCCAAAAATAGTAATTAAGGTGCCTAAATTTTCCTTGTTTCTTTTCTTTACAGGAAAATTACTTCCAGGCTTATTAGAGACTTTTAGATATTTTATCTAAGCCCCTCAAGCGCGGCTGGACAGTACCTTCATTTTCTTGCATTGTTTTATTTTTAGAAAATTAAATACAAATCAGAAAAATACCAAAAATTCACTAAAAACAGTAAAAATCATAAAACACACAAAAACATTTTTTATTGGAATTTTTGATTGATTTTTGATGCATTAAATAATTGTTTGAATTGGCTTGTTTTACTTGTTTCTTTATTTTATTAATTAATTGAAAATCCAAAAAAATTAAAAACAACTAAAAATCCACCAAAAATACCTTTTATTTTATTTTATTTTTGAGACTACTTCGTAGGACGCAAGGCCATCACGTGCTCCCTGAGTCCGACCCTGGTCGCTATACCAGGCTAATCTAATAGCTAGGACCGCTATCGATTTTATTTGATTTTGATTTTATTTTAGTTGTCTGAACTTCATTTTCTTGATTGAGCCGAGGTTCTCATTGATCCGGGTCGCAACGACCTGAGTCATATTTTGACCTGATCCGGATTAGTGGGATTTTGGCTCATCAGTCGTCGTCGAGTTCTAGCCACCTGGGCCCTATCTCAGTTGAGACATGTTTTCTTTACATACTTAGGTAATTTATTAGTAATATTTTCATTTATCACTTTCAATTTATAGTTTAATCGCATCATTAGCAGTAAAATAAAAACCCCCAATTCTTGGGGCTAGGACTCCAGGATTAAACCATCGTGATTTCGCCGTTAATCTACCTCACTTTCCATGTCACTCAAACCCCTTACATGTTCTCCACTAATTCCACCCTGTGATCAACCTAGATCCTTCTAGGATTTGGGATTTGAGCTCGTCTCTGTTCATATCGCCGGAGCTCTCCCCATTTCATCCACCGCCTGCTATTATAGTTTCAAAACCGGGCTGAAGGAGTAGTTCTCGTGTCTCTGAACATTTTGGTTCAGGAGAAAGAACTCGAGGTGACCTTCTGCCCCTTCTGGAGTACTTGAATCTCTTCCAAGTGGTTAGGAGTTGCCGGAGTTATCTAAGCCACCTCGACGTCAACTGAAGCTGCCTGCTGACACGGAGGTGCCCCAAGAGCCTTTTGCAACCCTTAGTGTGGAGGAAGGTAACCGAAGTCGGTCGGAATCAGTGAACGAAGCGAGGGGAGCATGAAGTTCTTCCGTGTTCATCCTCCACTGCTCAACACCGTTGGATCGAGGGAGACCCTCGGATCTTTTCTCCTCCCTTGGATTTATTCGAAATAGTGTGCACCTCTAGCCATCCAATCAGATTCGTGTCGCGTAGGGAACGACATGATGAAGGCGCTTAAGTGGGTAAGCTGCAACTATCCTCTCCGCATTTTTGTAATATTTAAGTAGTCCTGCAAATATTTTATGCCATTCAAAAATTTGTGGATAAATTACATGTACACCCTCGTCGTTTCTAATATTGTGATTTAGTCCTCCGCTACATCACCTCATGTGGCAGCCCACGTGTATGGGAAATTTGCATGCCACCCCAACTGTTTTTATATTTAAGTTTTAATATTAAAAGTTTGAATATTAGTGATAAAGTTTTGGATATTTTGCACTATAGACCTTGACATTAATTTTATTGCAAATATACCCCTTCTAGTTCAAGTTTTTTTGCATGTTTCTTTATTTTTTATAATTATCATCTGTGCTTCAAAATTATGAAAAAATATGATGAGGTACGTGGATGCATTATCTTTCGCGTCATGTAATTAGTTTTCCATTTTATATACTTTTCCTATTTATTAAAAATCAAATAGTACACAGATATTCCATGTTTACTTTAATAATCCAAATAAAATCACGTTGAACAATTATAAAATAGTACTTATTTATTATAGTATCCAGTACCACTATACCAAATATCTTTAAAATTAGAAAAAGGAAATGAGTAAAAATTAAAAAGCTCCAAAATCTTATAAAAGGGGTTTTTACCCGGCAGACCCTATAAACTTTGCCAATCACCTCCATGACCTTTGAACCAACCTAATTCCCCTCTCGACCCTATAAACTTGCCAACTCTTAACCTATGAACCCTCTGGGTAATATGTTTTAAGCCTGTGGGGGTTCTTGGGGTAATTTACAGGGTCGATGGGGTAATTACATTGTGCAAAAAGGTCGTAGAGGTATTTTAAAACATTTATAAGGTCTGCTGGATAAAAATCCCCTTATAAAAATATAAAAAATCACCGAAAATCCAAAAAAAATCTTTATATTTTTATTTTTATTTACATATTAGTATATATTAAAATTGATTTAGAAAGATTTTGAGGCTTTTTGCTATTTTAAACCTCAAATCAATCCAGGCTATTTATTTAATCCCTATTTTGAGATATTTTGGACTTTCAAAATACCTAAAAATTAGAAAAATCACAATAATAAAAGAAAATTACAAAAAAACAAAAAAATATTTTATTTCTATTTTTGACTATTTTTACCTTTTTTTAATTATATTACCCTATAGTGTATTATATATAGTTATATAAGTTATAACATTATTTATTATTTTAAATATTTTATAATCATTTTAAAAAATCAAATATATATACATAAAATTAAAAAATTATTTAAAAAAATATTTAAAAAACCTACAAAAACCTAAATAAATAGTGTGCATACCTATATACATATATACCTATATTATTTATTTATATATACTTATAAATAATATACCCGTGATACATGTGTGTTCCCTGAGTTCGACCCCAACCTGCTTGTCTACTATACATATCCATCGTAGGGTATAATAAATTTTTATCCACATCTCTTGCTTTTATTGCTTCATTATAATTTGTG
The DNA here is from genome assembly GCA_037367405.1 of Ottelia alismoides. Lineage (NCBI taxonomy): Eukaryota > Viridiplantae > Streptophyta > Magnoliopsida > Alismatales > Hydrocharitaceae > Ottelia > Ottelia alismoides. The sequence goes on from JAZKJV010006375.1 coordinate 752,054, forward strand.
GGTTGATTGTTGTTTTAATCAGTTGGTCTTCAAGAGAGATTGAAACAACAATTGTTGGTCCTGCCTTGTGTAGACCACAAGACCGCTTTTGAGATTATCTCTGGGCAAATACTTGCCTATGAGCTCTGACAAGAGTGGCCTAGCAGGCAGGATAGTTGAACAAGGTCAACATTTGAATGCCTATTGTTGGTCCACATGGATCAGCCGAAAAATTCCAAGGCCAAAATACCTCGAAAAATGAATAAAATTTAATTAAAAATTTAATTATGTTTTGCTAAAACATGAAAAATGTTTGTAATTTTTTATATTTTTAATGCCCATTTTTATTTATTTTTACAAGGCTATTTATATATATTTATATTCACATGTATATATAGGTAAATTTACCTATATTTTGTGTATTTTATTTTTAAATTGTAAATTATATTTTACTATTATATACATGTATTTGACATGTTTTAAATTTATTTAATTACATTTTGTCTATTTTTATATTTTTCTGAATTTCATTGTATACTTAATTAATTATATACATAATTTTTATGGGTATATATAGATATATTTCATCAATGTATTAAAGTAATTGTTTTATTTAAATTATTTTTTTATCATTTTATTTTATCTTAATTATGAACTTGTGTTTTAAATAATATTTATAATTCTATAAAATATAAAAAAATGAAAATATAGGGAATTAATATATATTGAATATGATATACATGTATATTGCACAATGGGGGCCCAAAACTCAACTTTTGCATCTTAACTCCAAATTGAATGAAATCACCTTCATTAAATAGATTATTTAATTTTATGAATAATAAAGGTGAGTTTGTCAATTTTGATACAATATGGAGAAGATACGGGTATGTAAAGTTTTCCTTGCAACTTTTATTTTGTGTGTCCCGGGTATACTGTGTTGGACATGCAAGCCCACGACGAGCCATTATGCAATAAATGTTATTGCATATATCATTCCCTGATCTGAAATGAAGAATAAATAATTTGCATAATAGGTCCCTATGTACAATTAGGGTTATGTACCATGGCCATCTTGATAATCATATAGTTGTTGTTTCATTAGATGAATCATAGAGGCTGGTGCTTGGATGAATATCTAAAGAGTTAGATTGAGGACTCATTAAGCACCGTCGAATGATTATTAAGATGTGATCTCCAGCCTGAGTAGGAGATGACAATCCTTTTTCACATAGGCTGATATCTGACCGACCTCTTGATGCAGGTCCTCTGCATAGGAATAAAGATTCGGCGGTGTCAGATTAGTTAGGTCAAAGAGTTGACTTAACGAGATCGAGATAATCTAAGTCCTATGTTGAATGCTGTCACAGCATAAGCACGCATCCTCTGACCGGAGACAGATGTGTTACTATATGTCCGAGTATGTACATTTGGTAGACCGATAGGTTGATGACCTAATCAAGGTCTATACACCGGCGCGCTGGTGTGCATATAAGGGCATATGAGTAATACTATCTCTCAAAGGGATCATACAGGTTCATTATTGAACTAGAAGACATGAGCTTACTCATGAGATATTGGGAAGAATCAAATTCGTGCACGGTCATCTCGCTTTGGAAGCTTGACTAAATTTGTAGGTTTGATATATACTTTTGGAAAGTATATGATCAAGATCTAGGTATGATATATGCTTTTGGAAAGTATATGATCGATACCAAATCCCAATGATTAAATGAGAACTTACTGATAAAACCCTGAAGTAGACAATATAAAGTTGATCTAATACTTTGGGTTTATGCTGGGTCTTCCAGTATGTAGGATGTACAGGTGTTGGAAATACCTGAGAGTGATGTTATCATAAACGATTGTATAACCATGACGCATCCATTCCTAGGGAGTGATGAAATGGGTATGGATTTTAGTGACTCCTCTCAGTAGAGAAGTAATTTGATCTTGGTCCAAATGTTGGACATTGATCTGAATGTGATTCGGATGCAATGAGAAGGTTAGATTTGCGGTCTTGATTTAATCAAGCATCTATGAGAGGCCCGAGATCTTGATTTGAGATGTGATCTCAATATCCAAGTCACTATACGTGGAACAATACAATTGCCCTGTCCTTATCTCCAAGTATCTGCGGAGAAAGCACATTATTCTTGAAGGAGTTCAAGAATAATTCCTATGATGAATTTAGTATCCAAGCATTTAGATAATGGATAATTAAATATGATTTAATTATCATGAATAATATGAATTTGATTCATATTATAAGAAGAGATATCTAAGATAATTGAATGTGATTTAATTATCAAAGATATGAATAACATGAATGTTTTCATGTTATTTGGGCAAATAAGAAAAGAGATCCAAGATGATTAAATGTGATTTATTTATCATGGATATGAATAATGTGGATAGCACTATACATATTAATCATATATATTATAAATATAATTTATAATATATTAGAGAGAGAGAGAAAGTATGTAAATAGCATTTGTTAATTATTAATGTGAATTGGACTCACATTAAGTAATTAATTGAAAATTCAATTTACAAATTAGTTTGGGATTTGAATATGATTCACATAATTTTCAATGGCATGATTGAAATATTCACAAATTAATTTGGAATTAATTTGGTGGATATTATTGCAATAATAGTTATTGCAATTAATTAAGAAATAATAAGATAAATAAAAAGAAGACAAAAATCACCACCAAAATCAAAGGTGGCGTCACCCATGACTTGGTCATAGGTGACGCCTCCTATGTTTTAGGAGGTTTGTTGTACTCTCTTTTTTATTATCATATTATCTCTTAATATATTAATTTATGTTAATTAAATTGTGTTGATAATAATTCAACGTATATTTAATTTAATATAAACTAATGTTGTTGGTTTTAAGCCAACAACAATCATAGCCATTGATTTTACATAGACCAACCATGGCCGTTGGATCTATGTATCCCATGGATTGAGATCCATTGGATCCTAAACTAATATAAAAGGAGGGCTAGGCTAGCCTTTCTTGGAATACACATCATGAAGAGTTGTACACGCCTACAACTCTCTCTCTCTCTCTCATATTCTCACCCTCTCTCTCTCTCTCCTCCAAAAGTTGGCCGTCCATCTTGTGTTGAGAAAGGAGAGACTCTCGCCTTCGCCTTCAACGACTCGGAGATCTCCTACTTCTTTGGGGAGACTTGCTCTAGAGGAAGACGACGGATTTTGTTCGACAAAATCAGGGGACTCGACGCTTGGATCTTCATCAAAGATTGCGGGAAGGACGCGACTCATCATCGTGCCCGCAAGTGCGTTCTTCGTGGATCGGACTTGGGACAGGAGGATCTCTTGTTTGGAATCCCGCGATCCCAACCACGCTCCAAGATATATTCTTTATACTTTGTGGTTTGATGAAACGATCCGAGAAGTGTTCTCGTGATCATGTGGTTTCATCTTTAGATTTAAAATTTTTGATTTCCGTTGCATCTCGCGACTAGTGCGACTAGTCGCCCCGATCATATGAGATACGATCGTCACGCTTTTGTGATGCGCTTGAGGATTCTAATATCCTTCAAGTGGTATCAGAGCCTTAGGTCGAAAAAGGTTTTGGATATGATCCATCAACCAAGGACGACTTGGGTTTGAAAAGGTCGCGAAAGTTTTATCGCATTTCAATTTTCGCACCTCTGTCTAGTTGATTTTTTCGGCACTGTTTAAATTGTTTAAACACGAAATATTCAATTGGATTTTGTTTTCCATTAAACAAGGAAACCATAGGATATGAGTTTACTAAATTTAGCTTTAATTTGCTCAAGATATGGCCTTTTGAATATGCATGTATTCACAGTTGCGGGAACTGCAGAACAGAACGTGATTAATTTGTTAATTATGGTTTTGTTGCACCTCGAAATGCATGAAATATCACTTAGATTCTGTTGTAAATCAAATTTTCAATCTTAGGGCACTAATTTTGCGAATTTTAGATTTAAATTGATCAAGATAAGTTAATTTTAGTGATTGGGGGTCACTGCTGGAAATTGACAAATTTGATCATGAACCTTGTGATAGTCATTCAAATTATATTGATGAAAATTAATTGTTAATTTTCTGAAATTAGTTATTGATAAGTATTTGTGAAATATTTAAAGATGATAATAAATTCCTTGAATGACATCCCATTAACTATAATGATAAGATAGTTGATCTTGATCATTGGTTAATTTGAAATCATCAACAAACATTGTTTGCATACAAAACCCTAGGTCATCCTACAATAATTGTAGGACAACTTTTACATGCAAAACCCTCTTTCTTGAATAGGATTTAGGATTTGTTTAGCAAATCTCCTTATAATATAATCAAAATTGTTTTGATGTATATTATATGGTATAGTTTCGGTTGAAAGACCGACGAGCATCTCAAAGTACATGATGATCTATCTGTCATTATCCATTCCTGAGGTGGATATGGTGTCTAGTCGGAGATCACTGGGGTAGCGGGTTGCAACGTATGTGGTCCGTCCCACTCTCGCCGGTATTGGCCATGACAGCGGGTAGGGACTGGATAATGCCGAAGAAATCAAAGTGTATTTTTCTAATTATTAAAATTCGAAATAATACGTATTTTGAGATTATACCTACTATTCAAGTAAAATTCAAAGTTTGTTGATAGATAATAGGATTGATAGTTAATTTAATGTGATTAAATTAATTATATCCTATTAAAACACTCTATTATGAATAGATGTGTATTTCCCTTGGAAGAATTAATTATGTGAATATGATTCACGATAATTGATTACAATTTGAATATGAGGTGGAGGATCACATAAGTGACATCCATGGTCTCCCGTCAAGGCAAAGAATTTCGTCGCCAAGAGTTGTATATAGGGGACGCCTGTCCGAAGTGACAGATCCTATATACAATTATTTGGATCGGGTTCTTTGCTTCTCGAAAGAGTAAGGCTGTAAAACGTAGTGACCCCAATATTGGGTCCTCATATTATTGGGGCGATATTGGATTGCGTATAACGAGTATTAAGCCTGTTGACAGTTGGTTCAATTAACAACGGGTCAACATCATCTTAGGGGTGGTGGGCCCGGGTGTTAAAGACCGAATTGGGAAATGCAAGTTGGACTTGCAAGGCGGAATGTGTTCCCGCTTCTTTTTATCAGAGTCGCAGGTTCTCATATTATTGGGATGTGACGAAGATAGAAAATGAGATCCTAGATCTTGCTAGAGATATAATGGTAAGAGTATCTCTTACATTGAAAGTGATTAAGGGAATGAACTTTCATTGTTGACAAGGCAAGACAACTTTGATATAAAAATTCCTAATCAAAGTAAAATATGTGTATATATAATATATATATACCCTTATGCAAAATTTCTTATTTCAGATAATCCTCATTAAACTCACTCAATTTTATACTCAATAACAACCAGTAAAATATTATGGATTGGACTCATGATCCAGATATTGTACTTGCAATTGGACACATAATGTATGTGGTTGCAATGTGCAATTTTCCTCATATTAATGAGGAATGACAATTAAATAAGACAATAAGACATCATCTTAGGGTTTGTATGTCTCTATAGTCTTGATCTTTCATCGAGTGTACTTTGGAAGTGACATGTCAATGGTGATCATAATTATCAAATAATCCTTATAAAATAAAAGAAGATATTTTGGCATACATATGTGCTCTAGACATTTAATCATGAATGACATGGTTCTCTGCATTATGCATAATGGTGGCTCGAAAGAGATGATGTATTCAAAATGTTTGAATACCTACCTAAACCTAAGTCTCTAAGAGTTGAGATGTATGTAGATATGATGAGTGTCATCATTCTACTATCTATACTCAAGTCATTCATGAAGATTCATGATATTCATATTGTATGAATTTAATGAAGCATGTATAAATGTTGAAATGCTCTTACATTGAATTCTTTTAAATTTAATGTAAGAGATCCTTAGTCTTAAGCAATAATTGCTTATAGATAAAGGGAGTGCAGTGGAAGCATGAGTTATACCCAAGTAAGAACTATAGTCAAAGAGTTGACTGTACTTCTGTACTCGAGGGTCCATATACAACATTTATATATGAAGTCTACTTTAGACTTTATTGCTAATATCCATCTTTCCATGTCACGATCCTCAGGAGCTTCATCACATGAAGTCTGATCATTGTCAGACTTGACTGACACATGGAATACATCCTCAAATTCATTTGAAGAGGTATTAATGTTTCATCTTTAATTATCCTTTTAGTTTCCGATTTCAGGAGCCTCATTATCTTCTCAAGATTAAATGAGTTCCTTCACTTCATTTTCATCTTGATTCTCAAGAGTCTCATCCTCTAAGAATCACATTCTCAGAGATGAGATCTTTTAAGAATCTCAAGGTCATAAAGTAGGTATCCAATACCATCCTTTATTTTCCTAATGAAGTAGCACTCTCTAGTGCTTAATTCCGGCTTACATGCATGGAACCTTATTAAGGATATATAGTGTAGTCTCTACTACATATATACCTGTAAACTAAGAGGTAATTATGCTAAAATTCATCATTGATCAAATCATGTCACACATGATCCAATTGTATCTCCCTACAACTCTATTGAGTTCAGGTTTATCAGGAGGAGTGAGATAGAAATGATATTCATATCTTCATAATGTGTTCTTTGAATTTTTATCTAACAGGTACAAGCTACCTTGGTTAGATCAAATTCATTTAATCTTCCTTCAAACTTTGGTTCTAAACCAAAATTGTGAAATCTTTGAACATTTCAAAGTTTTCTTTGGTGAAGAGAAGAAATCACATATCATACATGATCATCAATAGATATCATATATCCATAATGTTCACTATGATATAGATGATTCACATACATCAATATGTATGAGATCCTGAATACCTCAACATCTAACACCTTTCCTTGCACCTATAAGGGTAAGACCCATTAAGCTGTAAATGGATCTTCAAGAAAAGAGGGAACCTGATGAGAAGGTAGAGACCTTCAAAGCTCTGTTCGTAGCCATAAGCTACACATCGAAAGAGAAGACATTGCTTGCAATGAGACTTGCTCTTCGGTGATCATGCTTAAAATCATCAGAATATTGCTAGCCTTAGCTACACAACTTGACTATTGCATCTTCAAGATGTAAGTCAAGATTGCATTCCTCTAAGAATATCTCTCTGAGGATATTCACATGAAGTAGCCCCAGGGCTTCATGGTTGAGGAATGCAAGATGTACTAGCTAAAGAACTCCATCTTTGGACTCAAATAAGCTTCTTGTAGTTGGAACATAAGATTTGATGAAATTATAAATGTTATGATTTCAAATAGAATCTTGATGAACCATGTGAAGCTTAGTGGGAGTGCCATTGTGTTCATCGTGCTAAATGCAGATAATATCCAAATCATTTGGAATGATATAAGGATGATAATAAGTGTTTTATGGTCTGGCTATTCCATACCTTGAGATATGATCTCAAAAAATTGAAACCTGGATCTTAGTTCTGAAGATGTTCAGAAGCAAAGAAAAGAGGGTATTGGGACTGTCACATTTGTAGTATACCTTGGACATGTTCCATTTTTTGGAAAATCCAAGAAAGGCTTCCTTCTCTTAAGATTTGGTACTGACCTATCTAAAGGGATAGCACCTCAAAGAGTTGAGGAAGTGAATGCTAGAACTGCTTGCACTTGTGCATCAGTTACGAGAAGCTAAGTGTATGCTAGATGTGTACAAAAGCCAGATATCTGCCATGCAGTGGGAGTAGTAAACTGTTACTAATCCTGCTATGGAGAAAGAACACTTGATTGTAGTAATAACATAATCTTCAAAGATGACAAGGCTTTAGAGATAGTGATCTCTAAATCTTATCTTCAAGAGCTTAAGACTTTATAGATACCTAAAAGGTCTTAACTGTAGATACCTTATGAGATAGTGATCTCCAGGAATAAGGGAATTCTGATAAGGATTATGGAAATACTGGTTATAATAATTATTGAGCAATAGTGTCAAGGACGCTATAACTGCTTTGACTAGATTGCGTATTGGTTGCATTGGATGCAACATTCGCAGTGGATGAGTTCACTGTTACTGGGGATATGCAAGTGCCGTAAAAGGACTTGGCGTAGTCTCGTGGGAACAAAGTGACTGATCAGCTTACCTAGCTATTTTCTAAATAGCCTATGATTGTCACATGAGTGTGGGTTTAAATGATTAGCCCATTAATGGCTCTTTGGGCTAGTGGGAGATTGTTGGACATGCGAGCCCACGGTGAGCCATTATGCAATAAATGTTATTGCGTATATCATTCCTTGATCTGAAATGAAGAATAAATAATTTGCATAATAGGTCCCTCTGTACAATTAGGGTTATGTACCATGGCCATCTTGATAATCATATAGCTGTTGTTTCATTAGATGAATAATAGAGGTTGGTGCTTCGATGAATATCTAAAGAGTTAGATTGAGGACAAATCAAGCACCGTTGAATGATTATTAAGATGTGATCTCTAGCCTGAGTAGGAGATGGAAATCCTTTCTCACATAGGCTGATATCTGACCGACCTCTTGATGCAGGTCCTCTGCATAGGAATAGAGATTCGAAGGTTTCATATTAGTTAGGTCAAAGATAATCTAAGTCCTATGTTGAATGCTGTCACAGCATAAGCACGCATCCTCTGACCGGAGACAGATGTGTTACTATATGCCTGAGTATGTACATTTGGCAGACCGATAGGTTGATGACCTAATCAAGGTCTATACACTGGCGCGCTGGTGTGCATATAAGGGCATATGAGTAATATTGTCTCTCAAAGGGATCATACAGGTTCATTACTGAACCAGAAGACATGAGCTCACTCATGAGATATTGGGAAGAATCAAATTCCGTGCATGGTCGTCTCGCTTTGGAAGCATGACTGAATTTGTAGGTTTGATATATACTTTTGGAAAGTATATGATCAAGACCTAGGTATGATATATGTTTTTGGAAAGTATATGATCGATACCAAATCCCAATGATCAAATGAGAACTTACTGATAAAACCCTGAAGTAGAGAGTATAAAGTTGATCTAATACTTTGGGTTATTCTGGGTCTTCCAGTATGCAGGATGTACAGGTGTTGGGAATACCTGAGGGTGATGTGATCATAAATGATTGTATAACCATGACGCTTCCATTCCTAGGGAGTGATGAAACGGGTCTAGATTTTAGTGACTCCTCTCAGTAGAGAAGTATTCTGATCTTGGTCCAAATGTTGGACATTGATCTGAATGTGATTCGGATGCAATGAGAAGATTAGATTTGCGGTCTTGATTTAATCAAGCATCTATGAGAGGCACGAGATCTGGATTTGAGATGTCATCTCAATATCCAAGTCACTATACGTGGAACAATACAATCGCCCTGTCCTTATCTCCAAGTATCTACGGAGAAAGCACATTATTCTTGAAGGAGTTCAAGAATATTTCCTATGATGAATTTAGTATCCAAGCATTGAGAAAATGGATAATTAAATATGATTTAATTATCATGAATAATATGAATTTGATTCATATTATAAGAAGAGATATCTAAGATAATTGAATGTGATTTAGTTATCAAAGATATGAATAACATGAATGTGATTCATGTTATTTGGGCAAATGAGAAAAGAGATCCAAGATGATTAAATGTGATTTAATTATCATAGATATGAATAATGTGGATAGCACTATCCATATTAATCACATATATTATAAATATGATTTATAGTATATTAGAGAGAGAGGAACTATGTAAATAGCATTTGTTAATTATTAATGTGAATTGGATTCACATTAAGTAATTAATTGAAAATACAATTTACAAATTAGTTTGGGATGTGAATATGATTCACATAATTTTCAATGGCATGATTGAAATATTCACAAAATAATTTGGAATTAATTTGGTGGATATTATTGCAATAATAGTTATTGCAATTAATTAAGAAATAATAAGATAAATAAAAAGGAGACAAAAATCACCACCAAAAACAAAGGTGGCGTCACCCATGACTTGGTCATAGGTGACGCCTCCTATGTTTTAGGAGGTTTGTTGTCTTCTCTTTTTTGTTATCATATTATCTCTTAATATATTAATTTATGTTAATTAAATTGTGCTGATATTAATTCAACATATATTTAATTTAATATAAATTAATGTTGTTGGTTTTAAGCCAACAACAATCATAGCCATTGATTTTACATAGACCAAGCATGGTCGTTGGATCTATGTATCCCATGGATTGAGATCCATTGGATCCTAAACTAATATAAAAGGAGGGCTAGGCTAGCCTTTCTTGGAAGACACATCATGAAGAGTTGTACACGCCTACAACTCTCTCTCTCTCTCTCATATTCTCTCCCTCTCTCTTTCTCTCCTCCAAAAGGTGGCCGTCCATCTTGTGTTGAGAAAGGAGAGACTCTCGCCTTCGCCTTCGACGACTCGGGGATCTCCTTCTTCTTTGGTGCAACTTGCTCTAGAGGAAGACGACGGATTTTGTTTGACAAAATCAGGGGACTCGACGCTTGGATCTTCATAAAAGATTGCGGGAAGGACGCGACTCATCATCGTGGCCGCAAGTGCGTTCTTCGTGGATCGGACTTGAGACAGGAGGATCTCTTGTTTGGGATCTCGCGATCACAACCACGCTCCAAGAGGTATTCCTTATAATTTGTGGTTTGATGAAACAATCCGAGAAGTGTTCTCGTGATTATGTGGTTTCATCTTTAGATTTAAAATTTTTTAATTTCCGTTGTATCTCGCGACTAGTGCGACTAGTCGCCCCTATCGTATGAGATACGATCGTCACGCTTCCGTGATGCGCTTGAGGATTCTTAATATCCTTCACACTGTGCATTATTTTTCAATGAAATGGATTTTGTGATTTCTTTGTATTTTTATGTACAATATTGATGTGAAGGGTTTTATTATTTGAGTTGTAATAATAACCTTAAATATGTCCTAAATGCAATATTTGGGTAAAATAAATTAGGATTTTTGAGTGGTTTTCTATTTATTTTCTGTACAGTTCTTCTACCCTATCTCCCCCTACTTTATTCCTTATCGATCAAGTCATCTTGATGATTGGGTCTTGGGTTATAGGATCAGTCAGTGTCTTTGACACTTTATTCTATTTCTTTTATTTCCTTTATTCTTTTATTATGGAATTAAACATAGTATTCATATAGTATTTTATGTAGTATTTTGTATTATTTACAGAGTGCTTATTTTGGTTGCATGCATTTTGCTAGGGATTTAAGGCCAAAATAAAAGAATAAAGGTGATGAAATGAATCACCCCCTATAGTTGTTGCTAGTCCCTAGCAAACACTTATTACTATAAGTGCATAAAAGAAAATAAAGAAAAGAAAAAGAAATAACTTGGAATAATTTTAGACTTTTGAACTTACCTCAATAAAGTGAAAGTTTGGAGCTCATAAAAGTCCTTTGGATTATTTGTGTGTTTAGAACCGCATTAGGGTTAGGAAGTGTGACAGAACAACCCTAGATTCCGTAATTCTATTATCCAGTTCTCTTCTCAGTCTGGTCAGAACCATCCTCTCAATCGCATACTCTCTCTATCTTGAGATGATAAAACCATGTGTGTGAATTTTTCAGCATTCTCAGACAAATCGTTGAACTATTTAGGAGTCTGCTCTTCTGGTAACTCATCCTCATGGAGACAAATATTCCCTTCTAAGGTTCAGTGCTATTGGCCTTTACAATTGAATGTGGAAAGAAGTAAGAGGAAATTGGAAAAGAAGTGGGAATGGACTAGTGTAGTCTTCATTCCCTTGTGAAGCTCGATCAGTGTAACCGAGTCTTCACTAGGAAGTAGGCTTTTTCCGAAGCTCAAATTTTTGGTGCATATTTTTGTGTAGGCTTCTTCTTTGGATATTTTCTTTGACTTTGCATAGCTTCCCCATTCTCGTTTGTGCCCTAGTAGATATATCATCTTTTGGTCTGCTCATTTTTTGGGATCTTGAAAAAAGTTGTGCCGGCAGACAATTCCTCGTATGAAGCATTGTCACAATCCATCTCCAGTTTTTAGATATCATTATTAATAAAAGAAGTGGGTTATAGTACTGATTTCAGCAATCCCCAAGAATGTTCCCTGAGCAACCCTTGACGATACGGCCTAGCATCGTCTCGGCTTAGACTCTAAGATTTTTCAACAATTTGTCTAGGTTGAGCTAATTGTTAAGTGCAAGGTTTCCAGTCAAGTCACTGTTTCAAGAGTCTTACGGGTGATATGAAGTATTCTAGTTAGACACATTGAATCGGCTCATGAACATAGTCTCATGGAACCTAAAGAATTAAGTCTAGACGACCTAAAGTATCCCAATTCCAGACTTCAATGGGTTCCTCTGAAATTAAGTGTATTCATGTCTATACCAAGCTCAAATCTTCAGACTTTATTTTGATTTGTTCAATTGCCTTGATTATTCTAAAAAATGCATGTGCTATGTACAATGCAAGAAAATATTTTTGTGAAGCAATTTTCTGATTTTATATTTTTATGGGTTTGAAAACATTTTGTAAATTTTTATGTAATTTTTGTATTTTGCAAATTTTTATGCGTTTTAAATTTTACAAATTTTGTGGAAATTTTTGAAAAAAATAAAAGAGTTAGTGAAAAATTATATGCAAATATTTACACAGGAGTGCTTCTTGTTATTTACAAAAATTGGGTTCGAGAATTTACACAGGTTTTAAGTCAATTAATATTTACTGATTTTTAAAGATTTCATAAAGAATTTTTATTTGGTTAAATTATGGTTCTCAAATAGTTTGAAAGTTTTTCACAAGCATTTCAAAAACTTTATTTTGAAAATAATTTGGCAAAATAATTTTTGTAAATATTTACAAAATTTGAAAATCATTTTGCAAGGATTTTTCAAACAATATGTATAGATATTTCAAAGTATTTTTGCAACCACTTTCCAAACATTAATAGATTTTCAAAATATTTTATTCAAACAAAAGAAAGACATTTTTACAAATAAAAATTTTGTATAAAGATTTGAAAATATTTTGCAAAATATTTTTCGAAAAGGTTTTCAAAAGATTCTTTAAAGAATTTTTAATACATTTTTCAAATATTTTGCAAATCTTTTGAACCGGTTTATTTACCGTATTCACAAAGAATAGGATGTGTGATGAAATTTTATTCATTAGCCATATTATTAAAAATACAAAAGTACAAGTTATGGCTAATGTATATACAACGCATACTTGACCCCCTATACTTAGCTTGAGCTATGTCCTCATAGATTGGAGAGAAAAGAAGATATAACTCATACTGGGTATAGGAACGTCTATACTACAATGACTGAATAATGAATAAGAAGTCAACCACCCCTCTATACTTAGGTTCAATTAATCCTATAGGTATAGCAGATTGTTTACAAAGTAGGGAGGGTCGAGGGTGGGAATAAATAAATCATCGACTTGGCCTATCTCCCCCTATACTTAGCGTAAAGTATTCTTAAGTATAGACAGAATATCAAAAGTTGAAGATACAGACAAGGAATCAAAGAATGAAGACCCATATACACTCATCTCCCCTATACTTAGGATGAAGTATATCCTAAGTATAGCAATGATGAATGGGATGAGTAAACTTATCGAAAGATTGAAAAATTTGAATTCGAAAAGAAGAAAAAGAAGGAAAGAAGAAAAGATTAATTATTAAAAGATGCTTTTGATAGTCTTGTCTAAATATGCCTATGCTGCAACTTGAAGCTCTCTTGGTAGACCACCTGTATTGAATCAACAACATACAAGAATGTATCATGCTTGAGATATGGCTTCAACATTTGTCTGTTGATCACGAAGAGGTTGTGTGTCAACTGACAAACCAAATATCACAATGCTTCCATTATCATGCAAATGCTTCACTACAAAAGGCCATTTCCATTTACTTTTTAGCTTCCTTGGGAATAATTTTAACTTTGCATCGAACAACCAAACCTTCGGACCCGATTTGAAGTCTTTCTGTGGATGTGCTTGTCGTGTCACTACTTGACTTTGTCCTTGTATGTTAAGTTGTTGTCATATGCATAGTCACAAAATTCTAGTAGTCTATTCAGATCAAGCTTTTTGTTCTTGCTGGCCTTCTTGGAATCCAAATTGCATACATTTATTACCTATAAAGATTTATGAATTCATTCCATGGACATATGGCATGGCTTGCCGTAGACTAGGCAGTAGGGAGACATTCCCAAAAGTGACTTGTATACAGTTTGATACGCTCAAAGAATTGAGTCGAGCGATTGGGACCAGTTCTTCCTATAGGGACGTACAAGTTTCTGAAGAATTATCTTATTCTCCCTATTTGAACAGTCTGCCAGATCATTGGATTGTGGGTGGCATGGAGAAGCAACATAATGTTTAATGCAATATTCTTGGGTCAGCTTCTTCATTTCTCTATTAATGAAATGGCTACCACCGTCGAATATTAGAATGTCTGGAATCCCGAACCTTGCGGTGTTGTGTTTTTTCTAGAATCAACATACATTGTGATTGCCGGCATCTCGGGTTGGGATAGTCTCCATCCAACGACTTACATAATTTACAACGAGCAAAATAAACTCAAATCCCTGACTATTGGGAAATGGGACCATGAAGTCAATGCCCCACACATCCAACACATCCGATATATGAATGTATTTCAAGGGCATTGTATCTCTCATTTCAATAGTTTCACGCATTTTTTGACAGTCAGTGCATCGTTTCACATAGTCCTCTACATCTATGAATAGAGTCGTCCACCAAAGGCCGCATTGAAGTACATTTATTGCCATTCTTTTTCATGAGTTGTGTCCTCCTAATTCTCGATTGTGGCAATATTCGAGGATACTATGAACTTCCTCCTATGGAATGCACCTCCTCCAGATGCAATCTACCCCCTTATAAAACAAATAAGGATACTCCAACCGCTAGAAATGAATATCTGATAGGAATTTGTAAACTTTCAGCTTCAACCAATCTTTCAGAATCCTCTTGGAAACAAGATAATTCACAATATCGATGAACCTGGGGAGCGAGGTGACTAATAAAATTGCTTCATCTGGGAAGTTTTCTGTAATTGAAATCAGGCTCTGCTCAAGAGTGTCTGGCTCTGGTAGTCTTGAAAGGTGGTATGCCTCCACATTTTTTATTCGAAGCTTGTCTCTGATTTTGAGGTTAAACCCCTGGAGTAGAATGAGCAATCTGCTGAGTCTCAATTTGGCATCCTTCTTGCTTTACAACTACTTGATGTAAAATGGTCTATGTAAACTATGTATTTGGATCCAAGAAAGTGTGACATGAATATTTCAAGGGTGAAGATGATTGCTAACAACTCTTTTTCAGTGACTATATAATTCTTTTGAGTTTCGTCTAGTGTTCAGCTACCATAGTAAATGGCTTGCCATCTCTTCTCTGTCCCAGAAATGCTCCAATGACATAATCTGATGTATCCATCATGATCTCAAAGCATAGAGGCCAATCTGACAGTTGAAGGACAGGGGCCTGAGTGATTAATTCTTTTAACTAATTAGAGGCTTGGTGGACTCTGCATCTACAATGAAATCTGCCTCCTTGCCCAGAAGCTCAGTCAACAGTCGAGCAATTTTGCTAAAGTCTTTTATGAATATTCTATAAAATCCCACATGCCCAAGGAATGACTGGACTTGCTTCAAAATTGTAGGTGGATTGAGTTTGGAAATGAAGCCCACCTTCGCAGGATCAACCTCCAAGCCATGTTTGGATATGACATGGCCTAACACAATCCATCCAATCACCATGATGTGACTCTTCTCCTACAAGAGCACATGTTTCACTTCGCATACTTGGTCTAAATATGTAAGGGATTGATCAAAGTTGTCTCCGTAGATCGAGAAGTCGTATATGAAAACCTTGAGAAAACTTCCAACCATATATATGAATACTGCCAACATGCATCGTTGGAATGTCACTGGAGCATTGCAGAATCCAAAAGGCATTCTGTGGAAGGCATATGTCCCAAATGGACATGTGAAGGTGATCTTCTCTTCATCTTCATGAGCTATTACAACTTGATTATAACAAGAGTATCTATCCAAGAAATAGAAATACTCCTTCGTAGCTAGTCTTTCGACTATCTGGTCGATGAAGGGAAGCAGAAATTGATCCTTCTTGGTTGTTAGATTCAAGCGCCTGCAATCCACATAGATGCACCAAGATGTTGGAACTCTAGTAGGGATCTCCTGTCCTTTGTCATTCTTCACAATGGTGGTCCCCGATTTCTTCAGCACAACGAGTAGGGGATTCACCCATTTTGAGTTAGATATGGGATATATGAATCCAGCATTAGACCGTTTGGTAATTTCATTCATAACAATCTCCAAGAGATTTGGATTCAATCTATGCTGAAATTCTCAGGACAGTTTGTTGTCTTCTTCGAGGTACATGTATTGGGAACATTTTGAAGATTAATCCCATTGAGATAAGAAATTTTCAAGCCTATAGCCTTGTTGTTTCTTTATAGAACCTTGAGCAAACGAGATTCTTATTCCTTGGTTAAATGGGAATTGATGATCACTAAGAATATATTCTACGTTCCCACAAGGAAGTCATACTTCGTGTTTGCTAGAAGTGTTTTGAGCTCAGGTGGGGTATGAATCATTTCAGTAGCAACTTTAGCAACTGGGCAGGGCAGTGGTGTCAGATCATTCAACTGTAAAGTGTCCACCATTGGCAATTCAAACTCTAAGTTCAGTGTTGCATAGAAAATTTCAATAATTTCATCTTGTTCACAAAAAATTTCAATGATTTCCTCTCCTATGCCAAGGACAGATGGTCAACAATGTATTATACAGAAAAATCATCAAAGATCTCATATTCAAAGACATATGAGAACTTGAATGTGTTGTCCACTCCTTCCTCCATGGAGAGGAATTCATGGGTCTCAATATCATCCATAAAAGAATTGTATCTCAGATCTCAGCTAGAAAGTCATCGTCCTCTATTCTCTATTGTGTAGGCTCGCTCTCATATGATGCAGAATCTGATGACTTCCGTACTTGGATCCTATGAATGGGCACCTTGTCGCTGCTAGAAAAAAATTGATCTGTCTGGTGTCATAATCCACCACTATTTCGGTTGTTCAAAGGAAAAACCATCCAAGGATAATCATGGTATGCAGTAAAGGAATTGAGGTATCCATGTCAAGCATAATGAAGTCCAAATTGAATTGCATCCCTCGAAAGGTGACAATGACATCCTCCAGAATGCCCCAGGGCCACTTGATTGATGTATTTGCGAACTGCAGAATCATTTTAGTAGACTATAGCTGTTCCAACCAAAATTCTTTGAGCAGTAAAGTAGGCATCAGATTGATTGATGATCTGCTATCAAGAAGTGTTCGATCAAACTCTTGGTCGAACATCTTACATCTAACAAAAGGGGCTCCCATGTCTTTCTTTTTGCTTGGGAGATTGTTGATTTTATCAAATGTTGTCGCGATCAGGATATTTTTCACATTTCTTTCTCCAGCCTGATGCGGCTGTCTTTTTGAAGTACATGCCTCCTTCAGTCCTTTCTTGATATTTGGCATGTACTTGATGGCCTTAAGCAGAGGCATTTCTAGAACAAGATTTTGAATAATTTCGACCACATTCAGACAAGGTTGTTTTCAAATTTTTATTTTTGTGGATTTTTGCATTGCTTCAGGAAATGGAATATTTACAAAATCAAAAGTAGAAGTAGTATTCTTATTTACATCAAAATCACTAAACATATATGGCTTTACAAATGGATTACAAAATGGAATATGATCATCCATGAGAGGTAGGCATCCCAAAATGCAGGATGGGTTCCATCGGCTAGCACTAGATCAGTTGTAGGTACGATCGTGTCCACTACTGGTGCGACGTCGCTTTGATTGCTGCTATCTTTTTGTTTTTTTATTTTTCTGATTTTTTTGGCTTTTTATTTCTGATGCTTCTCCTCCTCCTTCTTCCTCACTGATCGTCGAAATCGAAGTGCGTAAATCGATATAAAATCGAGTCGTTGTGCACCAGATAGAGGATGAATCAATAATAGAATTTATATTCGAAACTCAAATTAACAAAACACACATGAGATGTGTGCAAGTATAGTGGAGAGTAACAGGTTGAACACATGGAGGGTTGTTGGGTATGTGTCAAATTATCATTCTTATGCGAGGGGACTCTGAATCAAAGAGTGTGCAAGTCAACTAAATAAATTGCAACTTGGATAAATAAGAAACACAATCTTTGCAGATATAGTTCTCATTCAAATGGTTTAATCATTCAAAGTAGTATCTAATTCATGATCAACATGAATCCGAACTGATATGAAATAGTAAATGCAGTTCAAGAAGACATCAGATGTACTGCAAACAAAAAAGAATTAGATGGTAAAATTCTAATATTTAAATCAGCATGTAATAGACATATGCTTCTCTGTCTTGCATTATCTAGAAAGCATGAATCCCATTAAATAAGGGGGCGTGTGTTAAGCATTAGAGATCTGGATTTGTTTTTATCGGCTCCTCATACAGAAGACAACTGCGTGAAATAGCCGAACTTTCTCCTTCTATGGATTTGTCGATGCAGTTCTGAGTCCCTGCTTCATGAACTATGTGACTCAAGTATGCTCCAGTTTCAGTTGATGCCTACTATTCCAACATTGTGTACTAGTATGCTCGTCCTGTAAACAAAAGGTTGCATGAAATTAATGAGAAGTAATACAAAGCAGACTAAAAGAAAACAAAAGAAACTAAATTTAATAAGGCATTAAGAAAAGAGTTGAGCATAGGGATTTAAGATCGGAAAGGGCTGTTGCATAGTAAAAGATGGGAGGCTCCAAGTCCTGTGCGTAATCGTGACGAACAGGTTGATTCTCTCAACTAACTAGCATTGCTTCCTGATATGTGTTATTCCCCCGGCTACCTGTCTGAGTGCACTTCCTTGTCCTTTTATGGTTGATCCTTTCTTTAAGGTTTGAATTGCTCACTTAAATCCCGGACGTGATAGAAATGGACTAGCAACGATTAGGATTTCGACATCGAGCGTGCGAATATGCACCGTTGGATTGAGGTGCTTCATCCTATTATAGATAAAAAAATGAGATATATATGTTATGTGCAGACTTGGGAATTAAAGCAGGACCAAAATTGGAAACCAAATCTGCATTGAGTATTAAAAAAATCTTTGCAAAAGAATGTATGTATGGTCATTAGTGGCATGCATGTGTGGAATAACGTGAGGCACCAAGATCTCAAATCAATGGCTTCCTTCTTTGCGCATAACGCTCCCGGGGTAACTGCTGGTGGATCTTCGATTAGAGTTATATGGGTGCATAACTGTGTAGATCTCGGCTGCAAAAATTTTGGTAAACAGTTACTGCTCTTAATTTGGTATCTAGCGGACACAATCAGAAAGATTGCCATTCGATTTCAATCAGTTTGCACAAAGTTAGCACGTTCTAACAAGATCGTATCAATATGATTCGACTCAGATTCAATCGGGTAAAGTTTCGCATGTCGAGAGAGAGAGAGAGAGAGAGAGAGAGAGAGAGATGGCTACTATGTGAATGTCGTTGGGTTAAGCTTACGTGGGTCTTGGTGAAAAGCCATGCAATGCATATCAATTACATACACAAGTTATGTGCTTTTGAAAGAAGTTGGAAAATTTGTTGAAGGCCCTCGAAGCTTTGGTGTAAAAAGTGTAGATGAAGCATTACATGCCAATTTATAGCAAATCTTGAAATGCGAGCATGGGAGAAATAACAATAAACCCCAGGAAGGTTGAGAGATAAAAATATGGAGGGTCAAGCTTGTGATGTTGGCAGAGTTGGGTTGTTTTTGATAACAAATGCCTAGATAGATGCTCTAGATACTGGTTTAAGGTTTCCCCCTAGAATATATGGGGAGCAAATGAGAAGGATGCCCAGAATGATTAGTATGGGAAAGGGGTATGTGTAAGGTTTAAGACAAATGGAATGATGTCATGAACCCAACCATGCATTTTGAAGCATTGAGAACCGATCAATGATGACCAAAACACTCATATACATGCAACTTTCAAGCTCACAAATCGACAACCGACGAGAACCAACGACCAATGACAAATGCCTCACAAAGCATAGCAAACTCATCTAGTTGATGCTATGGGAGAAATTATTCAGTCATCTTAATGTAATGAATCATAGGTTTATCACTCACCCGACTTGGTTGTTGGATCGATTGATGCAGAAGATGATGATGACTCACAAGTAAAGCTTTATTCTTCCCATCCATGGTAGTTGATGGCTGCAAAGTCCTACCGCTCATGAGAGTGACTTCATTAGATAAAAACATATCAAGCACATCTGACTCTATTAGATCGGACAACACATCACAAACTATCTGCTCTCCTTTCCTAAATTATTGGGATTGGCCTCAACCTGTGCTGGAATATATTTTTAGCGGCTTTGAGGTCATCTAGCTTATGGCTCATTTTTACAAGGCTCTTCACCAACTAAGCCAAGCAGTCCAAGTCAGGGTTCACAGTAGCAGCCTCGGATGGTTCAACGTGCTGATCATGTTGAGACTGGGAATGGTGTGAAGTTTGCTCGTAGGAATACTAAGAAGTGTATTCAGGAGAAGGCTAATTCTAGTAATCATGGGGAGGATACTGATGATACAGAGAAACTGTATATTATTGGTATGACTGGTGCTGACAGTACGACAACTACTGGTATTGATTCTGTCCCCAATTATTCTGGTACGGTGGAGACTGCTAGTGTTGAGGCTTGTTGTTCTGGACAAATCTCCATCCTTGATGTTGAGGGAATGGACGACTACTTGAAGACTGGCCCCTGGTGATGTCTGCCTGGACGGGCTAGTTGTGTATCATTCAACCATATGCCATTCACCTTTAAATAGGAGGTGGAGGTGGAGAACATGGATCTGAAAGGACCTGGAGCGCAGGTTGGTAGACAACCAACTGTTGCTGCAGTTGTTGAGGTGATGTAGGCCCGGGGGCTTGCACATAGTATACGTGCTGGACCGCCAATTACCCTGGACTATGTAAGGGGTTTGAGATGATGAGGGATCCTTTGTCCCAACAGGAGTTGTGGCTGATGCAAATACCGACTCGAAGGAATTGATTGTGCTTCCCAGCGGCTCCAACTTCTTGGTGATCTGATCCAATTTGTCCAAGTTCTGAGTCCTCTATTCGATCACAGCTCATTTTTCAAGGTCCTGTGATCGTCTCTTGATTATGTTCACTTTGGACAGGTGGCTCCCAATAATGTTCAGGTTGGAGCTCTCATCTCTGTTCGGATCATGAGATGTCACCATAGGAATCGGCTTCTGATGGATCTGTGGCTGACAATGATATGCACGAAATGAAGATAATGCAGCCTCTCCTTTGCTATTTCCTCGAAGATATGCCAAATGATCACAAGCGGCATCTATGAGCATCTTGCTCTCGAGAGTAAGTCCCCCATGTGTTGGACCAGGTTTGTCTGAGAAATATCATGGTGGGGACACTTCAAGCTAACTAAACGAGATCAAGATAACCAAAGTCCTATGTCATATACTATCACGATATAGGCACACATCCTCTGATCGGAGATAGATGTATTACTATATGTCTAAGTATGTACATTGGGAAGACGAATAGGTTGATGACCTAACCAAGTTCTATACACCGGCGAGCTGGTGTGCATATGAGGGCATATGAGTAATACAATATCTTTAAGGGATCACACATGTTTACTTGTGAATCGAAAGACATGAGCTCACTCATGAGGTATTGGGACCGATCAAATTCCATGCATGGTTACCATGCTTTGGAAGCATGACAAGAATTTGTAGGTATGGTATGCTTTTGGAAAACATATGATAGATACAAACTCTCAATGACAAAGAATGAGAAACTTCATGATGAAACCCTAATATGATAGCGTAAAATTGATCTATATATTCGGGTTTATCATAGGTCTTCCAGTATACAGGATGTACATGTATTAGGAATACTTGAGGGTGATGTGATCATAAACGATTGTATAACCATGATACCTCCATTCCGAGGGAGTGATGAAACATGTCTGGATTTTAGTGACTCCTCTTAGTAGAGAAGTAATCTGATCTTGGTCCAAGTATTGGACATTGATCTGAATGAGATTCAGATGCAATGAGAAGATTAGATTTATGGACTTGATTTAAATCAAGCATCTATGAGAGGTCTATGAGATATGGATTTGAGATGTGATCTCAATATCCAAGTCACTATACGTAGAATATACAATCGCCATATCTTTATCTCCAAGTATATGCTGAGAATGTGCATTATTCTGGAAAGAGTTCAAGAATAATTCTATTGTTGAATTATATCTAAGCATTGAGAAATGTATAATTAAATGTCATTTAATTATCATGAATAATGTGAATTTGATTCATATTATTTGAATGTATGAGAATGATAATACAATATTATGATTTAATTATTATGGATATGAATATAAGGATAGTACTATCCAATTATTCCCATATATAGTATAAATGTGATTTATAGTATATTAGAGAGACTCTTGTGATTAATATTTGTTAATTAATTATTGATGTGAATTGGATTCATATTTGATAATTAATTGAAAATATAATTTACATTCATTTTGGGATGTGCACATTTTTCCAATGACATGATTGCAATATTCACAAGATAATTATTAATTATTTTTATGAAATAATTTACAACAAGTATTGTTGTAAATCTTGGAGATATCTTGAGATAATGAGATCTCATGATATAATGACGAGATTGACCCAATCCACCACAGAGTGTGGATGGCTACCAACCTCCATTAGGAGTAGGGTGAATGTACCCCCCTTTTTAGGGATGAGGGCAATCTTCTCCTCCCTTATCTCAAAGATCAATTGATTTGATTTGAAATTAATTTGTATTTATTTATCAATATAAATTAAATTAAATTAATTATTGTTGTATTTTTACAACAACATCATGGCCATTGAAAGAAACACAAATTAATCTCATCCATTGATTTTGTGTTGCCCATGGATTGAGATCCATGGACTCCCAACACCCTATATAAGAAGATGCACCCCTTGCTCTTTGAATTACAACAATAATGACAACAACATAACTCTATCTCTCTCATTCTTATGCCAAGCCCTCTCTCTCTCCTTGAGTAGTCGTCCCCTCCCTAGAGAGAAGATTGTCATCGCATCGCCATTGTGTTGTCGCTTCGATAACTCTTGGATCTTCATCTTCTTTGGTGTGTCTTGCTCATGAAGGCATTCGATCTCGTGAGACAACATCACGAGATCCATTGCTTGGATCATCGACTTGGATTGCGAGAAGCACGCGACCCATCTTCATGCTCGCAACGTCTCCTCCGACGGATCGGACTTGAGACATGAGGTCTCTTCTCTTAGAGACTCGATCACAACCACACTACAAGAGGTATTCCTATATCTACTATGTGGATAGATGAAACAATCCAAGAAGTGTTCTTGGATCATGTGGTTTAATCGATTAAATTTTTTTAAATTCCGCTACACCGAGCAACTAGTGCGACTAGTCGCTTTCGATCATATATGAGGTGGTCCTCACACTTCCATGATGCACTTAAGGATTCTTCCATATCCTTCAAGTAGTTTCAGAACCCTATGTCAGAGGTTTTGGATATGATCCATAAACTTAGGATGGCTTGGGCTCATTCGAGTTTTTGAAAATTTTATCGCATTTTATTTTGGCAGCCCTATTTTGCAAGTTTTTCTGGCCCTGTTTAAATTATTTAAACACAAAATTATCACTTATAGTGTGTTAACATAAAATAAGGAAATTGTGGGATTTGAGTTTACATGATTTGGAATCCAATTGCTCAAGTTATGATCATTTTAATGAACATATATCCCCTTTTTTGGGGATGACGAATCTTAACATAATTAAAGAGTTAGTTACTATTTTGAAATGCCTAAAAATGCATGCAAAACACTTAAGTTCTATTATAAATCAAATTAACAAACTTTGTAAACATGTTTTGCATGATTTGGATTTATATTGATTGGGATATGCTAATTTTAATAAGTGAGGGTCACTGTTGGAAATTGTATTTCTAATCAAGAACCATGTGATTGTCATTTAATAAATTAGTGAAATTAATGGTTAATTTCCTGGTAAAATTATGGATAAATATTTGAGAAATATTTTATGATAACTATTTCCTTAAATGACATTGCCTTATCCAATAATTGATTAGATATGATCTAGATCACAATTGGTTATTTGATTTATTTTCCCACAAACAAACTTGCTTATACAGGATTGGGAATATGTTTAGCAAATTTTCTTATAATATAAATAAAAAAAGTTTTGATTATTATTATATAGTATAACTTCAGTTGAAGAATCTATTATCTCAAGTACAAAGTGATCAATTGGCATTATCCTAACCTGAGGTGGATATGGTGTCTAGTCAGGGAGCGGTGGGGTAGCAGGTTGCTCCATGAGCGGTCTGTCCCACTCTCGTCAGTACTGGTTGTGACAATGGGTAGGGAAGGGATAATTCTTGAGGAATCATGATGTATTTTTCTAATTATTAAATTCAAATAATACATATTTTTGATATAGTACCATCCTTTAAAGTAACAATCGAGTTTGTTGGTTGACTGAATTGGATTGATAATTGATTTAATATGATTAAATTAAATATATCCAAATTAAAACACTCTATTATGAATAGATGTGTATTTTATATGAATGTGACTCATGATAAATAATTAGAATTTGAATATGAGGTGGAGGATCACATAAGTGACATCCATGGTCTCCCATCAAGACAAAGGGTTCCATCGCCTGGGATTGTATGTAGGAGACACATGTTCGAAGTGTCAGCTCCTACATACAAGCACATGTAGATCGGGCTCTTTGCTTCTCAAAAGAGTAAGGTTGTATGCGTAGTGACCCCAATATCGGGTCCTCATATCATTGTGGCGATATTGGATTACGCATAGCGAGTTCTACTCCTGTTGATGGGTGGTTCAATTAACGAGAGGTCAACATCATCTTAGGGGCAGTGGGCACATGTGTTAAAGATCGAATTGGGAAATGCAAGTTTGACTTGCAAGGCAGAATGTATTCTACTTCTTTTTATCCGAGTTACAAGTTCTCATATTATTGGGATGTGACCAAGATAAAGAGGAGATCCGAGTTCTACCTAGAGATATGAGGGTAAGTATATCTCTTACTTTGAAAGTGATTAAGGGAATGAACTTTCAAAGTTGAAAAAGCACGAGTAATTTGATTAAAAATTCCTTAATCAAAGAAATACAATTGAATATATAATTATTTCTATCTTCAAATATAGTGCATTCTTAATTTCAAAAAATAAAGTCCATGAGCCCACTTGGCAGGCTTCTGGAGGTCAATCAGTTGACCGGACCAAAATATTCAGATTGGATCTGAATTTGGATCTTGTCCTATCCACTAAGCACATCTCTTATGTGCTATCAAAGGACAAGTAAACAAACCCGAAGACTCCGGAAGAAATTAATTTTAATGAAAAATATGATGAAGTCATAATTTGACATGGTGTTACATTGTGGGTTCATTGTTCAATGTGCTTCAGAAGCAACATGTGAAGATGAACTCTTGCCATGATATTATGGTGAATCTGAGAGAAATATTCGATGATGTAAACTACACACAACATCACAATATTATGAAGGAACTTATTCACTGCAAGATGCAGGAGGGGACCTCTGTCAGAGAACATGTACTCAAAATGTTTGGGTACCTTTCTGAGATGGAAATCCTAGGAGCTAACATGGATGTAGATATGCAGGATGACTTCATTCTACTGTTTCTCCCTAAGTATTTCAATAACATTGTGGTCACGTACCGCATGAGCAAAGTTGATTATATTAACGTTGGGCTATTGGCTGCATTAAAGTCTGTAGAAGATGCAATGAAAAAGGATAGCCCCTCTGGAAGTGCAATGGTTGCACAAGTCAAAGGAAAGTACGGTCGGAAGCAAGGTTCTCGGAAGGACCCAACCCATAAGAGGAAAAGAAAGAGTTGAGTTTTGGACCCTCATTGTATAGCTGTACTGATTAAAATATTCAATTTATTATTTATTTATTTTTGTATTTTTATATTTTTATAATCTTGTAATTATTACTTATAATAATTTTGTATATTAAAATCAGAATAAAAATGCAAAGAAAACTCAAAATAAAAATACTTGTAAATAAAATACCTAGATACAACACCTACATACATACCTATACATTTTATACTTATATTTTATTTAATATACAAAACATATCAGAAAAATAAACTAAAAATATAATTATGTGTATAAAAGTATGCTATAATTATATAAATTAATAATAAAAAAATAAATAAACTAAATACATACAATAAAAATAAAAGAATACAATATATAGAATAATATACCTATAAAGGGCATAAATATAAACTTGTAAAAATACATTTCATAAAAATAAATAAAAATCATAATAAAATAATTTATAAAATAATAAACATTTTTTATTTTGTAACCATAATTTAATAAATTGATTTGCTATTTTTAATTGAATTTACAAATGTTTTCCCAGGGATTTTTGTGGTTGGTCCACGTGGACCATTTAGGTGGAAGTTGACCCGCTGGTCAACTCCCTGGTCTGCACCTGCAGCCTGTCAGCTGCGTTTTTAGCCATTTTCTCGGAGTTTTAGAGCTCACCTCATTCACATTTTGACCTCGGGCCCTTCTTCACTTTTTCTCCCCATATAACCATGATACACGCCCAGTACTTGCTTTGGTCTTTGGATCGAAGATTTGCTCGATAAACCTCGATCTTCATGCCTCCTCGCCCACTCTCTGCCCAATGTTCTGAAGATTGTCAGACTGCGTTTTTATGGCGTTTTCTCCGAATTTTGGAGAGCGCATCTTTCACCATTTGGCAATTCTTCCTTCTTGACTTTTGTTCACCATATATTGAGGATACACGCCCATGGTTGTTTTCGGGGAGTGCATCACTGGTGTGCTCCAGAAGCACCGTTCTTTGTGCCCCATCGACCACTCTTTAAAAAAGACCTCCAATCCTCCATTTCAATTTTGAACTCCTTTTGCCCCTTCCTTCTCCCTTCTTTCATGTGCTGAGGTTAGAGGGAGGTGACAACAACTTCACCTCGCCATTAGGAGGAGCGGAGGAGCGGCGCGGAGGCGTATCCACCCCCATCTCCGGCCCTTGGCCGTGAGGTTTATCTCTTGGTTCTTCCAAGCCAATCGAGGTCATCTTTTCTTGTTTTCCTTTATTTTTCTTTGTTGTAGACTAGCTGTAGTGTAACCTTTTATTTCCTATATTTGTTGGCTTGATTTGTGCTCCATTCATCATCCACTTCCCCCTCGCCGGAGCTAGCTCCGGCGAGTCCATTTCCGCCACCTACTCCATTCGATCACCCACATTTGCCCTAGGACCGTCTACTGTTGTAGTTGTGTTTTATTTGCAGGTCCCAGGGGTCAAGAGACTCCATTT
The DNA here is from genome assembly GCA_037367405.1 of Ottelia alismoides. NCBI lineage: Eukaryota > Viridiplantae > Streptophyta > Magnoliopsida > Alismatales > Hydrocharitaceae > Ottelia > Ottelia alismoides. Next base: position 779,627 of record JAZKJV010006375.1, read on the forward strand.
GGAGTCGGATTTTGCCAAGGAACGAGGTAGCTGGAGCCATAACTCATCCTCGACGTCGTGGTGGCCCTCTGGTGGTCTTTCCACCATTTTGACGTCGCCGACAGCTCGAGGGGCTCTCCAGGAGGAAGCGCGGCGTTTTGGGACTTCACTGCACGTCGGAGGGGAGCGGATAGGCCGGTGAAAGTTCCTCTTGGCCGGCGAGCTTCCTTGTTCTTCCATCGCCCTCCGCAGCCGTTCGACCGCCTCGGGCGTGGGTATTTTGCATCATTTCCCCTGCCATTTTGTGTAATGTTTATTTAGGACTCAAAGCATTCATCTGTAGTTGTATACTTTTGTATAATTTGCACTTTGCCCCTTGAACTTCGCTCTATTTTCATTCATACCCTTGTTAGGCCTAGTATTTTTGTATGCTTTCCCTATTTATTTCATGCATCTAGTAAATTCGAAAAAATCTCAAAAAATAGAGTTAAGCTCCTGCTGCATTGTAGTATATCACCATATTTTTATTTTTCATAATTATTGCATTATAATATTTATAAAAAATCAAAAACACTCATTTTCAGCACTGTTTCTGTCATAAAATACCAAAAAATATAAAAACACAACAGAAAATTCCAAAAATATATATTTTGCTTATCTTAGTTCTAACTCCAGTCCAAAAATCATAAAAAATTACAAAACAAAACTCCTAAAAATTAGAAAAGACCAAAAACCTTCCTAAAAATCTAAAAAATCCTAGAAAAATCCTAAAAATATAACTCAGTTCCTGTAGTTTCTCTATTTTATTCTCTTTTATGGAAAATTAATTTGAGGAATTTTTGACACTGATTACTATTTTTCATCCTCAATTTAATTTCAGCCAGCAACTTTTATTCACTGTTTTCAGTATTTTCGACTTTAAAAATACCAAAAAATTAGAAAAAAATCTACAAAAATCACAAAAACAGTAGAAAAGTATAAAAATACAAAAAACATTTCATTTCATAATTTTTGAGCTTTTTCCCTTATTTTTATAAATAGTTTATCACCTCTTTTCTTATATAGTATGTATAATCCAATATTGAAAAAAAATAAAAAAATATAAAATATAAAAAAATATAAATCAGAAAATTAGAAATCAAAATACAAAAATATAAAATTAAAAAATAAATAAAAAAATATAAAATTAAAAACCCACAAAAAATAGCATAAGTAGACAACTTGATCACATTCACACACATTTTGGTGCCTTAGTACCCCGTTCTACCTGTCTGCTCCCTGTGTTCGACCTCTACACATACTTGCGCCTATACACATCTTGTTGTAGAGTTATAATAAATTTTAACTCCACACATTTACTTTCATTGCTTGATATATTTGTCGTGGGTTAATTGTTGTTTTAATCCGGATTTCGCATGGTCGATTTAGCGACTGAGTTCCCTCCTTGTGTGGAACTTAAGATCACCGATTTTTGGGTTAAACAACGGGAAGGAAGTAGGGTTATAAATTCCGGTGCTTCTACTCATGTATGCAATTTGTTGCATCTATTTCAGGAAACTGAGTCTTGATGAAGGGGAGATAGTCATCCAGATGGGATCTGATGCAAGTGTTGCAACAATCACCATTGAGACCTACGACTATCATTATCTAGTATCAGCATCCTAGTACTTAAATAGTGTCTTTATGTACTTGAAGTCAAAAAGAATTTAATATATGTACCTAGCTTGTTAGAAGTGTATATTCATTCCTTTTCTGTAATAAATTAGTCACAAATCGTTATAATAAATATATTGCAGATGGTGTTTTGACTTCTGGTGGACTCTATGAATTGTGCATTGATGAACATGTCATGAGTGTTATTACCATTAATAAAATCCCTATATGAACCAGAGGGGATGGAAATCATTCAAACATGATTCAACATCAAAGGCTAGGTCATTTTTTCGTTGATAGGATCAATAGATGATTGATAAAGGATGGACCGTTAGATATTCTACAGGTTCAATATTTGCCTACTTGTGAACATTGTATTCTAGGTAAATGACCAGGAAGGTTACACGATGCGAAGGTATTCTTGATCTAATGCATACCGATGTATGTGGTCCCTTTAGTATCGTGACTCGAAATGGATATCGATATTATTTGACGTTTATTGATGATCATTCGTGTTACGGGTTTATCTTCCTACTACATCACAAATCTGAAACCTTTGAAAAGTTCAAAGACTTCAAGGCCTTGGTTGAGAACCAAACCTATAGGAAGATTAAACGGATTCGATCTGACCGAGGTGGCAAGTACCTCTCATATGAATTCAAGGAATACCTTAAAGAGAATGGAATTGTCTCCAATCTCACTCCTCCTAGAACCCCCCAACTTAATGGTGTTGCTGACATATGCAACAAGACCATCATGGATATGATCCATTCAATGATGGGAAAAACACATTTACCACTTAATTTCCGGGGATATGCAGTAGAGACTGCGATATATATCTTGAACAAGATTCCTAGCAAGTCTATACCTAAGACTTCTCATGAGCTCTTGTATGTAACCAAACATAGTGTTAATTACTTGAGGGTTTGGGGTTGCTTGGTCCATGTGAAAGACATGGATGCAAGTAAGTAGAATCTCGCACTTGAGAGTGCTACTTCATTGGGTATGTAATGGATGGTTTTGGACCAGCTTTATAACTATGAGACCCTAAAGGTTTTCATCTCTAGAGATGTAAAATTTCTGGAAGAAGACTTCCTTAAAGGTCAAGACAAAAATGAAGTAGAAGAACTTATTGAATCCCCTGAGGATTCTAAGCTTCCTGAACCAGAAACTAAAGAGAGAAATAAAGATGAAACACCCATACCTCTTTGAAGGAATTCGAGGGTGGTTGCACCACCTGAAAGGTATGGATTTCATGTATTAGGTGAAACTAACAATGATCCTACTTCATTCAATAAAGCACTCGCATATCATGACATGAATATATGGATGTAGCAATGAAGTCAGAGATTGACTCCATGCATAAGAATGGTGTATGGACAACCAGAAGGGGTAAAACCCGTTGGGTGTAAATGGATCTTCAAGAGAAAGAGGGGACCTGATGGGAAAGTAGAAACTTTAAAGGCACGTCTCGTACCCAAAGGCTACACATAGAGAGAAGGCATTGACTACGATGAGTCTCTCATGTGGATATGCTTAAGTCCATCAGGACACTGCAAGCTATAGCTACATCTCTTAACTACAACATCTGGCAGATGTACGTCAAGACAACTTTCCTCAATGGTTACCTCGAGGAGGATATCTATATGGAGCATCCTCAAAGCTTCATAATCGAGGAAGGTAAAGTATGCAAGCTGAAGAAATCCATCTATGGTCTCAAACAAGCTTCTCGTAGCTGGAACATCAGATTGAAACCATAAAGAGTTATGATTTTATGCAGAATCTTGATGAACCTTATGTGTACAAGAAGCTTAGTGGGAGCGCCATTGTGTTCATCGTGCTTTACGTAGATGACATCCTAATCATTGGAAATGATACAGGGATGATGACCACTGTTAAGATTTAGCTATCCCATACCTTAGAGATGAAAGATCTTGAAGAAGCCTCTTACATCTTGGGTCTGAAGCTTTTCACAAACCGAGAAAAGAGGATACTGGGATTATCATAGCATGGTTACATTGAGCAAATTCTTCAACGTTTCCGTATGGATAGTTCCAAGAAAGGTTTCCTCCCCTTAAGACATGGTATCCACCTATCTAAAGGGATGGCTCCTCAAAGTGTTGAGGAAAAGAAAGCCATGGCTGGATGCCTCTATGCATCAGCTGTAGCAAGCTAAATTTACGCTATGATGTGTACTAGGCCAGATATATACCATGCAGTGGGAGTGGTAAGTCGATACCAGTCCTGCTATGGAGAACAACACTGGAATGTAGTGAAGAACATTTTCAAGTATCCAAGACGGATGCAAGATTGCATCTTGGTCTATGGATATGGTGATCTTCAAGTCTTGGGATACATAGATTCATACTTCCAGTCGGATATTGATGATCAAAAGTTGCTCTATCCAACAACGTTGCTGATCCTCTTACCAAACCTTTAACGCAAAAGGTTTCCGACCAACATGTAATGAGTATGAGTCTAAGGACTGTACTTGAATGGTTCTAAGGGATAGTGGGAGATTGTTAACCATGTGAGCCCAAGGCGAACCATTCCTACGATAAATGTTATTGTAATATTTGATTTATCAAGAAAAGTTCTTGATTTTTCACTCCCTTTCTGAGATTAAATGAATGAATGCACTATAAGGTCCTTTTGTATAATTAGGGTTATGTACCATGGTCATCTTAATGATCCTACAACTATTGATTCAATAATTAAATCATAGAGGTTGGTGCTTGGATGAACATCTAAGGAGTTAGATTGAGGACTCATCAAGTACCGTCAAATGATTATTAAGAGATGATCTCCATCATGAGTAGGAAATGGTAATCCTTTTTCATTAGGTTGATATCTGAACGACTTCTTGATGCATGTCCTCTGCATGGGAATAGAGATTCAGAGGTGTCAGATTAGTTAGGTAAAATAGATGACTTAACAAGATCAAGATAACCAAAGTCCTTTATTTTATATTGTCATGATATAGGCACACATCCCCAGACCTGAGATAGATGTGTTACTATATGTCTAAGTATGTACATTTGGCAGACCAATAGATTGATGACCTAATTAAGGTCCATACACCAACGAGCTGGTGTGCATATGTGGGCATATATGTAATACGATCACTCAGAGGGATCATATAGGTTCACTTGTGGATCAGAAGACATGAGCTCACTCATGAGGCATTGAGACCGATCAAATTCCATGCATGGTCATCGTGCTTTGGAAGCATGACAAGAATTTGTAGGTATGGTATATGCTTTTGGAAAGCATATGATTGATACCAGCTCCCAATGATAAAGAATGAGAAACTTGATGATGAAACTCTAAGATGATAGTGTAAAATTAATCTATATATTCAAGTTTATCATAGGTCTTCCAGTATGCAGGATATATATGTATTAGGAATACCTGAGGGTGATGTGATCATAAACGATTGTATAACCACGGCGCTTCAATTTCGAGGGAGTGATGAAACATGTCTGGATTTTAGTGACTCCTCTCAGTATAGAAGTAATCTGATATTGTTCCAAATATTATACATTGATCTGAATGAGATTTAGATGCAATGAGAAGATTATATTTATGTCCTTGATTTAAATCAAGCATCTATGAGAGGTCCTTGAGATGTGGTCACAATATCCAAGTCACTATACGTGGAACAAATAATTGTCATGTTCTTATCTCCAAGTATCCACGGAGAAGGCACATTATTCTTGAAAGAAAGAATAATTCCATTGTTGAATTATATCTAAGTACTGAGAAGTGTACAATTAAATATGATTTAATTATCATGAATAATGTGAATTTGATTCATATTATTTGAATGCATGAGAATGATATTCCAATGTAATTAAATATGATTTATTTATTATGGATACGAATAATGTAGAAAGTACTATCCAATTATTCACATATATATTATAAATGTGATTTATAGTATACTAGAGAGAGACTCTTGTGCTTCATATTTGTTAATTATTTATTGATGTGAATTGGATTCATATTGGATGATTAATTGAAAATATAATTTACATTTTGTTTTGGGGTGTACACATTTTTCCAATGGCATGATTGCTATATTTACAAGATAATTATGAATTATTTTTGTGAAGTTATTTACAACAAGTGTTGTTCTAAATCTTGGAGATATCATGAGATAATGAGATCTCATGAGATAATGAGGAGATTGACTCATTCCACCACAAGAGGGTGGAAGGCCACCAACCACCATTAGGAGTAGGGTGGTCGTCTCCCCTTTTAGGGATGAGGGCACTCTTCTCCTCCCTTATCTCCAAGGTTAATTGATTTGATTTGGAATTAACTTATATTGATTTATCAATATATATTTATTTAATTTAAATTAATTATTGTTGTTTTTTTACAACAACATCATGGCCATTGAAAGAAACACAAATCAATCCCATCCATTGATTTTGTGGTGTCCATGGATGGAGATCCATGGACTACCAAAATCCTATATAAGAAGAGCCACCCCTTGCTCTTTGAGATACAATAACAACTACAACAACATAACTTTCTATCTCATTCTCACGCCAAGCCCTCTCTCTCTCTCTCTCCTTGAGTGGCTGTCCACTCCTCCCTAGAGAGGTCACCGTCATCGTCACATCATCATTGTGTTGCTTCTTCGACAACCCTTAGATCTCCGTCTTATTTGGTGTGTCTCGCTCATGAAGAAGGTGTTTGATCTCGTGAGATAAGATCAAGAGATCCATTGCTTGGATCATCGACTTGGATTGCGAGAAACACGTGACTCAACTTCGTGCTCGCAAGCGTCTCCTCTGATGGATCGAACTTGAGACAGGAGGTCTCTTTTCTTAGAGGCTTGGTCACTACCATGCTACAAGAGGTATTTCTATATATACTATGTGGTTAGATGAAATGATCTAAGAAGTATTCTTGGTGTTGGACATGCGAGCCTATGGCGAGCCATTATGCAATAAATATTATTACAAATATCATTCCCTGATTTGAAATGAAGAATAACTAATTTGCATAATAGGTCCCTTAGTACAAATAAGGTTATGTGTACCAAGGCTATCTTAATGATCATACAACTATTGGTTCAATTATTGAATCATAGAGGTTGGTGCTTGGATGAATATCTAAAGAGTTAGATTGAGGACTCATCAAGTACCGTCAAGTGATTATTAAGAGAGGATCTCCAGCCTGAGAAGGAGTCGGCAGTCCTTTCTCTAAAGGCCGATATCTAACTGACCTCTTAATGCAGGTCCTCTGCATAGGAATAGAGAATCAGAGGTGTTAGATAAGTTAGGTCAAAGAGTTGACTTAACGAGATAAAGATAACCAAAGTCCTATATCGTATTTTGTCACGATATAGGCATGCATCCTCTGACTGGAGACAGATGTGTTACTATATGTCTATGTACATTTGGTACACTAATAGGTTGATGACCTATCCAAGGTCTTTACACTGGCGCAATGATGTGCATGTAAGGGCATATGAGTAATATGACCTCTCAAAGCGATCATACATGTTCATTTACTGAACCGGAAGACATGAGCTCACTCATGAGATATTGGGAAGAATCAAATTCCATGCACGATCGTCTTGCTTTGGAAGCTTGATTAAATTTGTATGTTTGATATATGCTTTTGGGAAGTATATGATCAACACCTTAGTATGATATATTGATGAATCTCTGATTCTCACTCTTTATTTTTTTATTTTAGCTATTTATCTTGGCAAAGCATCATGTGAATAGGTGTAAATACAATAAGTTAGCATTTGACATGCATGTGTCAAATGTATATATTTAGCATGTATTTGTGCAAAAATAAAAGAATAAAGGAAAATAAAATGGAAGGAGGTATTTAGAATAAATACAGAGTGACCCGAACCCCAAGAGAAGGTTAAACATTGGTCTGATCGCCAAATAAAATAAATAGAGAGAGATAGGGCCTATTCTATATTGTTTATATCATTTAATAGATATTTTTGATAAAAAAATAAAATGTTCTTTTTACCTCCTTATATATAATCCTAAAAATAAAACAAAAAACAATAAAATATAATAAAAATTAAAATAAAATCTTCTCCCACTTGTACAAAATACATGCATATGTGCTTCACTCTCTATTTAATAGATGCCTGTAAATAAATAATAAAAATAAAATAAAAATTTTCTTATACTCCAAAAGTTATGTTGTAAATAAATAAAATATAAAAATTGGGGTATTTATGTAAAAAAAGATAATTGTACAAAATACATAGGTAAAGTATACCTATATATAATACATTATACTATATAAAGATTAATTTATTTTTCAATAAAAATAAATAAAAATCCCAGAAAAATAGTTTGAAAAATAATAAATATTTTTCATTTTATACACTTTTTATTTTAAAGCCATTTACTATTTTTATAATATATTATACTGTACACTTTTTATTTTTATTTTATTGATCAGATTCGACGGGTATTCCGGCTACAATCAGGTGGCCATTGCGCTCGAAAACCTGGACAAAACGACATTCACCTGTTCATTTGGGACTTATGCTTTCAGACGGATGTCCTTTGGTCTATGTAACGCCCCGGCGACATTCCAAATGTGCATGTTGTCCATTTTCTCGGACATGGTGGGTGATTGTTTAGAGGTCTTCATGGATGACTTTTTGATCTATGACGATGGGTTGGATGCTTATCGTGACAGCCTAGACTGTGTTCTTTAGCGTTGCATTGAGGTTATCTTGTTTTATCTTAGGAGAAGAGTCACTTCATGGTGACTCAGGGGACGGTACTTGGTCATATCATCTCCAACAGGGGCATGGAGATTGATCCGAACAAGGTGGATATCATCAGGAAACTCAATCCACCGTCTAACCTACGACATTTATGGTCTTTTCCGAGGCATGTCGGTTTCTACCTACATTTCATTCATGACTTCAGTAGGATTGCCTGACCGTTGACTGATCTACTGACAAAAGACACTGAGTTCATTGTAGATGATAAGTGTCTTGCGTCATTTGAGACTCTCAAGAGCTTAGTTGTTGAGGCTCATGTCCTTCAGCTGCCTGATTGGTCTCTCCCATTCGAGATCATGATGGATGCCTTTGATTTTGCCGTAGGGGCTGTACTGGGACAGAGGAGGGACGGAGTACCATTTGCCATTCACTACACTATCCGTACATTGGATGCCGCACAACGGAACTATACTGTCATAGAGAAAGAGATACTAGCTGTAGTCTTCACCTTGGATAAATTTTAATCATATATTCTTGGATCTAAAGTGATTATCTTTACTGATCATACCGCCATCAAGTACCTCATGGCAAAGAAGGATGCCAAAGAGAGACTGACTAGATGGGTCCTTCTACTCCAGGAGTTTGATATTAAGATTAAGGATAAAGCTGGAGTCAAGAATGTGGTGGCGGATCATCTCTCCCGTTTGGAAAATCTTGAGGAATCCGAGCAGATTGGTACTATTTTTGAGACTTTCCCAGATGAGGCGATCCTTGCTATCGCCTCGCTCCCATGGTAGCCGACATTGTGAACTATCTTGTTGCCAAGAAAGTTACACAAGGTTGGCCCAGGCAGCGACTTGAGACCTTCATTGCGAATGTTAAGTCTTACAATTGGGAGGATCCCATCCTTTATCATGAAGGAGGGGATAGCGTTTGGCTTGGGTGCATTCCTCATGAGGAGCACTACAGTGTCCTCACATATTACCACAAGCTTGAGGCAGGAGGACATCATTCTGTGAGGATAACAACACAGAAAGTTCTTCAATCCGGCCTATGGTGATCTACTCTCTTCAAGGATTATGATGAATTCGTAAAGAGGTGTACTGACTGTCAGAGGATGGACACTTGTGGACAGCGTGATATGATGCCAATGTAGCCCATTCACTTCTGTGAGGTTTTTGACGCATGGGGCATCGATTTCATAAGTTCATTCCCTAAGAGTCAGAGATTCAAGTACACTCCGTTGGTTGTTGATTATGTGAGTCATTGGGTTGAGGCCATTCCTGCCCAAACCACAGATGCTAAAGCTGTTTGTAAATTTTTGAGGAAGAATATCATTTCACGATTTGAGGTGTCGAGAGTATTGATATCTGACGGGAGGTCTCACTTTATCAACGACAAGGTAAAGGCCCTTGCTAACGAGTTCAGTATAGATCATCGAGTTGCCACTCCATATCATCCTCAGACCAATGGTCTTGCTGAAGTATCGAACAGGGAGATCAAGACGATATTGCAGAAGGTAATATGCCCAGACCTAAAGGATTGGTCACAGCTTTTGGACTCAGTCTTGTAGGCATATCGGACTTCTTTCAAGACTCCTTTAGGTACATCTCCCTTTTGACTTGTTTATGGAAAGCCCTTCCATTTACCTATTGAGATCAAGCATAAGTCACTTTGGGTTGTCACTAATATATTATTGGATCTAGAGAGTATAAGTGATCAAAGAAAGGCAGAATTGGTAGTCCTGGAGGGGCTTATAGATACGATCTTTTCAAGCAGCCTACAATACAAGGAGCGAGTAAAGATATGGCATGATTCTCATATCAGCCATAAGCAGTTTGAGCCAGATCAAGAAAGTATTGTTGTTTGATGCCAGTCTTAGATTATTTCCAGGGAAATTACATATTAAGTGGAAAGGACCATACTTGGTCTGAAAGGTGCATGACAATGGTAGTATCGACATATCTGAGATGTCATCTAAGTCCACCTTTCGTGTTAACGGTCAACACGTTAAACCATATCTTGATCATGAGCCACTGATCGTTGACGTCGCCCTGATTCATTTTGCATGAGATGATAACTCACATCAGTTGCTTCTCATGCCTAATTGTCACTGTCTTCCGCCTTGTATAGATCCAGTTGTCCATATCATCTCATTCTTTAGTTTAACACCCCATCTGTATCGTGTGATTATGCTATACATAGGGTGCACTTTACCCTAAGTATAGATGGGTTTCTGATTATTGATTATTCTTTTAATTCTTTTTACCTCTATTTTACTACCAATACTAAGGGAAATCTTACCCTAAGTATAGGGGAGGTAGACCCTGTACATCCTTTCACTCGGTTTTCCCTTTATGTACAGTCTGTTACACTTAGGATTATTTGATCCTAAGTATAGGGGGAATCATCTAGATCTCTTTTATTCGTCGTTGTAGTATAGTATTCCGTTTCACTTCCCTATACTAAGCACGAGTTATGTCTTCTTCTTCATCGCTCTTTGTTCACTCTAAGGACATCGTTCGAGCTGAGTATAGGAGGGTGTCGTATATATTACATATATACTTTAGACGTAACTCGTACTTTATATGAGTGTGTTAATAAATAAAATGGTTAAAACCCTTTAGTTAAAAATCACAAACTTTTTAAAAATTTTCTTGTACATAAAATTCTTTCTTGCACATATATAGCTATCTATAAAAATTATTTTTGTACAAATGTTTGTAAAAATATTTTATTTGTAAAAAGGTTGTAAATACTTTTTGTATGAAAACTATGTATATAGTACAAAATTTTTGTAAAATATTTGAAAATTAAAAGTTTGCAAAAATCTATGTGTAAATGTTTGTAAATAGTTTGCAAAACTTCTGCATTCATGCATACATTCAAACATTTTTCAAAAAATTTGGATATTTTCAAAAACTTTGCAAATAAAAGAGTTTTCTAAATATTTGTATATTCTTTTGAATCATAGTTGACATTTAAACTATCCTGGAATTAAATTTGAAAATGGAGCTTGGTTAAGACCTAAATCCACCTAAATATAAGAGGAACCTTATAGGATTTGGGGTTAAGACTTTTCAGGTCCATTCGTGACTTAATTCTTTTAGTCCACTAGGCTATGATCACATGTTATCTTGATGAGTCTAAGTAGAGCATTTAACAACGTACACATGACTCTCACAGACAATGGCTTTACTTGCACCAGCACCTTACACATAGCTCTCTACGGATAAGGTGGTGAGGAGGCAGTTTCATTTGTCTTGGGGTAGCATACGAGGGTAGTACTTCTAGGCGGAAACTCTCGTCTTCTTCTTAGGGAAGGAAGTGCACCTCAACATGGCTTGGCGGTGTTGAGGTCTAAAGACATGAGTTGTGGTTGCAATAATGCTTCAAATGAGGGATAGTCTACTGGCTCAAGAGGAAAAAGTCCTTATGTATATATGTTGCACCATGTAGATATGTTGTACATATGCACATAAAAAATGTGCAAAATAAAGAAAAACTCCAAAAAAGTGCCGGGTTTGATAGAAAATAAAATACATGTCGAAGTGTATATAGACAAATAAAGCAAAGCTTGTGTTACATCTTCGCATCTCATGAAGCTTGCAGCGGGAGACTTAGCTACACTGGTTAGGCTCCCAGGGATACATGGCTACACTGGTCATGATCCATTCTCTTCTTTCCCCTTTTCTTGAGGCGGTTGAACTTGAACTTAGAAGGGAATACCCCGCTCCTCAAGGAAAGAGCTACTGGACTAGGGCATTAGAGTTACCTTGTTGAGGGAGGTTGTTTCTTTGTCATTTCTGAGGTAGGGAGCTAGATATCACTTACACCGTACAAGAAAAGATTCATGGTCATTAGAGTTTGTATACACAGACTTGTTCTAATCTGGATTATTGAGGAGTCTTGACCATAGATTAGTGGAACTTAGAAGTTGTTGAGTCTTAAACCTAGGTCCAAATAAGGTTCCGACAAACTAATAATTCAAAGGTCTGACTGAGCTCCATACTCCAATTTAATGAAGACAAATATAATAATCAACCTTGATTCTCTTTCTTTTTCTTTTCTTTCTCTTTTCACTTCTTTTTCAAATAAGTGTTTGCTAAGGGACTAGCAAAGATAAAGTAAAGGGGGTGATGAATATCTAATTCTCACTCATAATTCTTTTATTTTAGCTATTTATCTTGGCAAAGCATCATGTGAATATGTGTAAATACAATAAGTAAGCATTTGGCATGCATGTGTTAAATGTATATATTTAGCATGTATTTGTGCAAAAAAAAAGAATAAAGGAGATGAAAAATGAAGGAGGTATTTAGAATAAACACAGAGTGACTCGAACCCAAAGAGAAGGTCAAGCATTTGCCTAATCGCCAAAAAAACAAGTAGAGAGAGATAGGGCCTACTCTATATTGTATATATCATTAAATAATTATTTTTGACAGAATAAAAAATGTTCTTTTTACCTCCTTGTATATAGTCCTAAAAATAAAACAAAAATAAATAAAATAAAATAAAATAAAATAAAATCTTCTCCCACTTGTACAAAATACATGTATATGTGCTTCACTCTCTATTTAATAGATGCCTATAAATAAATAATAAAAAAATAAAAAAAATTATGTTATACTGCAAATGTTATGTTTTAAATAAATAAAATATAAAAATTGGGGTATTTATGTAAAAATAAAAATATAAAAATAATTATACAAAATACATATGTATATTTTACCTATATATAATGCATTATACTGCATAAAGATTAATATATTTTTCATAAAAATAAATAAAAATCACAGAAAAATAGTTTGAAAAATACTAAATATTTTTCATTTTATACATTTTTTATTTTAAAGACATTTACTATTTTTTATTGAATTTATAAATATTATGTAAAATCCTATTTTCTGATTGGCCGGTTGGGATTGTTGACATTTGGTCAACGGTTCCTCCTTCCCGGGTCAGACCTGGATCCTGTTTGCCAGAGCCCCTTCTCGAAATTGTCTAGCCCAACTCCGTGCTCTATTGGCCTCGAGATTTTGACCCAATAATCCGTGTACTCTGACATCCTCATGAATCCTTTGGCCGATCCGATTCGCCCTAGGGTTTCGCGCTTTCCTCCGATCTTTTTGGACCCCCAGGTGACCTATAAAGCATCTTCTTCCGCCTCCACAGTGCAGCAGTTCGTGCCTCGCTCCTCCTTCCAGCCCTAGCCACCTCCGGTTGAGTGACAGCTTCCAGAGGGACCCTTCGGATCGGAGTTGGGTGGAGCATCCATGTTGCTCAACCTCGTGGTCGACGTGCGTCGCCACGATAAGCCTCCTAGCCTTCCACAGCTTGGTCGAGGCCATTACCTCACCGGCCACCTTTGCTTGAAGCTCCAGAGTTCATCTAGAACCTCAGGTACCCCTCATTTCCCTTACGTTTTCCTATTCAATCCATTCACTTCATCTCGCGCCACCGTACCTCTGCCTGCTCCAACTAGTGAGTTGGAGCGCTCACATCCGAACCTATCCATTCATATCAACCCATCGCCTCGCCATCCATCTTCCCCCGCAGTCTGTCCACCCTTAGGATTGACCATCAGGTCGAGATTGAGGTCTGGATCTCCCATATCACCTTCGTCGGAGATCAAACCCCGCCCCACCGTTGCTTCTTTCCATTTCTGCCAAGATAACCCCAACGGAGATTCTCCCTGAGTCGAGCTTTCCTCCGCAGGTGTCTACACGCACAGGGATTCCAGTTCCAACCTCCAGAGAGTTCGTTGGAGTAGCTCTAGGTCCACCTTCACCGCCACACACATATGGCTGGTGGCTGCTCCATCGGAGTCGTCTGCTCGGCGTGGGTGACCTTCACTATCATGCCGGACCCTTCCGATCACTCATTGGAACCGTGGATCCCTTTCGAGGCTCTGGTAAAATTCGCTGGGCTCCAGTTCTTCCAGGCCCCCTCTCCACCGTTGGATTGGCCCGCCTCTTCCAGATCTGATCCTAGCCACCAACATGAGCGGCCTTTTGGGGCCGTTAGATCTGACCCCTGACACATCTGAGCCCCACGTCCCTGACATCCCCTCAAGCGTCAGATCTGACACAGCAGAAGATCCGCAACGCACGTCCTCGTGCCACCAGAGCTCGCCATGCGTCCCCCACGCACACCGCACGTGCCCTACGATGGTATATTGCATTTCTTTACCTATAGTTTTTACACATTATTTTCTAGTTTATTAAATAAAGTTGTAATTTGAAGTTTTTTCTTATCAGCCCTTATGTTTCCATTATTTGCACTTTAGTCCTTCAAGTCTTGATTCACGTGCATGCTCACGTGCTTTTGTGGTGTTTTTGCAAGAATTGTCCTGCTCTTTCTGATGGTTATGTTTTGAATGAAATATTTCCTATATTTGCACTTATACCCATGTGTGTGATTTAATTAGCATGTGTGTGTATTGTGTGGTCTTTTTGCGCTAGTGCCCCTGGACTTTTTGTATGTGTTAATGCTTGGTCCGGAAACTATAGGATAATTACAAAAAGCTCCCTACAACCCGCGTCCCTAGTTTTTAATCAAATAATTATTAAACCAACTCTAAAAATTCCACAAAAATTACCATTAGCTCATGCTAATGTGTAGTATTTATGGTAATTTTTGTGACTTGATTTAGTTTTCATTGATATTTTCTAAAAATCAAAAACCCCTAAAAATGTGTCTTTCTATTTTATGGAATAACAAAAAAATATAAAAATAGTTTCAAAAATTCTATAAAAATTTGTGTGTGTTTGTCTTTATGTGGTTTTAGTTCAATACCATTTCGTTGCATTACCTTTATAAAATCCCTAAAAATCATAAAAAAACTAAAAATATTATAAAAATCATTAAAAATTCTAAAAAAATAAAAAAATAGGATTTTTGTTCTCGCTTATAGCCCTTTTGTTTACTTTATCATAAAAATCATAACCAGGGCCTTTGGGTATTTTTAGTATTCTAAATCTGCCCTTTGTTCCATGTTATACATTGTTTTCATGTTTTGTTGTTCTTTCATTTTTATAAAATCATATAAAAATTAGAAAAGCACCATAAAATCATCAAAAACATCTGCATGTTTGAAAAGTATAAAAATGTTTTTGTTTCTAATTTTTGAGGATTTTTAGTCCTAATAAAAATTGTTAAAGTTTGTTCTTGTCTCTAGCTTTTTGTTTTCTTATTATAAAATATAATAAAAAATTAGAAATAAAAAACCACAAAAATATATTTTGATTTCATCTGATTGCCGACTACTTCGTACATTTCTGTGCTCCTTGTGTTCGACCCCGATCACTATACCAGGTTAAATAAATAGCGGAGACTGCTACATTGGATTTTGTACCTTGATTGATTGATTTATGTGGTCTTATTTTTCTTGGTGATCGAGCTTTACGATTCGGGTCGCAATAACCCTTAGAAATCACTTAACCCGAGTTGCTCTGGCGGGTCATCATATATGCTTTTGGAAAGTATATGATCGATACTGACTCCTAATGATCGAATGAGAAACTTAATGATAAAACCATGAAGTAGATAGTGTAAAATTGATCTAATACTTGAAGTTTATTCTGGGTCTTTCAGTATACAGGACGTACATGTATTAGGAATACCTGAGGGTGATGTGATCATAAACGATTGTATAACCATGATGCTTGTATTCCGAGCGAGTGATGAAACATGTCTGGATTTTAGTGACTCCTCTCATAGAGAAGTGATATGATCTTAGTCCAAATATTGGACCTTGATCTGAATGTGATTCGGATAAAATGAGAAGATTTATGGATTTAATTTAATCAAACATCTATGGGAGGTCCACAAGATCTAGATTTGAGATGTGATCTCAATATCCAAGTCACTATACATGGAACAATACAATCGCTTTGTCCTTATCTCCAAGTATATGCGGAGAAAGCGTGATATCCTTGAAAGAGTTCATGATAATTTCATTGTTGATATATATATCCGAGCATTAAGAAAATTTATAATTAAATGTGATTTAATTATTATGAATAATATGAATTTGATTCATATTATAAGGAGAGTTATCTGAGATAATTAAATGTCATTTAATTATCAAAGATGTGAATAATGTGAATGTGATTCATATTATTTGGGCAAAAGAGAATAGAAATCCAATATGATTAAATGTGATTTAATTATCATGGATATGAATAATTGATGAATATCCATTTCAGCACCTTTTCTCTATCATTTTTGCCTTAAAACCCTAGTAAATGCATGTAAATGCCCTAAATTCGTGCATTTTGGCACTCATGCATTATTGTAGAAAATGTGTATAAAATATTGTTTTTAATACTAAAATTATAGAACAAAGAAAAGAAAATAAAAAGAATAAAATATTTTAGATATTTTATGACCTTAAACCTCGAGACTTAAGCATCTTGATGACTAGATCGACAAGGAATGAAGTAGGGGGAGATAAGGGTCCAAAATACAATAAAAATCCTTATTTATTTATTCATTCTTCATTCATTTTGGGACCTATTTTATTTTCTACTGTTATACCCAAAATAAAGAAACTTTGAACATGAAAGTTGTAGATAGTAAAATATATAAAAATATAAAATTTATTTCATACAAAAATAATATACAAAATAAAAGTTATGGTCTTAATAAAATTCCAAAACCCCAATTTCCCAAACCTATATCTCTCAAATAAAAACTCAAAATATATCAAAATCACCTTTAATTGTACATAACTTTTAATAGGCTATTTAGTGAAGTGGTTTCATAATTTTTGGAGTTAAGGTGTGAAAGTTAGGTTTTGGACCTCTATTGTATAGTTTACCCGATTAAAATATTCATTTTATTTATTCTTTATTATTTTTTATAATGTTATATTTTTATAATTCATAAATATTATTTATATTATATGTACATATTAAAATAAGAATAAAACAATAAAGAAAATACTAAAATAAAATACGTATATAAAATACAAAGGTAAAATATCTATATCTATACCTATATAATAAATAGACTTATTTATTTAAGTATATATATTATATCAAAAAAATATAATAAAAATATATTTATGAATATAAAAATAATTTATAAATTTATAAAATAAAAATTAAATTAATAAAATAAAAAATACATAATAAAAATAAAATACATAAAAACAAAGATGAAACTACGTATGTTTTAACCTTAAAAAGTAATTCTTAATTATAAAGCTCTAAAAATAAATAAAAATCATAATAAAATACTTTGAAAGATAATAATTACTTTTTATTATATAACCTAAAATTAATAAATTTTTTTATTATTTTTAATTGAATTTTTAAATAGTTTTTGGCAGAGTTTTTTCTGGTTGGTCCACGTGGACCAACCAGCTCTCTCTACCCGTTGACCTCGGTCAACTCTCCAATCGAGGTCTGTAGCTTCTGACACCTAGCAACTAGGTCATCTTCCCGACTTTTTCCCGGCCAAGCCTTTCACCAATCAGCCTCGATTCTTGGATTTTTCTCCTCGTGGATTGCTCTTACACGCCTATTAATTTCCTCGTCATTTGAATCGCTACATCGCCCGTTGCCCTTCGATATTTGAGCCATCTTGTTCATCTATACAAAAGAACACTTTCTTCCTCCATTTGAATTTGATCACCCTTTGACCATCCTTGTCCCTTCCTCTCTTGCGCTCTGGACATGCGAGGATGACAAGACCGCCTCCAGCCAGTTGGGGCGGCATTAGACGTGGCCACCGACGTGCTTCCACCATCTCTGGCCAAGGTTGGCCATGAGGTCCAATCTCGTGGGTACCCCTGCTTGAGGGCCATTTTCTTTCTCTTTTCTTACATGTTTGGCTTTTTCTTAGCCTTAGGAACCATTGCCCATTTTAAACCCGCCTTTCATTGCTTAATGATCTTTAATCGAAGTTCGTCGGAGCTCTTCTCCGGTGAACCTTCCATCCGCGCATTTCACATTCATTCCACCCCCGCGAGCCCTGGGAACCTTCCCTTTTTATTCTGGAGCAGAACCTGCAGGACCCAGGTGCCAAAGGAATCCTTCTGGAGTCGATTTTGCAGAAGGCCTAGGTACCTTAAGCTCTATTTTTCTATGAGCTGTCCCTTCGCCATTTGAGTTCCAACGTATTTCCAGTGGCCATCATCTGACGCGACGGATTTTGGGCCTCATTTTGGACCCACTTCAACTCGTCCCAGCCTCGTCCCAGCGGTCTGATCGCCCCCATTCGTCCAGGCTTCCAGATACCGTTAGATCCCTAGAAGCTTCAGCCGTCGATCGTCACTGGTCGATCTAATTCGAGCCGTCACTACGAGGTGGCATCGTGCATCGTGGAGGTGCCACATGGTTAAGTCGGTGAAGCATTGTCATTGGATCACGTCTATTTGAGGGCTATTTTGCAGTTTCCACCTCCTCAATTTTTGTATTTAATTATTAAGACCCAAGCTTTCATTTACCATTATTTATGGTTTGTAATATTTGCAATCAACACCTCGGAGTTTCCTTATTTGCGTTCAGGTCCTTGGCCACGTCACCTCACATGCCTGCGCGCGTGAGATGCTGGCCATTTCGCAGAAAGTCCCTCATTGGTTTTAGATTTTGTATAAGGTCCCAAAACTTGTTATTCACATGTTATATTTTTGTAAAGTTTGCCAAAGGGCCATAGACTTTAAGCTATTTACATTTATTCCCCTACTAGTAGTGTAGTTTCTCGTTGTTTATTGTATTTATTTCATATAGCTACATTGCTCTAAAAAATCTACAAAAATAGGATAGTATTCTTGACTACATCTAGTTTTATGCCAATTTTTAGTTTGCAATTTTTTTATTATTTATTAAATTTTTTTCTATTTCGTCCCTATTTGCAATAGAAAACCCATAAAATAGAAAAACATTTTGAAAAATTCCCAAAAACATATATTTTGTTTATTTACGTATTTTTAACCTTTAGACCAAAAATAATTAAAAAATTATAAAAGAAAACTCAAAAAAATAGAAAACCAATAAAAACTTTATAAAAATATAAAAATTCCTTTAAAATTCCAAAAAAGCTATTTTCTATTTTTAAATTTTATTTATATTATCAACTTTATATTAAAATTAATTTGGAGAAATTTTACTATTGTTTTATATTTTTATCTCCATTTTAATTTCATGTATTAATTTTATCCCTATATTAGGGTCTTTTTGACTTTAAAAATATATAAAAATTAGCAAAACATCCTAAAAGATCAGAAAATAGTAAAAATTATTTTAAAACCCAAAAATATTTTATTTCTTTTATTTTATTAATATTTATATCTATATTAGTCTATATTGTATTTATATTCTATATATAGCCATATAAATATTTTATATATCTTTTATAAAAAAATATATAAAAAATATAACAAGAAAATATAAAAACAGAAATAAAAATCAGAATACATAGATATAAAATAATAATAAAATAAAATATAAATAAATAAAAACCCACAAAAAAGAACATAGACAAATACCTGACAATCATTTTTGTGCTTCATTACCCCGATCTAGCTGTTTGCTCATTGTGTTTGACCTCTACGTGCTTGCACACTATACACATACATTGTAGAGTTATAATAAATTTTAAGTCTGTATTTAATTTTTGTTTCTTGATTATCTATTGTGGGTTAACTATTGAATATAGTTGTTTTCTTGAGGGTCGCCACAACGACTGTCTTTGCCTTGTGTGAGACATATTTTAGACCCTCAATAAAATTGTATTTCAATAATGTGGATAGCATTATCCATATTAATCATAAATATATTGTAAATGTGATTTATAATATATAAGAGGGACCCTATTGCAATTTATATTTGTTGATTAATTATAGATGTGATTTAGATTCACATTGGATAATTAATTGAAAATATAATTTACATTTTATTTTGGGATGTGAATGTGATTCCCATTTTTCTAATGGCATGATTGCAATATTCACTCGATAGTTATGAATACTTTTTGTGAAATAATTTAGCAAGTGTTGTTGTAAATCTTGGAGATATCATGAGATAATGAGATCTCATAAGATATTGAGGAGATAGACCCCCCCCTTTTTAGGGGATAAGTTCAATCTTCTCATTATCTCCAAGATTAATTAATTAATTTGATTTGAAATAATTATACTGATTTATTGATATATATTAATTTAAATTAAGCTAATTATCATTGTGTTTTTACAACAACATCATGGCCATTGAAAGAAACACAAATCAATCTCATCCATTAATTTTGTGTGCACATGGATTTTGATCCATGGACTCCCAAAATACTATATAAGAAGAGCCATATCTCACTCTTCAAGTTACAACAACAACTAATGCTCTCCCCCCTCTACACGTCATCTCTCTCTCTCTCTCATTGTGGTCGTCTACCATGGAGCCATTGAGAGAGTCGTCATCGCCGCAGCATCGTTGTTATGTTGAAGGAGTATTTGTTCGTGGATCTCCATCTCCTCAGGAGTGCCCCGCTCGTGAAGAAGACGTCGGATCTCATGTGATGAGACCAGGAGATTCATTGCTTGGATCATCAATATGAATTGCACGGACCACGTGTCTCATCAACAAGCTCGAAAGCGTCTCCTCCACTAGATCGGACTTGAGACAAGAAGTCTCTTCGTTTAGAGACTCGATCACAACCACGCTTCAAGAGGTAAACCTAATACTTGTTTGTGGTTTAGATAAAATAATTCGAGAAGTGTTCTTGGATCATGTGGTTTCATCGATTAAAATTTTATAAATTCTGCTGCCTCGAGCAACTAGTGCGACTGGTCACTCCCGATCACATACGATGCAATCCTCACACTTATGTGATGTTCTTAAGGATCTTTTCATATCCTTAAAGTGATATCAAAGCCTTAGGTTGGAGGTCTTGGATGCGATCCATAAACTTAGGAAGACTTGCGCTTATTAGAGATTCTGAAAATTGTATCGCATTTCATTTTCGCATCCCTGTTTTGTGATTATTTTCGTTCCTGTTTAAAATGTTTAAACATAATATTGTCACTTGGATAATATTTCTCATTAATTAAGGAAACCGTGGAATTTGAGTTTACGTGATTTGGAATCCGATTGCTCAAGATATGATCATTTTAATGAACATATATCCAATGTTTTGGGGATGGTGAATCTTGACGTAATTAAAGAGTTTGTTACTATTTTGAAACGCCTTCAAATGCATGCTAATAACTTGTATTCTATTAAAAATCAAATTATCAAATTTTGGAAACTTATTTTGCTTAATTTGGATTTAAATTGATTGAGATATGATAATTATAGTGAGTGAGGGTCACTTCTAGAAATTATATTCCTAATCAGAACCTTGTGATTGTCATTTAATAAATTAGTGAAATTAATATTTAATTTTTTTGAATAACTATGGATAAATATTGAGAAATCTTTGATGATAATTATTTCCTTAAATGACATTTCCTTAACCAATAATTGAGTAGATATGATCTAGATCACAAATTGGTTACATCATATACTTTCCAACAAACTTTGATACTTGAATAGGATTGGGGATTTGTTTAGCAAATCTCCTTATAATGTTAATAAAAATGTTTTTAATTATTATTATATGGTATAACTTCGGTTAAAAATCTGCTTATCATCTTAATTACAAAGTGATCAATTTGCATTATCCTAACCCGAGGCGGATATGGTGTCTAGTCGGGGAGCGTTGGAGTAGCAGGTTGCTTCGTGAGGAGTCTGACCCACTCCCGTCGGTACTGGATGTGACAACATGTAGGGAAGAGATAATGCTTGAGAGATCATGATGTAATTTTTCTAATTAGTAAAATTTAAAATAATAAGTATTTTTTAGATAATACCATATTTCAAGTAACAATTAAGAATGCTTGTTGGATATTAATTGGATCATTAATTTAATATGATTAGATTAAATCCAATTAAAATTGAAATACTCTATTATGAATAGAGTTGTTATTTCCCTTGGAAGAATTAATTATATGAATATTATTCATAATAATTAATTAAAATTTGAATATGAGATGGAGGATCACATAAGTGACATCCATGGTCTCCCGTCAAGGTAAAGGGTTCCGTCACCAGGGATAGTATGTAGGAGACACATGTCAAAAGTGACAGCTCCTGCATGCAAGCACATCTGGATCATTCCCTTTGCTTCTCGAAAGAGTAAGGAAGTATGCGTAGTAACGCAAATATGGAGTCCTCGAATTATTGGAGCCATATTGGATTGAGCATAGCGTGTTGTATTCCTGTTGACGGTTGGTTAAATTAATGTCGTGTCAACATCAGCTTTGGGGTTGTGGTCCTGGGTGTTAAAGATCGAATTGGGAAATTCAAGTTGGACTTGCTAGGCGAAATAAGTTCCGCTTCTATTTATCCGAGTTGCAAGATCTCATATTATTAGGATGTAACGAAGGTAAGAAGGAGATCCCAGATCTTGCTGAGATATAATAGTAAGTATATCTCTTACATTGAAAGTGATTAAGAGAATGAACTTTCAGTGTTGATAAGGTAATACAACTTTGATATAAAAATTCTTGAATCAAAGTAATATATATATAAATATGCAAATTTCTTTTTTCAGATAATCCTTCATTAAACCCACTCAATACTATACTCAATAATAACCAGTAAAATATCATGGATTAGATCCATGATCAAGATATTGTACTTGCAGGTGGACAAATAATGTATGTGGTTGCAATGTGCAAGTTTTCCTCATAATAATGAGGAATGACAATTAAATAGACAATAGGAAAACAACCTAGGGTTTGTGTGTCTCTGTAGTCGTGATCTCTTGTCAAATGTACTTTGGAAGTGACATGTCGATGATGATCGTAATTGTCAAATAATCCTTATAAAAATCTAAGAATATGTTCTGACATACATATGTGCTCTTGACATTTAATCATGAATGGCATGGTTCACTGCATCATGCAGAATGGTGGCTCTACAAGAGATGATGTATTCAAAATGTTTGAGTACCTACCTGAACCAAAGTCCTTAAGAGTTAAGATGAATGCAGATATGATGAGTGTCATCATTCTACTATCTATACTCTAATCATTCATGAAGATTCTTAATATTAATATTATATAATTTGAATGAAGCATGTAATGTTGAAGTACTCTTATATTGAAATCTTTTGAATTCAACATAAGAGTTCCTTTATCTTAAGCAATGGTTGTTTCTAGATGAAGGGTGCGCAGCGGAAGCATAGGTTGGATCCAAGTAAGAAGGAAAATCAATGAGTCGATTGTACTTCTCAAACTTCCATATGACATCCACAGAGTCAGATAAATACAAATACTGTAATAAGCTAATGTATTAATAGTGTGACTATCAAATCTATCTAGGATACTAAGAGAAGGACTCAGATAGTGCATCGGAATACTCTCCATATAATCATTGAAATTGACTTTCTTATCTGATAAGATTAAAAGTCTAATAATTGTATCTCATTCTTCTAATAACACTTGCAATCGGTTGCATTAGCTCTAGAAGACTAGAAAATTTTGATTTTAGGGTTTAACAGTCATCCACATTGATATTGATGCAATTGTTGCAACAATCACTATTGGATGGATAGGCTTCATATTTTCAGTGAGAGAGCCCTTAGTCTTAGAGAATGTCTCTACGGCCTAGATATTAGAAAAAACATTCATTGTTTATTTCTAAATGTTGGAAATAAACATGAATTCTAGAATAGACATATCATAAAGAGTTATGATGGATATATATTTCAGATAGTAATCTAACATCTAGTAGACTCTACTAAATTAGAAAATTAATGAATGGTTCATTAACATTTCTAGTACTGAAAATTAAACCTTTAAAGATCAATAGGAGGATGAAGATCATTTGACAATGATCTGGCATCAAACTTTGGACATAAGTCTATTGATGAGATCAATAGACTAGTAAGATATGAAACTTTAGAATGTCTGAAATTTCAAATCTTACATACTTCTGAATATTGCATTCAAAGTAAAAAAGTCCAAGACACCATTCTTTGGAAAAGATGCAAGATGCTAAGGTATTCTGGATCTTATACATATTTATGTATGTGGATCATTTCTATTATCATAAACATTAATGATATGTGATCATTCAATGACTATTTAAGATATAAGATTTCTTCCCTTCATCCTAGAAACCTTTTAAATGTTCAAAGATTTCACAATTTTGGTTTAGAACCAAAGTTTGAAGGAAGATGAAATGAATTTGATCTAATCAAGGTAGATTGCACCTATTAGATGATTTCAAGGAATACCTTATGGAAAAAGGAATATCATTCCTATCTCGATCCTCCTAATGTACCTTAACTCAATAGAGTTGTAGGGACACACAATTGGACCATGTATGACATGATTTAATCAATGATGATTTTTTAGCATAATTACCTCTTAGTTTCCAAGGTATATGTGTAGTAGAGACTACAATATATATCCTTTATAAGGTTCCATGCTAGTAAGCTGGAATCATGCACCAGAGAGTGCTACTTCATTAGGAAAATAAAGGATGATATTGGACACCTACTTTATGACCTTGAGATTCTTAAAAGATTTCATATCTGAGAATGTATTTCTTAGAGGATGACTCTCTTGAGAATCAAGATGAAAATGAAGTGAAGGAACACATTTAATCTTGAGAAGATAATGAGGCTTACGAAATTGGAAACTAAAAGGACAATTAAAGATGAAACACTCACACCTCTTCAAATGAGTTTGAAGATGGATTCCATGTGTCAGTTAAGTCTGACAATTTACTTCATGTGATGAAGCTTCTGAAGATCATGACATGGAAAGATGGATGTTAGCAATAAAGTTTAAAGTACACTTCATATACGAATTTTGTATATGGATCCTCGAGGATACACCTATATGGGTAAGATCCGTTAAGGTGTAAATGGATTTTCAAAAGAAAGAGGGACCCTGATGAGAAGGTAGAGACCTTCAAAGCAGGGCTCGTAGCCATGAGATACACACCAAAGAGAAGACATCACTTGCGATGAGACTTGCTCTTCAATGACCACACTCAAACCTATCAGAATATTGCTAATTATATATACAACTTGACTTTGACATCTTCAAGATGGAAGTCAATTATGCATTCCTCTATGAATACCTCTCCGAGGTTATTCATATGAAGTAGCCCAAAGGATCATAGTTGAGAAAAGCAAGGTGTGCAAGCTAAGGAATTCCATCTATGGACTCATATAAGCTTCTTGTAGTTGGAACATTAGATTTTATGAAATCATAAATGTTATGATTTCATATAAAATCTTGATGAACCATGTGAAGCTTAGTGGGAGTGCCATTGTGTTCATCATGCTAAATGTAGATAATATACTAATCATTTGGAATGATATAAGGATGATAGTAAGTGTTTTATAGTTTGTCTATTCCATACCTTGAGATATGATCTCAAGGATACCTCTTAGATCTTAGGTCTGAAGTTGTTCAAAAATAAAGAAAAGAGGGTATTGAGACCATCACATTACTTGTACACCTTGGATATTTCCATTTCTTGAAAATTCCAGGAAAGGCTTCTTTTCCTTAAGATATGGTACTGACCTATCTAAAAGGATAGCACCTCAAAGAGTTGAGGATGTAAATACCAAAACTACATGCCTTAGTGCATCAGCTTTGGGAAGCTCAATGTATGCTAGATATGTACAAAACCCAGATGTTTGCCATGCAGTGGGAGTAGTAACTGTTACTAATCCTACTATGGAGATAAAACACTTGATTGTAGTAATAACAATATCTTCAAAGACGACAAGACTTTAGAGATGGTGATCTCTAAGTCTTATCTTCAAGAAATCAAGACTTTATAGATGGAGATCTAAAAGGAAATCTCCAGGAATAAACGTATTCTGATAAGGATAATGGAAATACTGGTTATAATAATTATTGAGTTGTAGTGTCAAGGACACCATAACCGACAATATTGAGTATTGGTTGCAAAAGAGGCAACTTTCGCATTGGATGCGAGCACTATTACTAAAAGATATGAAAGTGTCGTAAAAGGACTTGGCGTAGTCTCTCATGAATAGAGTGACTGATTAGCTTACCTGCCTATTTCTCTAAATAGCCTATGATTGTCACATGAGTGTGGTTTTAAATGATTAACCCATTAATGGCTCTTTGGGCTAGTAGGATATTGTTGTACATGCGAGCCCACGGTGAGCCATTATGCAATAAATGTTATTGAAAATATCATTCCATGATCTGAAGAAGACTAATTAATTTGCATAATATGTCCCTTAGCATAAATAGGGTTATGTACCATGGCCATCTTAATGATCATACAATTGTTGATTCAATTATTGAATCATAGAGGCTGATGCTTGGATGAATATCTAAAGAGTTAGATTGAGGACTCATCAAGTACCATCAAGTGATTATTAAGAGAGGATCTCCAGCCTGAGAAGTAGATGACAGTACCTTCTCTAAAGGCAGATATCTAACTGACCTCTTGAAGCAGGTCCTCTGCAAAGGAATAGAGATTCAGAGGTGTTAGATATGTTAGGTCAAAGAGTTGACTTAACGAGACCGAGATAACCAAAGTCCTATGTCCTATGCTGTCACGATATAGGCATGCATCCTCTGACCGTAGACAAGTCTGTTACTATATGTCTGAGTATATACATTTGGCAGACCAATAGTTTGATGACCTAACCAAGGTCTATACACCGGCATGCTGGTGTGTATGCAAGGGCATATGAGTAATACGATCTCTCAAAGGGATCATACAAGTTCATTTACTGAACTGGAAGACATGAGCTCATTCATGAGATATTAGGAAGAATCTAATTCCATGCATGGTCGTCTCACTTTGGAAGCTTGATTGAATTTGTATGTTTGATATATGCTTTTGGAAAGTATATGATCGCTACCGACTCCCAATGATTGAATGAGAAACTTGATGATAAAACCATGAAGTAGACAGTGTAAAATTGATCTAATACTTCGGGTTTATTCCGGATGTTCTAGTATGCAGAATGTACATGTATTAGGAATACCTGAGGATGATGTGATCATAAATGATTGTATAACCATGATGCTTCCATTCCGAGGGAGTGATGAAACAGATCTGGATTTTAGTAACTCCTCTCATAGTGAAGTGATCTGATCTTAGTCCAAATGTTGAACCTTGATCTGAATGTGATTCAGATACAATTAGAAGATCATATCTACGGCTTTGATTTAATCAAACATCTATGAGAGGTCCGCAAGATCTATATTTGAGATGTGATCTCATTATTCAAGTCACTATATGTGGAATAATACAATCGTCGTGTCCTTATCTCCAAGTATCTACGGAAAAAGTGTATTATCCTTGGAAGAGTTCAGGATAATTTCATTATTGATATATGTATCCAAGCATTGAGAAAATTGATAATAATATGATTTAATTATCATGACTAATATGAATTTGATTCATATTATAAGGAAAGTTATCTGAGATAATTAAATGTAATCTAGTTATCAAAGATGTGAATAATGTGAATGTGATTCATATTATTTGGGCACAAGAGAATAAAGATCCAAGCTGATTAAATGTGATTTAATTATCATGGATAAAATAATGTGGATAGCACTATCCATATTAATCATAAATATATTGTAAATGTGATTTATAATATATAAGAGAGAGCCTATTGCAATTTATATTTATTTATTAATTATTGATGTGAATTGGATTCACATGAGATAATTAATTAAAAAATATAATTTATATTTTATTTTGAGATGTGAATGCAATTTACATTTTTCTAATGGCGTGATTGCAATATTCAAAATAGAATTATGAATTATTTTTTTGAAATAATTTACAACAAGTGTTGCTGTAAATCATGGAGATATCATGAGATCTCATGAGATATTGAGGAGATAGACCATCCCCACTTTTTTAGGGGATAAGGTCAATCTTCTCATTATCTCCAAGATTTATTAATTAATTTGATTTGAAATAATTATATTGATTTATCGATATATATATATATATATTTAAATTAAGTTAATTATTGTTGTGTGTTTACAACAACATCATGGCCATTGGAAGAAGCACAAATCAATCTCATCCATTGATTTTGTGTGGACATGGATTGAGATCCATGGACTCCCAAAATACTAATAAGAAGAAGCATCCCTTGCTCTTCAATTTACAACAATAACTAATACTCTTTCCCTCTCTCTCTCTCTACATGTCATGTCTCTCTCTCTCATTGTGGTCATCCACCATGGAGCCATCGAGAGGGTCGCCATCGTCGCAGCATCGTCGTTATGCTGCCGGAGTATTTGCTCATGGATCTCCATCTCCTTTGGAGTGCCTCACTCGTGAAGAAGACGTCGAATCTCGTGTGACGATATCAGGAGATTCATTGCTTGGATCATCAACATGAATTGAAAGAAGCACACATCTCATCAACGCGTTCGCAAGCATCTCCTCCATTGGATTGGACTTGAGACAGGAGATCTCTTCGTTCAGAGACTCAATCGCAACCACTCTTCAAGAGGTAAACCTAATACTTATTTGTGGTTTAGATGAAATATGAGAAGTGTTATTGGATCATGTGGTTTCATCGATTAAAATTTTATAAATTCCGCTACCTCAAGCAACTAGTGCGACTAGTCTCTCCTGATCGCATATGATGCAATCCTCACGCTTCTGTAATGCGCTTAAGGATCTTCCCATATCCTTCACATAGATCTTGTGGTTTCATCGATTAAAATTTTTTAATTCTGGTACAATGAGCAACTAGTGTGATTAGTCGCTCTTGATCGTATATGATGTGATCCTCATGCTTCCGTGATGCAATTAAGGATTTTCCATATCCTTCAGTAGAAGTGTCCAAATGTCCATATTATTAAAATTATTTTACAAAAATATGATAAAACACTCTCTCACAAAATAAAATAAAATAAAATGCTAAAAGGTTGATCTTCTCCTTCTCTCTCCGTCTCACTCTCCTGCTCTGTCCAATTGGCCCTTGCAGTAAAGGACAATCTCCCCGTAGCTTGGGTACGTCCACCTCCTAAGAAGTAGTTGTCGCCACGTGTTTCGTTGCAAGAAAGTCAATAAAGAAAAATGGGTCAGTCTAAAATAATTATCAATAATAAAAGAGAAATAAAAAAGAAAATAATGTACAAGCAATGCTAGACTCCATTGATCCCCAACAACGGAGCCATTTGAAATGCTATTCGGATCAGGTGGAGCGATCACGTATCCACACAAGGCGGGACCATAGTCACTAAGGTGACCGATGTGAAGCCCAAATCAATACATCAAGAATCTACCCACAATCAATAATAAACAATGAAATCAGGTGGTGGGGTCAAAAAATATTAAACCCTACAAATAAGTGTGTATAGTGCAAGTGTGAGTAGGGTGTCGAACACATGGAACAATCTGGTGTAGTAGGTATTATTATTTATTGCTAATTAATAATGTGTTTATGTAGATATTAAGCTACACAATATTTACTCAATATTTTTAAGGATTTCTAAATTATTTATTTTCTATTTTCTATTTATATTTTTAAATTTTTAAATCTATAATTCTTATTTTCTTTTTATATTTTTCTTATTTTTAATTTCTTTTTTAATATAGATAATGGGTGTACATATAAGTGTATGTAATATATATAATATAAGTGATATATATAATATATATAAATATATAAAAATAATAAAATACAAATAAGAACGATCCTTTTATTTTTGAAGGGTTTTATAATATATATAAGTATTTATAATAATTAATAATAATATTAGATATATATATATAACTATATTTATATATATAAACACATTGTAGGGCATTTTATATATAAATATAGGTATATATAGTCAAAACATACAAAATAAAATATTTTTGTGATTTTCAAATATTCTTCTGTTTTTTTTTTGAATTTTTAATGGATTTTTACTGATTATTTTGTATTTTAAAATCCAAAATATACTAAATCAGGGAATAATCAAATAGGCTGAATTATTTTGAGAATTAAAAATATAAAATGGGTCCAAAATTTCTCAAAAGTAATTTTAATATGTAGTAATATGTATATATATAAGAATATACGATAGAGACTATTTTCTGGAATTTTTTTTAAAATATTTTATATTTTTTTAGAGTTAGAGAGGGTTTGTTATTTTTTATATAGTTTTTGTGATTTGTGGTATGTAGTGACAAAATGTAGTAATAAATAGTATGCGTTCTTTGAAAATTTCTAAGAAAGGTTTTAGAATTTTTTGGATTTTTTAAGTCAATCCGGGAATAAATGAATAAATGAGCTCTTTTGCTTTTTAATAAATAGAAAATCCGTGAACAATTCTATGTAAAATATATGGCGTGAATGAGCATTAAATTAGACACTTTTATCTATTTTTGCATATTGTTTGGAGCATTATAAGTATTTATAGAAAATAGAAATTCAGAAATAAAAATCAATTAAGCCGATAGGGGCATCTATGTAATATAAATTAAATGCATGGGGGCACATGCCAAAACACCACAAAATTTGTACTGTAACTTGATTTTATATATTAAACTGCAAATATAAAACTTGAAGGAGTACATACAATATTTACCCAAGTCACATGGGGGGCACATGAATTAAGCTGGTGTTGGAACTACTTGCAATTTTCAATAGCTATAAGGGATGAAGTACATTTTTTCCAAATAATTTTACACTTAAATAAATATTTACAATACTATTTATTAAATACAAAAACTACGGAGGTGGGTTTCGCAATTTACCAAACTTAAACGTATGTGATACGATCGTCCCTTTTGCACCACATGGAGAACTTCAAATAGACTGAACAATTGCATTTAGATCCAGCACACTCTCTAGATCCAACGGCAACTGGCGGTCTGTAAGAACACGTAAGAAATCGGCTAGGTAGGACTTTGATCTTGGCTTCCAAGGGACTCCGGTAGCTTCTTCTCGATCCGATAACAACTACGGCTTGATGGCGAGTCTCCGCACCTGCAAATGCTTTTCAGATGGGCTCCATGTATCTTCAATGTGGATTTGGAAGGCATCCAAGTTTGGATAGCCTGGAGCCCTATTCAAGATGCCAATCGAAGCTCAAGGAGATTTTCATAATGTTATACCGCACAAAATGACTACAAGGCTCGAGGGTTATATCCTCGACCATTGGATAAAGCTGAAAGCGATGAAATGAGAGGATGGTGGAGAGCTCCGGTGAGAGGCTATGGTTGGAACTCTATTCCTAGATCCACAATGGATCTGGGCTGTTGATCAGATGGTAGAAATAGTGGAGAATGCGCATGGGAAGGAGATGGTGTGGATATTGGATGGAGGTACGTTCGGAAGAAGGAGTATTTGGCCTAGAGCTCGAGCTCTAGGTCAAAGAGGGATTTACGATTAAACCTAATCAAACAAACTAAATACTAAATTAAATTCGGGAAATTAGAATAGGAATTGAAGTTTACCTCATAAAGCAGGAAAGATGGCCTCAATTCGACGGTGGCCGAAGAAGTAGGACCTATTGGTGGTGCTACAACAGTGAAGTTGGATCGGGCTCCTCCATCGTTCCTCTTCACCACAAACTCACCCTTTGATTGCAATCACCAAGAGAAAGAGCTTCGGTAGGTCTAAAAGGCTAATAATGAATGTATTAGTTACCAGGGGCAAACATATGAAGAAGGTGGAGGTTTTACAAGTTGTAGGTCGAAGGTTTTCGAGGATGGCTTGTGTGCTGGTTGTAGGTGGAAGAGGATGGGCCAGCGTGGAAAATGGGAGAACTCAGCTCGCATGTGAGCTCTGACAAGGGTGACCCAGCAGACAGGATAGTTGACCGAGGTCAACATCTGAACGCCTCTAGTTGGTCCACGTGGAACCAGAAAATTCCAAGAACAAAATGCTTTGGAAAATGAATAAAAATTAATAAATGATTTAATTATTTTTTCTAAAACATGAAAAATGTTTCGAATTTTATATATTATTTAATGCTTATTTTTATTTATTTTTACAAGCCATTTATACATGTTAATATTCACATGTATTTTGTGTAATTTATTTTTTTTATTTGTATTTTTTATTATTATTATATACATGTATTTTATACATTTTAAATTTATTTACCTACATTTTTGCTATTTTTTATATTTTCCTGAATTTCATTTTATACTTAATTAAATATATACATATTCTTATAGTTATATATAGGTATATTTTTTAATTTCTTATAAAAATATAAGAAATTGAAAAACATAGGGAATGAATATATTGAATATATATACAGTTGTACTGCACAATGGGGGCCCAAAACCTAACTTTTGCATCTTAACTCGAAATTGAATGAAATCATCTTCATTACATAGCTTATTTAATTTTATAAACATAAAGATTAGTTTGGTCAATTTTCATACAGTATGGAAAGATACTAATATGCAAAGTTTTCTTTGTGGATTTTATTTTACGTGTCCCAAGTACACTGTGCATTATTTTTCAGTATAATCAATTTTGTAATTTTTTGTATTTTTATGTACAGTATTCATGTTGAGGATTTTATTAATGAGGTATAAAATAATAAAATAAAAATGGTCCTAAAATGCAATATTCGGGCAAAATAAATTAGGGTTTTTGAGTGGTTTTCTTTGTATTTTCTGTACAGTTGTTCTGCTCTATCTCCCCCTACTTTATTCATTGTCGACCATTTCATCATGATGACTAGATCTCGGGGTCTAGGGTCACTCAATGTCTTTGACACATCATTCTTTTTATTTTATTTCCTTTATTCTTTTATTTTGGAATTAAATACAACATTCATATAGTATTTTATGCAGTATTTTGTATTATTTATAGAGTGTTTATTTTGTTAAATTAATGATATATACATGCATTTAGTTCGAGATTTAAGGCCAAAATGAAAGATTAAAGGTGATGAAATGAGGATTCATCAGTGTCTAACATCTAGTTTGGAGGGCATGTGGTGTCTGACAAATCAGATTCGGCAATCGTTGTATCGGTCGCTACTCAACCCCGATTAACGCGTATCAATCAACAATCAACCCACATAATATGTGGACAATCAATATAAGTGAGATGAAATTTATTATACCCAACAATTAAGTGTATAGCAAGAAAGTATAGGGGTCGAACCACATATGATTAATGAGGATAGCCACAAAAATTGACAAACTATGAGAAAATCAACAAATGGTTTTATGAATTTTTATAGGGCTTTTCTTTTTTTGTGGGTTTTTAATGTTTTTTATTTTTTTGGTTTTTTACTTTTAAAATTTTTTATAGTTTTCTGATTTTTAATTTATTTTTCTTTTTCTCTATTTTTTAAGACATAATAAATATGTATATATGTTTAAATAATGTGTGTAATATAAATACTATATAAGATATAGATACAAGAAATATAGAAAAAATTAGAAAATACAAATAGATGCAGTCCTTTTCTAGGGGTTCTAAATATATTTATAATATTTGTAATTTATATTAATATAACTAATATAGGTATATATAATATAATAGTCGAGATAGGGTTTTATAAATATAGCTATATAGATTTAAAATTTAGGAAATGAACTATTTTTGTGTTTTTGTTATTATTCCTATATTTTTATAATTTTTGGATACTTTTTTCGCAAAATTTTATGTATTTTTAAAGAAGTAAATACTCAAAATAAACAAATAGAAATTCAGGGAATTTGAAATGGTCTTAATAGATATCTATTGAATCAGATCAAGCCAAATTCCGATTTTCCTAAATTATATATACTCTAAAGAAAATTTAGAAATTTAAAACATATTTTTTTTGTTTTTCTACTATTTTTATAATTTTGTAAGTTTTTATGCGATTTTCTTGCAAAAATAAAAAAATCAGAAAATAAATTATGCATAAATAAACCTGCATGATTTTTGGAATTTTTAAAAATATTTTTATAATTTTCGTGGATTTTAAAATGCAAAACAAGAGAAAATGTAATGTTTTGTGTTCTTATAATTTGGAAAAATATATTTAATTTCCTTAAGAAAAATATATGTGATATATTATGGATCCAGGCACTTAAGAAAATTTTCTATAATTTTTATATGCAAAATGCTATTTTTTATAATGAAAATACAAGAAATAAAATTAATTGTGTTGGTAGGGACTTGAATGCAATTTAAATAAAGTTTTAATGTATTCCAAAACACCCCATAAAAGTCTAAGGAGTAACATGCAAAATACCCAAATATATCAATATTAATGCAGTAACAAGGGTATTTTACAATATTATACAAGTTCCAGGTCATATTTCCAATTTTCCACAAAAACATTATACTTAATATGCAAAATAAGGGACTAAAATGAAATACAAGAACTCACATGGGTATAGGTGCAAAATACCTATCCCCCTCACGTATAAAGGCATGCAAGGCGGTATGAATTTAACTAAAGTGCAAATCCAAGAAAGCTTGGAATGTAAATATTACTAAAACATTTAAACTGCAATCAAAAGTTTATAGACTAAAAGGAAATACAAAATGAGAGGGGCTAAGGGTGCAAAATACCCCTCAAGGGTGCGTTGATGGATAGTGGTGACGAACTCACTTAACATGTGTCCCTCATTGGTCACCCGATGATGCTTCACGCTCGAATGGCCCAGATTAGATCTTGGAGAGGATCGAACAATGGCTGAGGACTTCAATCATACGGATGCTTCTCTTCCTGAGTTGTGTTCTTCATCCAATAGTGGGAAGAGGGGCTGGAAGAACAGGGGAAGAATAAGGCTCCGACGGACTTCAGTCTTCACTCCTAGGCGACTCCGGCCTCCTCCAGCCTTGCTGATGGTAGGAATAGGTTCTTGGGAGGTGGTCACAGCTGCTAAGGGTCAGAATACGATCTAGGACCCAACGATGGGGTCTTGGGGATTGAATAAGAATGCATGACTTGGAGCTCCTTTGTGTGGATCAGAAAAACCCCAAACGGGGGTCCTCTTCGCTTGCATCCTGCAAGGTTAGAATTAGAGTACGGAAGCGAAATTTCTGAGCCCATATTCATATAAAAAGAACAAGGAATGGGATGAGGTGGATCGTCTCTGGTGAGTCATGGAGGAGGAGACCTGTCGAACCTCAAGTCGAGTAGAATCAAGGGTGAAATGATGGGGATCTGGCGGAGAATTCGATGAGGCACGAAATGGGGGTGAAATGACTTGTCAAGGAGATGTGTCGACGACTGACAAAGGCCGGAGCCTAGTGCTCTGACATACTAGATTCTTTTTACGATTTTAAGGTATTTAAGATAAGATTAAAAGAACTAAAAAGCAAAACTAACCTAATGATTACACTAAGAATCTAAAGATACAAAGGAGCGGCTCACCTGCAGTGAGACAACTGGGAGCACAAATCGCACGGGGGAGCTTCGGCGAGATGTGGATCTTCTTCGCAGTCCCTCCTCCTCTTTTGTGGATCGAAGGCTAACGACTCCCTATCACCAAGTGTCACGCCAAAACTTGATTCAAGGGGCTAAGAGATACTCCAGAGGGATCAAGTTCAAAATGGGATGGAGGAGGAGACTAAATACAAATGAGGTTTGATTGAGGTGATTCGCTTGATTCAACAGTCCAACGATCAAGGAAATATGCACATGATAAAGGGTGTGGATCAAGGAAGCAAAGTAAAGAAGGAATTGGGCTAAAATAACGCAAGCCTCGGGCGGAGAAATCTGGAGAAATTGAGGTGTTTGACTCTGATAGCTACAGGGCTATGAGGCGTGATGAGTTGACTGTGGTCAACGAGGACTCGCTCCTCATTGGTCCACGTAAGCCGCTAGAAGATAAAAAATGGAATAATTCCTTTATTAAATAGATTTAAAATAATAAGTGAATTGATTTCTTCTAGGACAAAACATAAAAAATGTTTATTATTTTAAGTAGTATTTTATTATGATTTATATTTATTTTTATAAGTTAATTTATTAGGTATTAATTTTCACAAGTATAATTATTGGTATATTTACCTATGTATAAGGTATTCTATTTTTATTTTATATTTTATTATTTTATGTACATAATTTTTTTATTTATAACTTATTTAAATATATATTAAGATATTTTTATTGTCTTTTTCTATTATTAGTTATTTACTTAAATAAATAAATATAGGTATTTTATACGTATAATTTACCTATGTATTAAGGTATATTATTTATTTTTATGATTTTTCGATGCTTTTATTTAAATTTTATTATTTACAAATATTTTGAGTAATATTTATAAGTTTATAAAATTATTAGAATGCTAAAAATATAAAAAAATAAATAAATATATTGAATATTATATACATGTATGTTGCATAATGAGGGCCCAAAAGTCAAATTTTGCATCTTAACTCCAAATTAAATGAAACCACCTTCATTAAGTAGATAATTTAATTTTATGAATAGTAAAGGTGAGTTTTGTTAATATTCAATCAACATGGAGAAGATACATACCTTTTTTATTGGTAAAAGTGGGATTGGGGGATTCAAACCCTGATCCTTTTGAAGTGGGAGCCACTACTTGTAC
This sequence comes from Ottelia alismoides, assembly GCA_037367405.1. NCBI lineage: Eukaryota > Viridiplantae > Streptophyta > Magnoliopsida > Alismatales > Hydrocharitaceae > Ottelia > Ottelia alismoides. The sequence continues at coordinate 816,542 of JAZKJV010006375.1, forward strand.
CACCAGACAATTAGAGGGGTTCAAGCTACATGCCTGGGAAGTTTTCTTTGTGACTTTTTATTCTTTATGTCCAGGGAACATTATGCATTATTTTTGAATGAAATCAATTTTCTATTTTTCTTTGTATTTTTATGTACAACTTTCATATAGAGGGTTTATTTATTGAGGTATAAAAATAGGAGAAAAAAATAGGCCCCAAAATACAATTATAGGGCTAGAAAAATTAGATTTTTTTTTCAAAATTATTGGCCCTTATCTCCCTCTACTTTACTCCTTGTCGACCAAGTCAATTCTTGACTTAGTATCGGGATTTAGGGTCATTTAGTGTCTTGGACACTTCATTCTTTTTCTTTTTCTTTTCTTTCTATTATTCTTTTATTTTGGAATTAAATACAATATTTTATACATTATTTTATATATCTATTATTGAGTGTTATGTTTCATAAATTAATGATATATATGCATTAATTAGGGATTTAAGGCCAAAATGAAAGAATAAAGGTGATGAAATGGAGATTCATCAGGAAGATGGGAAAAAGAATTAAGTACAAGTAGAAAAAGAAGAGATAGATGAGAAGGAGATGAAAGAAGAAAAAAGTGAATGAGGAGGAGGAGAATAAGTACAAGTATAAGGAGAAGAGAGAGATGAAGAAGTATATGGAAGAAGAAGGAGGAGGAGGTGGAGATTGGGGGGGAGGAGGGGAGAAGAAATACAAGTAGAAGGAGAAGAGATATATGAAGAAGGATATGGAAGAAGAAGAAGATGGAGAATGGGGAAGAGGAGTAAGGCAAGAATAAGGACAATTGGAAGGAGAAGAGATAGGTTAAGAAGTAGATAGAAGAAGATGAAGGAGATTGACGGAGATAGGAGGAGAAAATGTACAAGTAGGAGGAGAAGAGATAGATGAAGAAGGAGATGGAAGAAGAAGATAAAGGAGACTGAGGGGGAGATGAGATTAAGTTCAAGTAGAAGGAGAAGAGATAGATGAAAAAGGAGATGGAAGAATAAGGAAGAGATTTGAGAGGAGGAGGAAAAGAAGTACAAGTAGAAGGAGAAGAGATAGATGAAGAAGGAGATTGAATAAAAAGAAGGAGATTGAGGGGGGGGAGGAGGAGGAGGAGAAGTACAAGTAGATGGAGAAGAGATAGATATAGATGTAAGAAGAAGAAGAAGAAGAAGGTGAAGGAGCCGGTGGACATGCTTAGTCAAACTTTGCCAGTCAGGACCCTTTCCCATTCTCTCCTCCGCCACCGGAAGAGACCAATTGTAGGTAAGGAGGAGTTGCGCTCGACCAAGAAATTCAAGTAGGTACTTCCTTTTTTACTGATCAGGTTTTGCGAAGTCTTGTACTATGCACAACCACTTGAGATCATTGTGGTTGTGCATGGGGACCATAGTATGACAACATTGTATTCGTCTTTAGCTTTGTAGGGGCCCATATACATGCACACATGTTGCATCTAACTATGGTCATGATGAATCTCCATTTCAGAACCTTTATTCTTTCCTTTTTGTCTTGAAATCTCTAGATAAATGCATGTAAATAACATTAATTTGTGCAAATTAACCTTCATTATTTATAATGCAAATATTGTGTAAAGAATTGTATTTTATGCCAAAATAAAGGAATAAAGAAAATAAAATAAAAAGAAATGAAATACCATAGGTATTGAGTGACCCTAAACCTTGAGACCTAAGCATCATGATGACTGGATAGATAAGGAATAAAGTAAGGGGAGATAAGGGCCAATAAAACATAAACCCCTATTTTTATTCCCCAATAAATACATTTTGGAACCCATTTTATTCTTATTAATTTACATAACAAATTAATAAACTTTGAACATGAAACTTGTAGATAAAAATACAGAGAAAAATACAAAATTTATTTCATTTAAAAATAATGCACAGTGTGCCCTAGACAATCAGAATAAAAACCCGTAAAGGAAACTTTCTAGACATGTATCTTCTCTATACAAGCTAATAATTCACAAATTCGTTTTTTATTACTCATAAAATTAAATTATCTATTTAATGAAGGTTGTTTCATTCAATTTTGAGTTAAGATGCAAAAGTTATGTTTTAGGCCCTCATTATGCAATATACTTGTATAAAATAATCATTATATTTATTTCTTTTATTTCTCACTTCTTATATTTTCATAATTTTGTAAATATTATTTAAAATACTATACATAATTAAAATAAAAAAATGATTAAAAATAAATTAAAATAAATAAGTACACAATAATACATAGATAAATTATACATGTATATAATTATATAATAGATAAACATATTTATTTAAGTTAAAAATAACTTTAAAAATGTAACATACATGTGTATGTATGTGTGTACTTGAATAAGTTATAATTATATAAAATAAATGTATAAAATAATAAAATACATTATATATAGGTAAATATACCTATATTTGTACATATAAAAAGTAACACATAATAAGATAACTCGAAAAAATAAAAATCATATTAAAATACTACATAAAATAATAAACATTTTTTATGGTTTGGGTTTGATTTAATTAAAAATTTATTATTTTACTTTTTAACTATTTATTCTTTATTTTAATTTGTCTTCTAACGTCTAACTTGGCCCAATGAGGGCCTGACCTTGGTTGATCTGCTAGTCAACTGGCCCTCTAGTGCCCTAGGCCTATAGGCCTCATTGCGCACCGCACCTTCCTCGATTTTTCCCCGAGTCTTGTATTCTTTTGGCTCAAGCCCTCCTTGACTTTTAGTCCTCGATCGATGGTCTTTCACGTGCCAACATCTCCTCGATCTATGGATTGATGCTTCATGAAGGAGCCTCGGTCGAAGATCTCCTTGTATAAAAACCCTCCGTCGGTCCTCATTTGAACTTGATCCCGATTCCACCTTGAAATCCCCAAATCTTCTCATGCCCAAGCTTGCTGGTGACAGTAGGAAGTAAGCTGGTCCATTTAGCGTAGAAGAAGAGGGTTGGAGTAGGTGATCTGAGCTCGCGGTGACCTTCTGGCGGCGCTCCTCCTTGGTCCCCTCTCTTTGAGGTAGAGCCCTAGGTTTTTAGTTATTTTCGTTCCTAGCATTAATATTAGCGTAGTATAGCTCTTAGTTTGAAAACTCGGGTTTTGCGAGGTCTAAAAATTATCCTAACTGAGAAGCGAAGATAAAAGTGCCGCTAAGGCGACCGTTGACGAAACCATGAGTAATTCAACAATTAACCTACAAAATAAATAAAGCAATGAAAAATAAGATGTTGATTGAAAATTTATTATAACTCTACAAATATATGTATAGGTGCAAGTATGTATAGAGTGTTGAATACATGGAGCAAACTAGATAGATCAAGCAATTGAATCCAAATTTTTCTTCTTATTGTCTATGTATTTTTGTGTGGATTTTTCAATTTTATATTTTTAGGAATTTTATTTTTATATTTTTATTGTTTTTAATTTTGTAATATTCATGTTCTTTTTATATTTTAATACATTTTACTTTAAATATATATTATTGGTATATATAAGGCTATATATACAATATATAGTAATATATTATTAATACTATCAATGATAATCAAAATACAAGAAATAATTTTTTTGTATTTTAAATATTTTCTACTAATTTTTATTTTTGAGGAATTTTTGCTAATTTCTATATATTTTTAAAATAAAAATATCCCAAAATAGGGAAGAGATAAATAGGCTGAATTAATTTGAAGATAAAAAATATATCAAGCAATTGAATCCAAATTTTTGTTCTTCTTGTCTATGTATTTTTGTGCGGATTTTTTAATTTTATATTTTTTAGGAATTTTATTTTTATATTTTTATTGTTTTTAATTTTGTAATTTTTATTTTCTTTTTTATATTTTAATCATTTTCTTTTAAATATATAATATTGGTATATATAAGTCTATATATACAATATAGAGTAATATATTTATGAATACTACTAATGATAATCAAAATATAAGAAATAAAATTTTTTGTATTTTAAATATTTTTCTATTATTTTTTATTTTTAGGGAATTTTTGCTAATTTCTATATATTTTTAAAAATAAAATATCCCAAAATAGGGAAGAGATAAATAGGTCAAATTAATTTGAAGATAAAAAATAGCAAAACACGTCCAAAATTTCCAAATAAAATGTATAATAAATAATGTAAAGAAAACTACAAAACAGAATGAGTATTTTTGGAGTTTTAGGCATTTTTTATATTTTTATAAAGGATTTTGGAGATTTTTAGTTTTTAGTTTTTTCTTATGCAACAAAAAACATTTTTGGGGAATTTTTCAAAATATTTTATATTGTTTTGGTAATTTTTAAAGTAAACATGGCAAAAAAACATGTTTTTTTAATTTTTAATAAATATTTGAAGTGGCTAAAATAAAAATACAAATATATAATGTAAATGTAGATGCTAACAAGTACTTAATCTTATTTTTTGAGAATTTTTGGAGCATGGATGATATTTTTAATAAATGAAAAATAATAACAAAAATTAATGAACCAGCAAGGGCATAATTGCAATTAAAATTAAAGGTGAGGTTCTTTCTGCAAAATACCCAAAATATTATAACTAATAATTAAAGTTTCTTGACTAAAATGAAACATAAAAACCCACAAGGGGTTCCCTGCATAATAGCCACCTCACGTGGGACTAGTGACGTGGACTTGACCCGAAAGTAATTAACAGAGATTGTAGGGGTTCCAATGCAAAATACACAAAAAATTTTAACTAATTAAAATAATTAAAGGACTAAAAAATAAATGCGATAAAATCGGGGTATAGGATGCAATTTACCCCCTAAAGCGCTACATCTTACGATTGTGGGCGCGTCACTTGTCATGCCTCGGCCTCAGAATGTGTGATGCCCCTTCGACTTTAGTAGTGGAGATCAGATCTCATATCGAGATCCTACGGCTGGGGTGTGCTAGATTCGATGGTAAAAGCTTCGTATGGAACTCGCTTTGATCCAACGACGGAGGTGGGATGTGGAAGAACAGGGAAGAAGCTTCGCCTGGACGAACTTCTTCCGATGAGGTCTCCCTCCTTTGATGCCCTCTACTCCTGCAAAATGGCCCAAAAGACTCCTGGCATCGTCCTCTGTCTGCTGGAGGGCTCAAAAAGGTCTGGGGATCACTAGAGTGCTCCCAAGAGGTCGGAGAAGTGAGGAAGGTCCTGGTACCTCCGACTTGCTTCAAAATCACCTCCAGATGGCTTTAGGCTTCAACACCCTTCATATGAAGAAAGTTGGGTCGAGGGCAAAGTGCCTCGAGCCGTCAGAGGGTGGATTTAAGGTGAAATGTGGTGAGGCAGCGTCTACTCCAGTGAAGGGAGGATGTGGAGCACCGGGATCCTGATCCAGGAAGGACCGGGTTGAATGGACTTGTGTTGGGCATAGAGAATCGGTAGGGGAAGAGAGTGAGGGCGTTGGGCGAGTCAGAAACTGAGTGGAAGATGGCAGAAGGGTTTGCCGGAGTTATGCTCCGGCGAACTATGAAGAATATAATTTACGCTAAAGCAACGAATTAATTGTTAATCTAATGACAGGGAATAAAAATGGAATATAAAATCTAAAAACCCAAATAAAAACACCTCAAGCGGCTATGGGCCATGAGATGGATACCTCACAAAGGAGCACCGCTGGAGATGGTGGAAATCACACTTACACCGCTACTTTGATCCAACCAAGAGCTAGGCGAGCTCCCTATCACGGAGCTCAAGCCACGAAGCACAAAAGGTGGAAAAAATCAGAGAAAGAGGATTCCCATTTGAAAAATGGAGAAGCTCATGTATATGTACATGCTAGTGAACAAGACGACTTCGGCTAGGGTTTACGGCAGGATCGATGGAGCTCGGCCATAGGAGAGCGGTCGGTGTGATTCCTGGATAAACTTGGAAGAAAAGTCAAGAAGGATGTATCCTTCTCGAGCCATGTATCATGAGATAGAAAATCGAGAAGAGAGGGCAAAGGCTGCTTCTGACAAATCTAGATATGGGGTCAGAGAGTTGACCCTTGGTCAACAGATGATGTGCCCTGTTTGGGCCACGTCATCTGTAAAAAGACAAATGAGAAATAATAAATAGAAATAATAAATGATTTATTTAATTTTTGATTAAACCATTAAAATTATCTATTATTTTATGTAGTATTTTAATATGATTTTTATTTATTTTTATGAGGTTACTTATTACAAGTTACTTTTTAGGGTTTCATTTAGAGGTATATTTACTTATGTTTTGTATATTATATTTTTATTTTGTATTTCTAATTTTATTATTTTATTTTATTATTGTATGTATTTATAACTTATTTTTATATACGTAAATATATTTTTATTATATTATTCTGATATAATTTGTACACTTAAATAAATATGTATACTTATAATATAGGTATAAGTATGGTACATTCATCTATGTATTCTTTTGTATATTATATTATTTTATTTGTTGTGTCTAATTTATAGTATTATTTTTTTCTAAATATGTACATATACTATAAATAATATTTAAAAATTATAAAAATAATATAAAAATAATAAAGAATAAATAGAGGAATATTTTATTCTGGTATACTATATAATAGGCAAAATGTAACTTTTGCATCTTAATTTCAAATTAAGTGAAACCACGTTCATTAAATAGCTTATTAAAAGTTATATATATGTAAAGGTGATTTTGTACATTTTGAGTTCAGGTGGAGAAGATATGGGTCTCGAAAGTTTGGGTTTTGGCTTTTTATTTTGAGTATCAAAAGTTACTTTTATGCAAACTCAATTTCGTATTTTTTATATATTATTATCTACAAATTTCATGTACAAAATTTCTTTATTTGATGTATAAATAATAAAGAATAAAATAGGTCCCAAATAGGACTTATTGATGAATAGAAGAATGGGTTTTTTGTTGTCTTTTTGGCCCTTATCTCCTCCTACTTTAGTCCTTGTCGACCCAGTCATCAAGATGCCTCGGTCTCAGGGTTTAGGGTCATAAAATACCTTTGGTATTTTATTCTTTTTCTTTTCGTTATTCTATAATTTTGGCATTAAAAACTATATTTTAAATATAATAAATGGAATAATTAATAAATGTTAATTTGTACAAAATAATGCTATTTACATGCATTTTGCTAGAGGTTTTAAGGCCAAGATAATTGAATAAAGTTGTCGAAATGGAGATTCATTAGTATAGATCTTAGTTTCGATTGATTTTGTATTCTATTTTGTAAAAAAATCGTAGTTCGCTGGAGCTTGAGCTCCGACCACCATTTCATTGTGCATCAAATGTTATCCACCTCATTAGTCACATCCATCATCTTCCCCTTTGACTGCTCTACACCTCAGGCATCTCCAATCCCCTCGATCCACTCCTTATCGACTGATCAGGTCTTCCTCCTCTGCCATCTACCCGAGACCCTCTGTCGCGCCCCACTCTGCTCATTCTCCATGCCATAAGACCCCATGGACCCCCCTTTTTGTGTGCATGAGCTTCTCATGTAGGTTAGGAAGGTCAACGACCTCGTTTTAGGTGATTTTCATCCAAGAACAGGAACCAGGTGCTCCGATACTTCTCCAAGCTCCATGGCTCAATCGTTGAGCTTTAGACCCCTTCTGAGCCCTCCAACCATTGCGGGACCGCTTCCGGCCATCTTTTGCGCCTCCAGCGAGCCCCTCTGGTGGCCAGAGTCAATCAGGAAGGAAGATCGAAGTTCACCTGAGCGGGTGCTCTTCCCTATTCTTCCTCCTTACCTCCTGGACGTCAGATCATTTGTCAGCTCCAGATGTTCTATCTGCGTTGGATCATCGAATCATCAACCGTCAGATCATGTTTTGCGATCTAATCTCAGTGGTACACCCGTGAATCATCATCGCCTTCTCATCAGCCATCACATGGATAAGTGAAGCACCCCCGCCATTGAATCATGTGCAAGAGGGGTATTTTGCTCTGCACTCCTCTAATTTTGTATTTTTATTTTAGTCCATAAACTTTCAGTTGTAGTTTAAAACTTTTTATAACATTTACATTTTATCCCCCATACTTCTTTTATTTGCAAACGAGTCCAGTCTACGCCACCTTACATGTAACTACATGTGAGGGTACGAGGCATTTTGTAGGGACTAACTCGTAGGTTTTTATTATTTTTTAGTCCAAGAACTTTTAATTTATGTGTAATATTTTGTGGTTAAATTAAAAGTAGGCAATGCTCTTTCTTGAAATTTACATATATACCCTTGTAAGTACGTTAGTATTAAATATCTCTGGGATTTTTGCAAGATACCTTTGGACTTTTGAATTGTGTCCTGGTGTGCCTTGAACTTTTATTTTAGATACATTTAGGTCCCTCTTAGAACATTAGTTTTTATTTTGTGTATTTGCATTATTAAAAATATCATTTTACATCCAAAAATTCTAAGAAATTTATTTTAAGTGACTGAACTTATATTAAATCACATATTCTTCATGAGGTAATTAAAATTAATTTCCTTTTTTTTAAATATGAAAATAGTGTATTTTCTTCCTATTTGCATTTAAAAATACAAAAAATGTCTTGAAAAATTCCATAAAATAGAGTATATTTATTACAGTATTTTTGAAATCTAGGTCAAAAATCACTAAAAAAACAAAAGAAAATACTAAAAAATGAAAAACCCTGAAAACCTTTTAAAATTTATTGAGAACTCTAAAAATATCAATTTCTATTTTAAATTTTGTCTCTATTATTTATTCTATGTTAAAAGTAGTTTTGGAAAATTTTGAGAGTTTTATTTATTTTTAAATTCCAAAACAATCTAATCTAATATTATCAGCTTCTATTTTGACATCTTCAATCAATTAAAGATATAAAATAATTAGCATAAATTATAAGAAAAATCTAAAAATAGGGAAAATATAAAAAATACAAAAACATTTTATTTTATGATTTTTGAATATTTATAGCTATATATATGAATATAAACACCTAACAAAAGCAATGAGAAGGCACCCCTGGGAGATTCAAGAGAAGAGGGAGGAGCTTGAACTAGAAGATTATAGGCCTGGGCCGAGTGGCATTCTAAATGTGCCTACGCCCAGCTCTGGCATATCATGCCTTGTCTTGATCGTTCTCTGAGGGATGATTTGATATATTAAATAAGAGCTCTATATATAGCTATATATACTTATATTAATAATAATATTATTAAAATACCCTAAATATTTAAAAAAAACCCTTAAAAATTTAAAAAGGATTGCACCATAGGGTAATTCTCTTATATATATTATTTATATTAATATTATATATATATTCTATTGTATATATTATCTATATATACTTATAGATATATAACTATTACATATATATTAAAAGAAAATAAAAAAATCAAAAATATAAAATGAAACTATAAATTATAAAATCAAAAAAAATATAAATTAAAAATCCATTAAAAAATTAAATATTAAAATCCACAAAAATTAAAAAGTCCCAATAAAACACAAAAATATTTGTTGATATTTTTTGACTTTTCTGGTTATCCCCATTGCTCCTTTGTGGTTTCAACCCCTACACCTGCATACTATACATATCATTTTGTAGGGTATAATAAATTTTAGCTCACATATACTTATTGCTTGAGCATCATAGTGGGTTAATTATTGATTGACATACTAGATTGAGGATATCTGAAAGCTGAGAGAGTGGTCGACACAGCGATTGTCGGACCCAACTTGTGGGGCACCACAGACCCTCCAAGATCGGACATTAGGTCCCTCCTTGATTTTAGCATCTCATCAGGTCACAGTACCTAAGGACCATTGCGCGACCATTTTGGATCCATATTTGTGGACACAAATCCCATGGTTTCTTGTAGTGGCCACGTGGACACGGAAACAATTTTTGCATCGTTTAACATCATATAAAGGAGTGTTACCTTTCATGCATGTGGACTCTGATGGCAGAGACCTCGCTATCAAGTCCGATCTGAGGAATACTGCAATCATGAGCATGATTATGAATTATGAGCCTCCCATAAACCAGAGATATGATTACCTCCTTGTCCACGTCAAAGATGATCTAGATGGTCACCATGCTCTTGAATTCCATCTCATGAAATCATCATCTTCTTCTTTTGGAGAATGTGGCACGTAGTGGAAGATGACTCCTCTATCAATTGGGCACACCAACATAGAGAGGGAGAGAGATGGGTGGGTGGCTATGTAGGAGAGGCTATGAGAGATGACCAAGGAGAAGTAAAGGGCTAGTACTCTTCCTCTCTCTTTTCTCCTCTTAGAATTAGGACTTGTTGATACTTGAATCAATCATGGATTGAATGGAAGGCTATATCTCTTCATATAGTCTTAAAGTGGATGTCCACTTTTAATTTGGTGGAGATTACTATCCACTAAATTCAATTCATAATTCAAGTCCTTCTTGGACTTGGTCTTTGATAACTATGTGGAATTATCTCTGGGTATTTGGAACTAATTATGTTGAGACAATTACCAAATCATCCTTCAATTGTTGATTCCAATTCGATAGTATCAGATTAAACGTAAATCGAATTTACACGTATTAATGGTGAACGTGAATCCAATTGTCATAAACATTGATATAATGTACGAATCATATTCACATAATTTTTAATAATAATGTGAATCTTATTCACATTAATCTTAATTATCGTGAAATGTTTTTGCATTAGTTAAGTGCAAATCAAGTGAATCGCATTCACATATTCGTAGTTATCAATCAACAATAATAAGAATTTTGCAATCTTTATTATTCCGATTATCATCTCATATGTATGACTTCTGATCTGATTACGAGTCATGTACCGCATTCAAGAATACATGGGTATAATATCACAACGATATTACAACGAATACTATTTAATATGGCATCTAATGATTTAGCAATTCATTGTTTTGGCTTAATTGCAAAGTTATGCGGATGAAGCAGGCTATTGTACAAGAAGAACATAATCCGTGTTATCGAAAGCCTTTCAATGTCAAAAGAATTAATATATGCTCTGTATAAGGCTGTCTATGGTACACGGAGGCTAAATCTACTATAAATTTTGAGTGGACATGTTGTTGAAGAGTATTATTGACGATTGATTGTGTTATTTAGTTTTCGATGCATTAGGTGTCGCGTCTACAAAAAATATCTAAATCTGATGTCATATCTGTATTATTTGTATTGTAATGCAAGATAACCAAATTTCTCACGTTGAATTAGTCATTCCTTATTTCAGAAAGTTGAAGTACACGCTACATTGATTAGGTGAACGGAACAAGAACGAGATGATCGTCTGCAGTATTGCATAATCTGCAGTAAAATCATGGATCATTGGAGCCGCTCGATCTTGATCGAGCGGTTCGCATAAATTCATATTTTTTTGTAGGCTGCTACCGTGTAAATTTACAGCTCGAGCAGTTACTGCAGAGTCTGCAGTACTGCAGACGATCCGCCTCCCAAACTAAGAACCATTCAAATGAGGTGATATTTCTTTATGTTAATAAAGTAGCATGCCTGTCCATCGAATTTTCAAAGATATCAATGTCGACATCAACTACGCTATTAGTGGCAAATATCAATATAATATGTAATTATATCAACATCAATTACGCTATCCCTTAAATCTATCCTTACATTTTTCACATGGTGAAGTGGCAGAATATTTATGCGGAACTCTAGGCTTCATTAGAAACTATAGTCAATATTATCCGAGAGTGTAAAGTATACGATGTTAAAAGAACTCAAACGATATAACTATATAAACAATATATGCTACAACGAAAAATGAGCAATAATATATAGTAAATCAAGGTGTACAATTATGGCATACACAAAGAAAGATATTTCAAATTCAAGTTGGGATATAGCAATATGTCAAAAGGATTGTGCCAATTACTAGCAACTAGTATATCGACTCATTAAGTTAACACATTTTTAAGGTAAAATACATGATAACATTCAAGAGAATAATATGGAAATACGTAAACTTCCTTTTCTTGATCAATTGCAACATTAGCTATAGTACTCATTGATTTATATTGTATGTGAAAATTATTTAGAAAGGGGAAAATATGAAAAATTACAAAGTTACTCTGTTGTGAATAAATTTGTTAGGAATGAAAATGTTTGATGTAGCTTAAGGAAGACTTGATTTTGTGCAAGCCGATTTGACCCTAACTTGGCATATACTGATTGTTATGATCATACCATATTTTAGTGTGTTTTCTTGCTAGTTAAGGTCAGGATTAACAGTAGTTCGATACTTATGATAATTGCATGGAAGGATATCATTGTACCCAACGAACAAAAGATCTTGGTTCTATATTAGAGATGTGACTTTTTCGATAATTAAAATTTAAGATGATTCCTTACCGTGATTGTGATATCAATGATGTTCATGAGTAACACTCGGATCTGACATGGCATTTGGTACATTTCGCTGGTCACACAGAATCCGGATTGTTAAATGGCATCAGAGCCAATTTTCTTCTGATATTGAAAAGAGCTACTGGAGAGGTTTAGCCACCCCTACAAATAGATAGGAGAAAAAGGCTACCTGAAATGTGCATTCGTCACTGTCGCTGTGAATAAGTAATGGGTCATTCTCGCAATGTGGACGTTGTGAATACAAGTGAGGGAGGTTGTAACACCCCAACCCCCAAATATAGACCTCCTTTTAAAACTTATGAAGTATGATGTGGATTATAAGTGATGGGGATTATTAGTTGACAAATTGAGCTTAAACATCTTGGGTGGTTGTCAACGGATTCAATTAGGCCCAAACCCAACAAGTTGTGAATGTCAGTCTTCCTCGATAACGGACTATGAACAATATATGCTACAACAAAATCGCGCAATACTATATAGATAGATGGTGTCCTGAATCCCTATCCGATTGAATATCCGATCCGTATTCATTTTCAATATTTAGATGAAATGAATATGGATATGAAATAGTCATATCCAATCTATAGTCGATTCGTTTTGTCTTTTTTATACATACTTTGATATTTATATGAAATCATGTTGGGTTTTCCTTATAATAATAAGTGGAATATGTATTTCAAATTTTGTGTAAAATAGATGGTCCTAACATGTCCATCTAGAGGAGGTCAATTTCAGCAATTCTAAAACTGTTAAAATTTGACAATCTTGACAGTGGTATGGTCGTTCCTAAGGATAGTTTTAGGGTGCAATGACCTAGACCATCAACTTCAAGGGCGCGTTAATTGAACTCTCCTTTTCGAAAAGTCCATATATTAGATATATACCAACAACTAATATTAAACATTTAATGTGTATGCACTGATATTTTCTCACCTACATACACACCCCTCCCTTGTTAAATACTCATGCATGATAGACACTCCTTGCCTTAAATGTCTTTATTTTTGCAAATAATTATCTCTCATTGGTATTTCTCTCAAGTTTTTCATAAGGACATTTTTTCTTTTACCAGGTGGCCTATGAAATGTCAAAAACAACCTCGGATGGAGGAGATAGACATCTCGATTAAGTTAAATATTAATGACACTACGGTGATATAAGGTGATCTAGATGCCTTAGGTTTCAATTCAAAAAAATAGAGGGACAATAGTGGGAGGATGTAAGTTACATGCATCCAAAAAGCATACTTGGTTTTTCCGTATTTATATACAATAAACATATAAGTTAAGCCAGTCAGATATTCATATATGTATACGCAGAAAAATATTTATACGCATATCTTTAAAAAAGAAAACAATATTTTTGCATACCTAAAAAATAAAGAGTTTTTATCAGTTGTGGCCCCTTCGAGATATTCCAATATCAATTATGCCCCCTCCCTTTTTGGGAATATCAGTTGTGCCCTCAACTTCTTGCCGTTCTATCACTTGTGCCCCTTCGTTAGTTTAACCGTCAACAAGTTGAACTTAACCACAGTTTTTTCAAACCATTGTCAAGTTAAGAGGGGCATTATTGTCCAGACTTTTTATCTTCTTCTTCCTCATGTGTTCTTCCTTTCTCTTCATAATTTCTCTCTCTTAAGTACACCTTCTTGCATCCATTAAATCACTGAAATTTTTACATTTTCACAGATATATGGCTCATTGCAGATGAAATGGTAAATTTTATTGAATTTTTCGATGAATTTTTATGAATCGATTAATAAGAAATGTGTGTTAACTAAATAAATGCTGACGGTGGGTTGGTAGGCACAATTTATGAACTAGCACAGCCAAGGTCGGCAAGCTTTGTGGAGGGGAGGTGCGGGGGCGGGAGCGGAGGTGCTAGAGGCGGAGGGGAGGAGCGGGTGTGAAGGACAGGTACTGGGGGTCTAAAGGGAGGTCCGGAGCAGAGAGGGAGGTGTTGGGGCTGAAATAGAGGTGCGGGGGCAGAACGAAGGTGCTGGGGGCGGAGGGGAGGAGCCAGGGCGGAAGAGAGGTAATGGGGTTTGAGAGGGAGGTGTTGGACATGGGAGCCCACAGTGAGCCATTATGCAATAAGTGTTATTGCGATATCATTCCCTGATCTGAAATTAAGAATAGTTAATTTGCATAATAGGTCCCTTAGTACAATTAGGGTTATGTACCATGGCCATTTAATGATCATACAGCTGCTGATTCAATTTATTGAATCATAGTGGCTGGTACATGGATAAATATTTAAAGAATTAGATTGAGGACTCATCAAGTACCGTCAAATGATTGTTAAGAGATGATCTCCAACCTACGTAGGAGATGGCAATCCTTTCTCACATAGGTTGATATCTGACAGACCTCTTGATGCAGGTCCTCTACATGGGAATAGAGATTCGGAGGTATAAGATTAGTTAGGTCAAAGAGTTGACTTAACGAGATCGAGATAACCAAAGTCCTATGGCATATATTGTCAAGATATAGGCATGCATCCTCTGACCGGAGATAGATGTGTTACTATATGTCTGAGTATGTGCATTTGGCAGACCAATAGGTTGATGACCTAATCAAGGATCAAGGTCTATACACCGATGCGTTGGTGTGCATATAAGGGCATATGAGTACTATGATCTCGCAAGGGATCATATAGGTTCATTCTGAACCGGAAGATATGAGCTCACTCATGAGATATTGAGAAGAATCAAAGTCTGTGTATGGTCATCTCACTTTGGAAGCTTGACTGAATTTGTAGGTTTTATATATGCTTTTGGAAAAGTATATGATCAACACCTGGGTATGATATATGCTTTTGGAAAGCATATGATCGATATCGAACTCCCAATAGTAAAATGAGAAACTTAGTGATAAAACCTTGAAGGGGACAGTCTAAAAGAGATCTAAAACTTCGGGTTTATTCTAGGCCTTCGAGTATGCAGGATGTACATGTATTAGGAATACCTGAGGGTGATGTGATCATAAACGATTGTATAACCATGACGCTTCCATTTCAAGGGAGTGATGAAACAGGTCTGTATTTTAGTGACTCCTCTCATAGAGAAGTAATCTGATATTAGTCCAAATGTTGGACATTGATCTGAATGTGATTCAGATGTAATTAGAAGATTAGATCGTACGGTCTTGATTTAATCATGCATCTATAGGAGGTCCGCAAGATCTAGATTTGAGATGTGATCTCAATATCCAAGTCACTATATGTGGAACAATACAATCGCCCTGTCCTCATCTCCAAATATTCGCGGAGAAAGCGCATTATCCTTGAAAGAGTTCATGGATAATTTCATTATTGATATATGTATTAGAGTATCGAGAAAATAGATAATTAAATATGATTTAATTATCATGAATAATATGAATTTGATTCATATTATTAAAGTTCTCTGAGATAATTACATGTGATTCAATTATCAATGATGTGAATGATGTGAATGTGATTCATGTTATTTGGGCATATGAGAGAAGAGATCTAAGATGATTAAATGTGATCTAATTATCATGGATATGAATAATGTGGATAGCACTATCCATGTTAATCAGGTATATTACAAATGTGATTTATAATATATTAGAGAGAGCAATTTGTGATTTATATTTGTTAATTAATTATTGATGTGAATTGGATTCACATGGGATGATTAATTGGAAATATAATTTTCATTTTATTTTGAGTTGTGAATGAGATTCACATAATTTCAATGACATGGTTGATATTTTCCACAAGATAATTTGGAAATATTTTTTTGTGAAAATATTATCGACAAGAGATCATGATATATCATGAGATAATGAGATCTCATGATAATTAGAAGATATTGATCAAGTCCACTCAAGAGAAGTGGACGGCTACAACTCTCCATGGGGAGAAGAGTAGATGTCCCCTCTTCTTAAGGGATTGGTTTTGGTCTTCTCATTATCTCATCTCTAGTCAAAAGTGATTTGAATTCAAATTAATTTTGTTTATTTATCAATGTAAATTAATTTAAATTAAATCACTTGATGTTGTGTGTTTACAACAACATCTTAGCTATTGAAAGAAACACAAATCAATGTCAACCATTGATTGTGTGTTTTCTATGGATTGAGATTCATGGACTCCCAAAACCCTATATAAGAAGAGGCACCCTTGCTCTTCGGGAGACATGTTTTACGACAACAATGAATGCTCTCTTCCTCTCTCTCTCTCCACATGTCAAGCCTCTCTCTCTCTCATGGCTGTCCACAATCGAGCCATTGAGAGAGTCGCCATCGCCGTAGCATCGTCGTTATGCTGTCGGAGTACTTGCTCGTGGATCTCCATCTCCGTTGATGCGTCTCGCTCGTGAAGAAGACATTGGATCTCTTGTGACGAGATTAGGAGTTTCACTGCTTGGATCATCAACTTGGATTGCAAGAAGGACGCGTCTCATCAATGCGCTCACAAGCGTCTCCTCCGTCGGATCGGACTTGAGACATGAGGTCTCTTCATTTAGAGACTTGATTACAACCACGCTTCAAGAGGTAAACCTATACCTAATTGTAGTTTAGATTAAATGATCTGAGAAAGGTTCTTCGATCATATTGGTTTCATCATATCAATTTTTTAAATTCCACTGCATCGAGCAACTAGTACGACTAGTCGCTCCCGATCACATTCGATGCGATCCACATGCTTCTGTGATGCGTTTGAGGATCTCCCCATATCCTTCAAGTTGTATTAGAGCCAGGTTGTGGGATTTTGGATAGGATCCATTAACGTAAGAAGATTTGGCTCGTAAGGGTTCGTGAAAATTTTTCCGTATTTCGATTTTTGCTGCCCTGTTTAATGCTAAATTTTGGCCATGTTTAAAAATAATTAAAACTTGAAACTTTCACTTATATAATGTTACCGGTTAATGAAGGAAAATAGTGGGATGGTGAATAATGGCGTAATTAAGGATTTAGTTACTATCGTAAAACGCCTAGAAATGCATGATATCACTTGGTTTCTGTTTTAAATCAAATTTTCAATCTCTGGAAATTGATTTTGCTTAATTTGGATTTAAAATGAAAGAGATTATGCTAATTTTAGTTAGTGAGGGTCACTGCTGGAAATTTGTAATCTTTGTCAACAACCTTGTGATTGTTATTTAAGAATCTCGTGAAATTAATGGTTAATTTTCTGGAATAATTATGGTTAATATTTGAGAAATATTTGAATGATAATTATTCCCTTAAATAGCATTGCCTCAACCAATAAATGATTAGATATGATGTAGATCACCAATTGGTTACTTGATACATTTTCAACAAACATGTTACTTGAATACGTTTGGGAATTTGTCTAGCAAATTCCTTATAATCAAAATAGTTTTTATTGTTACTATATGGTATCATTTTGGTTGAAAAACTGATGATCATCTCAAGTACACAATGATTAATTTGGTATTATCCTTTCCTGAGGTGGATATGGTTTCTAGTCGAGGAGCGTTGTGGTAGCAGGTTGCACCGTGTGCGGTCTGTCCCACTCCTGTCGGTACTAACCATGGACAGCGGGTAGGGACTCGATAATGCTCGAGAAATCATGGTGTATTTATTAAAATTCGAATTAACATGTATTTGAGATAGTACCATATTTCAAGTAACAATTAAAAATGTTTGTTGGATTAATTGGATCATTAATTTAATATGATTAGATTAATTGGAATCCAATTAAAACACTCTATTAGAAATAGAGTTGTTATTTCCCTTAGAAGAATTAATCATAATGAATATGATTCCATAATGATTGATTAGAATTTGAATATGAGGTGGAGGATCACATAAGTGACATCCATGGTCTTTCGTCAAGGCGAAGGGCTCCGTAGCCAGGGGTTTGTATGTAGGAGACGTATGTCCAAAGTGACAGCTCCTACATACAAGCGTATCTGGATCGGGTTCTTTGCTTCTCGAAAGAGTAAGTATGTATGCGCAGTGACCTCAAATCAGTTCCTCATATTATTGGGGCGATATTGGATTGCACTAGCGAGTTCTAATCATGTTGACAGTTTGTTCAATTGATGACGGGTCAACATCAGCTTAGGGTGGTGGGCCCGAGTGTTAAAGATTGAATTGGGAGTGCAAGTTGGACTTGCAAGGCGGAATGAGTTCTCGCTTTCTTTTATCTGAGTTACAATTTCTCATATTATGGGGATGCAATAGAGTTAGAAAGGAGATCCTAGATCTTGATGAGATATAATGGTAAGTATATCTCTTACATTGAAAGTAATTAAGAGAATGAACTTTCAGTATTGACAAGGCAAGATAACTTTGATCTAAAAATTCTTAAATCAAAGTAAAGTGTGTGTGTGTGTGTATATATATATATATATATTTATATATATTTAAGTATATTTCTTATTTCAGATAATCCTTCATTAAACCACTCAATAATATACTCAATAATAACAAGTAAAATATCATGGATTGGATTTATGATCAAGATATAGTACTTGCAATTGGACACATATTGTATGTGGTTGCAATGTGTAAGTTTCTTCATAATATTGAGGAATGACAATTAAATAGATAATAGGACTATAACCCTAGGGTTTATATGTCTTTATAGTCTTGATCTCTCATCAAATGTACTTTGGAAGTGACATGTCGATGATGATCGTAATTGTCGAATAATCCTTATAAAATTCTAAGAAGATGTTCTGGCATACATATGTGCTCTTGATATTTAATCATGAATGATATGGTTCATTACATCCTACAAAATGGTAGCTCTATAAGAGATGATTTATTCAAAATATTTAAGTACCTGCCTGAACCAAAGTCTTTAAGAGTTTAGATGTATGTAGATATGATGAGTGTCATCATCCTTCTATTTATACTCTAGTCATTCATGAAGCTTCATAATGTTCATTTGTATGAATTAAATGAAACATATATAAAGGTCGAATACTCTTATATTGAAATATTTTGAATTCGACATAAAAGATCCTTTTTTAAGAAATGATTGTTTAGAGATGAATGGAGCATAGTGGAAGCATGGGTCGGACCCAAAATTAGAAGGAAAGTCAAAGGGTTGACTGAACTTCTATGATTTCCACACACATATAACATCCAAAGGGTCAGATAAATGCCAATACTGCAATGAGTTGATGTGTTGATAGTATGACTATCAAGTCTATCTAGATCCTTAGAGAAGGACTCGGATAGTGCATCGAAATAATCTACATTTAATCATGGAAATTGACTTTCTTATTGGATAAGATTAAAAGTCTAATGAATGCATCCCATTTTTCTAGTAACACTTGCAATTGGTTGCATATGTTTTAGAAAATTCGAGAAATTTGATCTTAAGGTTTAATAATCATCCATATTGATGCAATGGTTATAACAATCTCTATGGGATAAATAGACTTCATATTTTCAGTGGGGGAGCCCTTAGACTTAGAGAATATCTCTATGACATGGATATTAGAATACACTCATTGTTCATTTCTAAATGTTGGAAATAGACATGAATTATAGAATAGACCTATCATAAAGATTTATGATGGATATATTTCAGATAGTATTCTGATATATGGAGGATTATACTAAATTAGAAAATTAATGAATGGTTCATTAACATTTCTAAATATTGATAATTAAATCTTATAAGATCAATAGGAGGATAAATATCATTTGGCAATGATCTAGCATTGATGAGATCAATAGACTAGTAAGAGATGAAACTTTAGAATGTCTAAAATTTTAAATCTTACATACTTGTGAATATTGTATTCAAAGTAATAATGTCCAATGCACCCTTCTTTTAGAATGGTGCAAGATGTCAAGGTATTCAAGATCTCATATATATATTGATGTATGTAGATCATCTATATCAAAGTAAACATTAATGATATGTGATATCCATTGATGATTATTTGTGATATGAGTTTTCTTCCCTTCACCTTAGAAGCCTTTGAAATGTTCAAAGATTTCACAATTTTGTTTTAAGAACTAAAGTTTGAAAGAAGATGAAAATGAATTTGATCTAAACAAGGTAGCATGTACCCGTTATATGAATTCAAGGAATGCCTTATGGAGAAAGGAATTTTCATTCCTATCTCAATCCTCCAAATGAACCTAGACTCAATAGAGTTATAGGGAGATACAATTGATCATGTGTGACATGATTTGATCAATGATTAATCTTAGCATAATTATTTCTTAGTTTCCAGGTATATATATATATATAGTAGAGACTTTATATATCCTTATAAGGTTCCATGCTAGTAAGCTGGAATCTAGCACCAGAGAGTGCTACTTCATTAGGAAAATAAAAGATGGTATTGGATACCTACTTTATGACCTTGAGATTCTTAAAAGATCTCATCTCTAAGGATATGATTCTTAGAGTTTGGTTCTCTTGAGAATCAAGATAAAAATGAAGTGTGGGAACTCATTTAATCTTGAGAAGATAATGAGGCTCCTGAAATCGAAAATTGTAAGGATAATTAAAGTTGAAACACTAATACCTCTACAAAGGAGTTTGAGGATGAATTCCATGTGTCAGAGAAATCTGACTATTATCGAACTTCATGTGATGAATCTTCCAAAGATCATGACATGGAAAGATGGATTTTAGCAATAAAGTCTATAGTAGACTTCATATACAAGTGTTGTATATGGTCCCTCGAGTATCCACCTATATGGGTAAGACCTATTAAGCTGTAAATGGATCTTCAAGAGAAAGAGGGAACCTGATGAGAAGGTAAATACCTTCAAAGCACGGCTCGTAGCCATGAGCTACACATCGAATAGAAGACATTGCTTGCAATGAGACTTGCTCTTCAGTGACCTTACTTAAACCTATCAGAATATTGCTTATATAGCTACACAACTTGATTTTAACATCTTCAAGATGGAATCCAATTTTGCATTCCTCTATGAATACCTCTTCGAGGATATTCATATGAAGTAGCCCCATGGCTTCATGGATGAGGAATACAAGGTGTGCAAGCTAAGAAATTCCATCTATGGACTCAAATGCGCTTCTTATAGTTGGAACTTAAGATTTGATGAAATTATAAATGTTATGATTTCAGACAGAATCTCGATGTACCATGTGAAGCTTAGTGGGAGTGCCATTGTGTTCATCATGCTAAATGTAGATGATATCCTAATCATTTGGAATGATATAAGGATAATAATAAGTGTTTTTATAGTCTGGCTATTCCATACCTTGAGATATAATCTCAAGGATATCTCTTCGATCTTAGTTCTGAGAGTGTTCAGAAACAAAGAGAAGAGGATATTGGGACCGTCACATTAGTAGTACACCTTTGACTTGATCCATTTTCTGAAAAATTCCAAGAAAGGCTTCCTTACCTTAAGATATGGTACCAGCCTATCTAAAGGGATAACATCTCAAAGTGTTGAGGAAGTGAATGCTAGAACTACTTGTCCTTGTGCATTAGTTACGAGAAGCTGAGTGTATGCTAGATGTGTAAAAAAGTTAGATATCTGCCATGAAGTGAGAGTAGTAAATGTTACTAATCCTACTAAGGATATAAAACACTTGATTGCAGTGATAACAATATCTTCAAAGATGAAAAGATTTTTTCAGATGGTGATCTCAAAGTATTATCTTCAAGAACTTAAGACTTTATATATAGTGATCTGAAAAGTTTTAATTGTGTATACCTTAGGAGACAGAGATCTCCGGGAATAAGGGTATTCTGATAAGGATTATGGACATACTAGTTATAATAATTATTAAGCTATAGTGTCAAGGACACTATAATTGACAAGATTGAGTATTGGTTGCATAAGATGCAACATTCGCATTAGATGCGGGCACTGTTACTGAGGGATATGCAAGCATCGTAAAAGGACTTGGCGTAGTCTATTGGGAACAGAGTGACTGATCAACTTACCTAGTTATTTTTCTAAATAGCCTATGATTGTCACATGAGTGCGGGTTTAAATGATTATCATATTAATGGCTATTTG
Organism: Ottelia alismoides; assembly: GCA_037367405.1. NCBI lineage: Eukaryota > Viridiplantae > Streptophyta > Magnoliopsida > Alismatales > Hydrocharitaceae > Ottelia > Ottelia alismoides. The sequence goes on from JAZKJV010006375.1 coordinate 838,903, forward strand.
GGCTAGTGGGAGATTGTTGGACATGCGAACCCACGACGAACCATTATGCCATAAGTGTTATTGAGAATATCATTCCCTTATCTGAAATGAAGAATAATTAATTTGCATAATAGGTCCCTTAGTACAATTAGGGTTATGTACCATGACCATCTTAATGATCATACAGTTGTTGATTCAGTTATTGAATCATAGAGGCCGGTAAATGGATGAATATCTAAAGAGTTAGATTGAGGACTCATCAAGTACCGTCAAATGATTGTTAAGAGATGATCTCCAGCATGAGTAGGAGATGGCAATCCTTTCTCACATAGGTTGATATATGACCGACCTCTTGATGCAGGTCCTCTACATGGAAATAGAGATTCAGAGGTGTTAGATTAGTTAGGTCAAAAAGTTGACTTAACAAGATCGAGATAACCAAAGTCCTATGTCGTATCCTTTCACGATATAGGCATGCATCCTCTGATCGGAGACAGATGTGTTACTAATATGTCTGAGTATGTGCATTTGGCAGACCAATAGGTTGATGACCTAATCAAGGTCTATACACCGGCATGTTGGTGTGCATATAAGGGCATATTAGTAATATGATCTCTCAAAGGGATCATACAGGTTCACTATTGAACCAGAAGACATGAGCTCACTCATGAGATATTGGGAAGAATCAAATTCCGTGCACGGTCGTCTCGCTTTGGAAGCTTGACTGAATTTGTAGGTTTGATATATGCTTTTGCAAAAGTATATAATCAACACCTGGTATGATATATGCTTTTGGAAAGCATATGATCGATACCGAACTCCCAATAGTCAAATGAGAAATTTAATGATAAAACCCTGAAGGAGACAGTCTAAAAGAGATCTAAAAGTTCGGGTTTTTTCTGAGTCTTCCAGTATGTAGGATGTACATGTATTAGGACGGTGATGTGATCATAAATGATTGTATAATCATGACGCTTCCATTCCCAAGGAGTGATGAAACATGTCTAGATTTTGGTGACTCCTCTCATAGAGAAGTAATCTGATCTTAGTCCAAATGTTGGACATTGATCTGAATGTGATTCAAATGTAATTAGAAGATTAGATCTGCGGTCTTGATTTAATCAGGCATCTATAGGAGGTCCGCAATATCTGGATTTGCGATGTGATCTCAATATTCAAGTCACTATACGTGGAACAATACAATCGCCATGTCCTTATCTCCGAGTATTCGCGGAGAAAGCGCATTTTCCTTGAAAGAGTTTATGGATAATTTCATTGTTGATATATGTATCCGAGCATTAAGAAAATGGATAATTAAATGTGATTTAATTATCATGAATAATATGAATTTGATTCATATTATCTATAACAACTTTTAAGCAGGGGGCGCCAACCATCCAATAATTTATTCCCATCAAATTCAACTTTTACCCTCCCCATCTACTAACGCCATTCCAAGATTGCCCCTCCTATTCCCACTAATGTCTCACCTGTCAAGCTTGCCTCCGCGGCCTCCGCTTCCCACTTCTCAAATCTTTTTTCTTTTATTTTTGTTCTGTCATACCTCCATTCCTACTGTCATCATCCGTTCATGTTTTTCTCCTCACCGATATTCCCTTCCTTATTCACCTCAATCCATTTGCTTGAGATCTATCTTCCTCTCTGCTACGGTAGTGGAGATACAGTTATATCGAGAAACCCCCGCCTGGAACTTGAAGAGTAGCTGGAGGCATGGCCTCAATCTTAAACCTCATAGCTTGAACCCAGTACCATCGTCGAGCATATCAAGAAGAGCAACCCGATAATCCTTTAACGAAACACCTTTGATGTGAGATTGGCTACATCTGATCACCACCGCTAGGATAACTTGATTTAGGGAAGACCATCTCCTCATCTCCAGATTGCACCTACACCATACGATTTGATCGAAGCCTTCAAGTCTTAGTTGTTAGATTGGATCATCGTCTCAGCGGTTACCGAATCGAGACTCGAATCGTGTGATGCCTTGTTGACACCGCCATGATCTCCAGATCAGAACCACCAATTAATCATTGCCTAGCCCATCACGTGTCCTTAAACTTTTACCTAAACAACCCTTGAACGCTAACTATTTCTGAATAGGTCCAAGTTCTACGATATCACGTCGAGCACCATGTGTTCACTGGGTTAGTTGCATAATTGACCCTGTGAGATCGACTTATTACACGAATATGAGAAAGCTTTCCATATTTACGATCTACCTATGTACACAGAACACGTATGTAATACTTTATAATTTTATACTAAATATAATACATATTAATAAATTAAAAGTAATAATAGAGTGAATAATTTTTGGGGAGGAAAACGTTCAAATTATTCATTGCATGTGTCAGTTTTGATGCAGTTGTTTCGAAAAAGAATAGTGGCCAATTTGTAGATTGTTTTGATGAAGTTAGACGTACATCGATGTATGACCATAGTTATATAGAGGAATACACATGTGTAAGATAACAATAAAGAAATGGAAACGACTACAAAAAAGATACTCATATGGAAGATTATGGTGTGAGAAGGTATACGTGTAAGATATACGTTTCCACTACTAAAGTATATAAAACGTATATATATATATATATATACACACACACACAAATAACTTATTTGTTGACATGTTATATAATACAAATACACAAACGTAGGAATCAGTAATACCATATTATATAATGTTAGAAAAGCTTATTTGTTAGCATAATATATAAAAAAGATATATGTACAGTTTAACTATGCATTGTGGATTGTTATATAGCATAGTAATTTGCGTTAAGGTCGATATATGATCTACTACTATAATATATAGAACTCCCAATATAACATTTGTGGGAAATCCAAATATAACATGTATTGGAAACATGTATGTAATAATGTAAATTATAATAGTGCATGCAATATATACAGAAGATTGGGGTCTATCTTGCACAAATGTCTACAACTACGTGATCATATCACCAATTAGTCATTATATCGTTGAATTGTTACATTTATAATTGCGGATATGTTTTTCATCATATGTTTAACAATAAGCGATATATAATATTAATTATCACATATTTTACAAAGAGAAAAGGGAGCCTACTTTGTGAAGTAGGTAACCTTAACTACTTCACATCTATTTTTAGTAATTTTTTTTATTTTTTTGAAAAATACCACCGTGGATTTTCATAACTATATCACTCTAATATGTCATTCAAAATTTCGTCAGAAGCAGAGACTCTTACTGTCTCCATCCAGAATAGGTATTTTTAACGGTCTTAGATTTGCTGTAAATTACCTGTTATGGATGGAGGCCGTAGAAGTCTCTGTTTCTGACAAAATTTGAATGAATTATTAGAGGGATATAGTTATGAAAATCCACGATAGTATTTTTCAAAAAAAATTGCTAAAAATGGATATGAAGTAGGTAAGGTTACCTACTTCACAAAGTAGGCTCCCTTTCCTCTTTTACAAAAATAATAGTGTTGGATTTAAAACTAAAGATTAGAGACTGATTTTGGTGTAATGAATCCAGACTTTATCTAGACCTTCGTCTCAACCCAATAATTTTTTGGTGGTAAATAGATTTTTTAATCCAATCCAAATAGGTCCCGGTAGAATTTAATTGGGATTAAGTTGCATAAGTTTGAGTGGTGCATACCACCTATAAAATCAGAGTTCAAATCCCCCTCATGAGAGTTGCGCTGGGTAGTCGACAAACAACGTAAAAAAAGTTGGATTTTTCAACATGAATTTGATAAAGAATCCATATAGTTGACCTGATGCTTAAATTGGAGGAAAGCTCTGCCATTTTTTTAACTCGCAGCACATGTTCCGAACGACCGACGTATTGTAAAAACATTCCATATGTGATTTTTAGACATCTTCTTTATGTTTCGCATTTTTGAGGTAAACTATTTGAATACACTATATGTTGTATGTATTTCCGTTTTGTGATCTTTTTGCATCGATCACTTTACTTTATAATGTACTAAAAGGGAGGTTGCTTTTTGGTATGCACCATAGAATTAATTTTAATTATCTGGACATGTATGCATATATTCATTAATAGTAATATGTTACATATATTACGTTAAATAATCCATTATCATGATAAGAGATTAAGATTAAACTGATTACTTTAGAAGGTACATGTTGTCCTTTTTGCAGTTAAGAAGAACATAGATGAATATATGTATCACTTTCTGAGATAATGGAATATATGTTACATTATCTCATGGGTTACTCTGAATGCAAGATTGTAATTTTATTATAATTAATTCTAAGATAATTACTTTTTACCATCCTCTCTGACGTAATCACTTATCTACAACTACCGTCACTTGTTGATTGTAACATTGGTAATCTCCATGTATAGTTACTTCGTTCCTTCCTCTTTGATCCTTCCAGACGTAGTCACTTCTTTACGACTAACTTCACTTGTCAATTGTCAAGATAGTTTATCGCCATGATAATTACTTATTATAATTAGTAACGAGCTTTTAAAAATCAAAAGACATGTTTGTTTTTCATCTCTGCTAAAATATGGAGGCATGACTTATTTATTCATTATAATCCAACTTATTAGAAAAATATCATTGTAAAATTATATACCTAGATTCATTTCGGGAAAGGTTGCTATCAAATCTGCATTTACATCTCTTTTTCTGCAATAAGAAAATTGGATTATTAGAAGGAAAAATCATCTGGACTTTCGATTTTTTATACATTTTTTCACTTATCCTGCATAATTGAAGCGACTCTTGATGATTTTTTTAAAACAACGCTTGATTCTGAAGTTTTGCAAAGATACCACAAGTATGACTGCATTCGTTACTCTAATATTGATCAAATTGTTAAATGAGTAGTATGCTTTTATTTATTTACTCATTGATGTGTTCTACTCAAATAAGATATCGTGCATATATATCATAAAATCTTGGCATTGTTTCATGATGGACTTTTTTTCCCGAAATAACTTTTCTTCTAGAAATCATGTATTTGCTTTTGAATATTGCTATAACACCCATACCCCCAAATATAGTGCCACATCTAAAACTCACGAAGTGTGAGTGTGGTTTAAAAGTGATGGAGATTACTACTTGACAACTTGGACTTAAACATTTTGGGTGGTTATCAACGGGTCCATTTGGATCCAAACCCAACAAGTTGTCCAGGCAAGTTTTCCTCAATAACGGATCGGGGACCTAAGCCTGGGACGTTACAATTGTTGTAATGGTTGTTATGTTTATGAAATATGTAAGGTTGTCAACTGAATGGTTACCAGTCCACTTTGAATTATTTTAAAGATGAGAAAATACGAATTGGATCGCAAATACTTCTTTCAAACGATACGTTGCATCCATATTCAATATCATTCATACAGAGATGTCAACACATTTCACGATTTATCTCAATGAACTGACCATAAACAATACTTTATTCTAATTTCTTGATGGTGACTCTTGGCAAAATCGTGATAATAAAATTAAAACAAGTCAAAAATGATGATAAGCAAATTGCTTTCTAAACTTAAATTTTCTTACCTTAATACGCATGTATTAGTTATACAATGCACACATCAAATATAACTAGCCGCAATGGAAGGAATCATGAATAAAAACTAGCACCCGTGCAGCGCACGGGTATGCACTAGTTAAAGTTATCTAAGATATTTAAATGTGATTTAAATATCAAAGATGTGAATAATGTGAATGTGATTCAGGTTATTTGGGCATATGAGAGAGAGATCCAAGATGATTAAATGTGGTTTAATTATCATGGATATGAATAATATGGATAACACTATCCATGTTAATCAGGTATATTATAAATGTGATTTATAATATATTAGAGAGAGCTATTTGTGATTTATATTTATTAATTAATTATAAATGTAAATTGGATTCACATTGGATGATTAATTGAAAATATAATTTACATTTTATTTTGGTTTGTGAATGAGACTCACATAATTTCAATGTCATGGTTGATATTTTCCACAAGATAATTTGAAATTATTTTTTTGTGAAAATATTATCGACAAGAGATCATGATATATCATGAGATAATCAGATCCCATGATAATTAGAAGAGATTGACCAAGCCCACTCAAAAGAAGTGGACCGCTACAACTCTCCATGAGGAGAAGAGTAGTCGTCCCCTCTTCTTAAGGGATTGGTTTTGGTCTTCTCATTATCTCATCTCTAGTCAAAAGTGATTTGAATTCAAATTAATTTTATTGATTTATCAATGTAAATTAATTTAAATTAAATCACTTGATGTTGTGTGTTTACAATAACATCTTAGCCATTGAAAGAAACACAAATCAATCTCAACTATAGATTGTGTGTTGTCCATGGATTGATATCCATGGACTCCCAAAACCCTATATAAGAAGAGGCACCCTTGCTCTTCGAGAGACATGTTTTACGACAACAATGAATGCTCTCTTCCTCACTCTCTCTACATGCCAAGTCTCTCTCTCTTATGGACGTCCACCATGGAGCCATTGAGAGAGTTGTCATCGCTGTAGCATCATCATTATGCTATTGGAGTACTTGCTCGTGGATCTCCATCTTCTTCGGTGTGTCTCGCTCGTGAAGAAGACATCGGATCTCATGTGATGAGATCAGGAGATTCGCCGCTTGGATCATCAACTTGGATTGCGAGAAGGATGCATCTCATCAACGCACTCGCAAGCATCTCCTTCGTCAGACCGGACTTGAGACAGGAGGTTTCTTCGTTTAGAGACTCGATCGCAACCACACTTCAAGAGGTAAACCTTATACCTAATTGTGGTTTAGATGAAACGATCCGAGAAGGATTCTTGGATCATGTGGTTTCATCATATTATTTTTTTTAAATTCTGTTGCATCAAGCACTAGTACGACTAGTCGCTCTCGATCGCATTAGATGCGTTCCACACGCTTCTGTGATGCGCTTGAGGATCTCCCCATATCCTTCAGGAGGTGCGGGGCGGAGATTGAGGGGCGGAGGGGAAATGCGAGGGTTATGGGAGGAGCCGGGGCAGGGAGGAGCTCAGGGACGGAGGATCAGGGGACGGAGGGGAGGGACAGAGGAGGTTTAGGCGATGGAGGAAGGAGATCGAGGGGGAGGGGGTCGGGTTGGGGAGGAGATGGCTGAAGGAGGGGCTAGAGGGTTGAGGCTCGGGAGGAGGTGCGGGAGAGGGCTGGGGAGGAGGAGCCGGGCGAGGGGAGGCGGCAGGGGGTGTGGGAGTGAGGGCGTGGATCTCGGGGCGGAGCCGGAGGTCCGTGGACTGGGGGCTGAGGGAGGAGCTGTGGTGAGGGGAGGCGGTGGCGGAGCTGGGGGCAAGGGGAGGCGACAGCGGAGGAGGAGGCTAGAGAGAAGGAAAAGAAGGGGAGGGAGAGGAAAACGATGGGGGAGGAGGAAGAAGATTGAACGACTTTTCGACCCTCTGATTCAAATTAAATTTCCTTTATGTCCCCAAAGTTAACGTCTGTTTAGGTTGTGTATGGACGTCCACTAACTCCAGGGGCACAAGTGATATAACGACAAGAAGCATGGATGAAACCAGAATTTTTGCTTAAGGGGTCAAATTATTGAGACTATACACATACATATATACATATACATACATATACATGTAGATACATTATATATATAAAGTTTATGTATATTATTATTTATCATTTTAATTATTAATATTTATTTACAAATAATTTTTACAAAGATACCCTATAAAATTATGATTTCACATAAATATCCAAACAAACATTATATGGACAAAAAGGTCCTTACAAAATTCTTCAAATCACAAAAAATTTTATTAATACGATGTTAAGTAGTACCATTAAATCTAATATTTTAAAAATTAAAATTATATCACACTTAATGTAGGGATGCAAAGGGACATAAATATAAATATATATCCCTATTCCTTATAATATATTTTGACAGGTGTATATGTATCACTATTAAAATAAATACATATATAAATGTCACTTTAATATCCACATACATTTTTGTCTATATTTTTATATATTTAGATATATAGTTGTATATTTATTTTTAATTTCATATAACAAAATTTTTAACTTTTTCTGTATATTTGATACAATTTTTATGATATATATATTGTATTTGTATCACAATAAGCTATTCGATTCATATATAAGCTAATTTATAAAGTATTTGTGATTGTATTCAGATTCAATCCATATTCATTTTATATCTATACTCAATTTTCAAGATACAGTAACACATTATTCATATTGTTGATATATATATTAACTTCCATACTCATGTATTAGAACAAATTTGGACATGACAACACCTATATTCTTATCCATAATTAATCATTTATACCATTATTTTGGTATCTTTTGCATAGTGTAATTACTCTTTACATTCTAGATTTTGACAATTATTTTAAAAATCCAGCATTCCTAATTGGTTTGTTTATATTCACAATGAAAGTACATAAAAAGATATAAAGGTCAAAATGCGCACAACATGTAAATGCTAATAGTTAATTATACATCTTTAATAAAGGGAATGATACACTACACGCGTATATATGGATTTTTTTTAATCTATCAATATTTCATCAGTTTCTAAATATATAATTATGAGTATTATTTGTTACAAAATTATTTTTATATAAAAATTAGATACGAATGTCATACCTATTACTATATCATTACAGAGATCAATATAGCAATACTTATTCGTCATATTTTTCAGAATCTCAACTAATCCTCGATACTAGAATGGTGACGGTTAAGTGTCACTATATGGACCAACGATATTGATATAACAATGGATATTACATTATTTCCTAATTTCAAATATAAGAAAAATCTCGTTAAATATTATTCATCATTATATATTAAACAACATACGATATAATGCCGAATTAGAAGTCTCTACATACTTATTTTGTTCTTTTTCTATATAGTTATTCTTTATAAGGATATATAAATGGAGGGATATATAAACGGATATAGGTATTACCGAATCCTTATCTGTTTTTGAATATGAATACAGATGCGAATACGGATATTGACGCATATTAAAATTATCTTACTATATCCTTAAAAAACTGATACAGATGTAAAACAGATACTGATTGGATACGAGTAATAGTAGAAATAATCCATAGAATTGACTTAAATATATATGAATTGGATGAAAAACACACGATATAAATTTAGTAAATGTATTTGTATCATAAAAATTATACAAATATGGTAAAAGAAGGTATAAAATAATGTCATATATGATTAAAAATAAATCTATGACTATATTTATATACGAAAATGGATATATGGATATGGATACGGATGTTTGCGGATATCAAAATGATATCTATATCCGTATCCATTTTAAAATGGAGACAAATACATATGTAAAAAAATGTGTATAAAATAGATACGGTGACAGATCGGATACGGATATATCCGCAACTGTTTACATCCTTATATGTATGACATGTAGTTCTCGTAAAACACACAAATGTTAATAATTAAATTATCGTATTCAGAAAATATTATTAATTTTTTTATTGAGAAATGAGCGTGAAAGAATTATATAGAACTTATAAATGGGAGATGAGGGAACCATTATATACAACTTATTAATATTTATATTTAACTATTGTATTTAAATCATGTACTATTACTGTTTTATAATTTATAATAAGTACTTTGTTGGAAGACCGGGGACCAAGCCCACTCCCACTCCCCCTTATCTAGTAAGAAGAGGCATAACAAAAATTACAATATCTCAAAGAGACACAACTGATAAAAACACAAAAATAAATGTCTACAATAATATCAGCGAAAATAAAAAAACAACAATACCAATAACATCAAACCTTTTTCCCACGTTAAATTAAATACAACAAGAAGCGGTTATAATGTACTTTGACGCAAAAAGCACTGTCGGTAACGGACACGGTCTCGACACCCTTCATGCAAATAATATCTTCCCAATAATTTCGGGACCGGTTCACGCCGTCCTCACTTCCGCCCTTATCCTTGGCCAACTATAAATGGTTACCTTCCTCGAACGCCATTGCATCAAACCCAAACAGCTCGGAGGCTCCGCGTAGATCTCCAGCTCGCTCCTAACAAGATGGCCGAGGAGAAGCACCACCACCTCAACCCCTTCCACCACCATGGAGGAGAGAAGCCTGCTGACGAGAAAGAACACAAGCACAGGGAGCACCAGGGAGAACTCGGCGCCTTAGCCGCAGGGGCTTTTGCTCTCGTAATTTATTCTGCTTTCTTACGTATTATTCTTTTTCTTTACGGCCTTGAACACTCATCTTGTCGACCTCATAATTATTTTCTCCAAGCTCTATATCTGGAAAAAAAATCTAACTCCGGCAGTATGCAGATCAAGTATTTTTCAGCATAATAATCACCAGGATTTGATGATATTAACGCCCATGACCTTGACCCCGACAATCTAACCCATACCTTTCGGCTGCAAAACTATAGCCCAAGAAACGAATTCCGTTTGTTGTGTTCTTCCTGAAATCCAGGAAAGGTGGATCTCGAAATAACAAACGATTGTAGATGTCACCGAGGCCAAAGAAGAAAAGGAAGAGACGATTCCTTCTCATATTGTTTAACTATTTTTCTACAGTATGAGAAGCACGAGGCGAAGAAGGACCCGGAGCATGCCCACAGGCACAAGATTGAGGAGGAGGTGGCAGCGACGGTCGCCGTTGCAAGTGGTGGGTTTGCGTTCCACGAAAAGCATGAGGTGAAGGAGGCGAAGAAGGAAGAGAAAAAGGCCCATGGAGGTGGGCACAGCTTGTTCTAAAAAAAAAGCGAACCCCGTAGACCAAACCACCTCTCTCACATGCACTTGTTTACTATGGGACGCTAAATAAGGATTCCATCGGTTCTATTTATGGATCCAGTTACTGTAAATGTCTGGTATTGAGATGTTCGTGTGACAAAGTATGCGTGATGCTAAGGAAATGACGTGTTTGATTAAAATAGAATATGGTTTTGTGGAATTTCTTTCGTGAATCCGGGTTAGAATATTAGGTTCTGGTAAGGTCAAAATAATTTTTATAGACATGCCATAATTGGATTTTTCGAAATTGCCCCCAACAAGTCGCGATAATTGGATACTCTCAAAATACACTACATATGAAATTGTTCATATTTTCAATTCAAACGCGTGCATGTGATCATCATCTCGTCCACATCACAACAATATGATAATAATATCAGATGATTAGCCTACCTTTCAAAGGTTATATGTAGATTTTGTTATCTGTCGTCAAAGTTGCATTTGAGAAGGGTATTGATAGTCGCGGTTACTTCGTTCTTGTCAGCATTTTGATTAAAGTGTTATGCAATGAAATAAATGGTATACCATTGGTCACATAAATAGAAAATCACATTAAAAGATATATGAATTTTATCAGTTGTGCCCTCTTCAGATATTGCAATATCAGTTATACTCTCCATGTTTTTGGAATACCAGTGGTGTCGTTGACTTCTTCCACCATTATCAGTTGTGCCCTTAATAGTTTCACCGTTAATGAGTTGAACTAAACAATAGCTTATACATACCATGATTTGATTAACAAGAATATGTCAAAACAACTCCTCCAGCCCCTCCTCCTTTGCCCTCCCCCTATAGCTCCTCATCCTCAAACCTCCTCCTCCCACAACCTCCTCCGCCCCTCCCCCTCTATCCCCTCCTCCGATAAACTCCTCCTCCTCTGCCTCTCCCCCTCCAACCCTCTATCGGAAATAAAAGAGAATAACTTGCCTGGGTGGGTTCCCGAAGAACCAAGTCCTTGCCTTGACGAGTCGGTAGCTCCTCAGAGGCTTGGTGACCAAGAAAGCTTGCTACGGAGGAGTAACCACTGCTCAATATCATGCCTTATCCCAAGCTCACTCACTCAACCTAGAAGTTGGGGATTGTCAATATGAAAAAACTTATGGAAAAAAGAGGAATTCGAGTGCAAATGGTGGCAATGTTCGTTGGGGGCGACGCCAACAAGTGATGGGTGATCCGATCGGGGTAGAGGACTCCCTCCTCCTTGGGTCACCCGAAGATGGCTAACAAAGGGTTGATGTACTGCGAGCTCCTCCGATTGGTTAGCAGAACTGGAAGGGGAGTGACAGAGGAAAAGGGGTTGAAGGGGGAGTGGTGGAGGAGGAGTTGGTCGGAGGAGGAGCGGGCTGGAGGGGGAGAAAGAGAAGATGGACAAAAAGGCTTTGTTTAGCAGCCTTAAATTTATGATTAATGGGTTCATAAAAACCTCCCAAAAAATAATAAAATTTAGATCCACAATAGGTGATTTTTATGTGAAAAAACAAATATTTTGATGATTGGGTGAATGGATAAAGATAGAGTAAAGAGAGAGAAAACAAAGAGGAGTAATAAGAAGAATGGCAGAAGAAGAATGGAGGGGTGGATGGGGAGAAAGAAAAGATGGACAAAAAATAAGGGATTTTCAGGAATTTGTTTACCAGCCTCAGTTTTGAAAATTAACTGGTTCATGAAAACTCCTCAAAAATCAATAAAAGTCATCATTATATATGCAATAGGTAGTTTATATGTGAACATACAAATGCTTTGATGATTTGATGGATGTATAAAGGTAGAGTAAAGAGAGAGAAAATAAAGAGGAGGATGTAGTAGAAGAAGAATCGAGGAATAAGAAGAAGAGTGGAGGGGCGGAAGATGACGGGTTGGAGGGGGAAGGGCTGGCGCGGGAGGAGCAAGGAGGAAGAGTGGAAGGAAGAGGAGGAAACATAGAATAAAAAGACGTGTATATCCCTTCTTTTATCTAATTACCCTTGCGACCTCATAGTTAACATTTGTTTGGGATGTGGATGGACGACAACTAATTCGAGGGACAAAAGCAATTATTGTGAAAGAAATCAAGGACAAAATTGATATCCAAAAAAAGGACATAACTGATATAACAATATCTGAGAAGGTCAGAACTTATAAAATCCCATATATATATATATATATAATGTTTAGATGCTATAGTCACTTCATTTTATTATTTCAAAGACAAGTTGAAGAGTTTATTTCATTTATTCCTCAGCTTTTCATGCTCCATCATTCCACAAACTTATGCCTTTTTATTATTAGCCAGATTTATGTGCCCTAGGTGAATTTTGAATTCATGATATATAATTGAACATGTATTCGCAACTGCAATGCCAAATCGAATTTCTAAATCAATGCAAGGGATCATGGGATCTTGATATCCTAATGCAGAATCATCATTACTTCGTATGGATCTTTAAATATGAAAATGGTTATCATCTTGATGTGATCAAACCAATAAAGTCCGTCATATTCCCTATAATTATCAAAAACCTAATATAATATCAAATAAAGGGGAACCATATGCTTATTATCCCTATCCAATGCCTTGAGTTGATCGTGCGTGCCTATTGGACTTTTCTATGCACATCTATTTATAAATACAAGGTTGGTGAGAGTACATTTAACACCCTTTCGAACGTAAAAAAATGAATACACCACCCATCAAAGTGGATTGCTACAAGAGTTTTGCACTCACGAAATACTCCAAGAATTCAATTATTTGTAGGAATAAAGTCTCATTCGATAGACTACTCTCACAGCCCAAATGCCTCCATTGAGGATGTATGTGCATACAAGATGGTAGATGCATAGTCACTAGTGATGTGGCGATACTCCAAGAGGAGTTTACATGAGTAGTTCGCTCAGAGGTTATCTAATGGAACCTTGGGAACTCATCACCAACAATCATACATGGCAATGAAGAGCATCATATGAGGACATTGGCTTGGAAGCAGAGTGTGATGAAGCTTGTAGCAGAGTGAGCGCAACGAGTACAACTAGCCGCGCTAGACATGCCAATGGATGCACGCACACATAACGATATGCAAGTGTAATAACTTTAGATGCAGTGGAGAAATAGAAATGTTGAGGAGCAACGAGGTGCGGTCACACAACCTTATGCATAGAGGTACATTGTATTAGTATCAAGGCATGGATGTCCAAAGATGAATATATTATTGCATGTGCTGAGTACGAGCGTATGCGAGCATGATCGGTAATGCAAAAATGAGAGTAATTTAAGGGCCACCATATCGGAGTTCTGGTGGAAATCCCCTTGGAGTGTGGATGACTATGGATGGGTTATTGTACAAAGGCTTGGAGGCTGTGGGTTTCTCATTTGTCATGAGATAGATTGTTCAGTTGCACTTGGGGGAATTTGGTTAAGCTTCCTCAATAGGTGTTGGAATGTAAGTGTGCTAATGACCAGACAATTGATATGGCATCGTCTGGGAGGAGACGAAAGGATAGCAATGGAATGTAAAAGACAAGAAGATGAAAAGTTGTTATGAACACGAAGAGTTACCATAGAACTTGAAGAGTTTTGTGTCTATATGTTATTATTAATATAAATGTAATAATGAGAGTCCATTTACTTTCTCATAGTCTTCTATTTAAAGAGAGGTGGTGACTCATTTGAAATCAGATAGAGACACATACCCCATTCTCCACCCCAAAGAGAGTCTCCCTTCTAATAAGAAAATAAGTTGTGTGCTCGTCCTTGTGTTCTTGTGCTCGTGCTTGTTCTTATGTTCATACTTGTGCTTGTTTTGGAGCATCAATGCATGAGAAATCAGAAGTGTGAGAAGAGTTGGAGCATGTCTATGATCGTTCTACTCAGGAGAAAGTTGGTTAGTTGATGGAGAGGTTTTGAACCGATATGTTAATCAAACATGATTAGCAATCATTGTGTGACCAAGTGTCTCCCAATCAACAGATAACCCACAACATAGGATAGATAAATCAATCAATGTGATGTGAGTTAAAAGTTATTTTATTTAACTCAATTAAATGTGTGTATAGTGCGAGTAGAGTTGTCGAACCTCAAAGAGCAAATGGTAGGGTAGTTAAACAATAGTTGGTTTTCTATTTTTATTACTTTTTTCTTATTTTATGTGGTTTTTAATTATATTTATTTTTTATGGATTTTTTTATTTCTTTATATACTTTTACTTTTATTTTAATTTTATATTTAATTTTTCTTTTTATAAAATTTTAATTCATTTTTTATTTTTAAAATAATATATATAATTATATATTATAATATTGATATTATATATATTATATAAGTAATATATATAAGATAAACATATTTATAATTATACATAAGTTAAAATATATTTAAAATTTAGAAAATAAACTATTTTGTATTTTTAATATTTTATCTATTTTTATTGATTTTTAGAAAATGTTTACTAATTTCTATATATTTTTAATAATTAAAAGGATAAAACACTGGACATATTAAAAATGTAAGATTGTTTTGAATTTAATAAATATATATAAGTTCAAAATTCACTCAAAACTATTTTTTATAGATAATATATATAATATAGAAAATAAAAAAGTTACATTTTTTTGGATTTTTATATAATTTTTGATAATTTTTATAAGGATTTTAGGGTTTTACCATTTTTAAATTTTATGTTTTGTATTTTTTTAGTGATTTTTAGATATGTGGTGTAATATATAATAATATAGTTAATATAATTCTTTTTAAATTTTTGGAGAAGTTTTTGTAATTTTTATGGGTTTTATATGCTAAACAGATAATAAATTCATCTTTTTTATTTTTAGAAAATAACAAACTATGTTAAAATGCTAAAATAAAATTTAACATGAGCAAGCATGATATCAAGCATTAAACATAATTTTCCTACAATTTGAGGAGTAATACAAATATTTAAAAGGACAAATATACACAAAAAATAAAATGTTGTAGTTACATGGACCTATATGTAATTTTAACAAACTTATATTTAATTTGGAAATATGTCCAGAAACCTTAGGATCATAAATGTAAAATTTATAGTGCCTAACATGTCGCTACATGTGAGGTGGAAGGACCAAAATGTAATAACTAGAAAGTTCAAGGTCCTACTTGCAAAATAATATATTTATTTTAGGGATATTGTAACCCTGCATAATCATGAATTACGCACAGGACCATGAATAATGCTTCTCTTACATGACATAACCCTGTGTTAGTTCTCATCTATATTCTTTGTTAATTCTCACGGAAAAAGCTACATTTGAGAACTTTATTCTTAAAACCATATCTAAACTCCGCACCGCCCTCTCCATTCGCCATGTCAAACCTCCGTACCGCCCTATTCGTCTGCTCCATGCCCAACCTACTTCGTCTGGGCGTAGAACCCATAACCGTGAAGCTTAATTACTCCCTTCTTGACCAATCCACCGACACCTACAGCAACCCTATCACCAATCTTGTCTACAAAACATGTTCGAGCATCAGCGCAGCACCATGTTTGCTGCCATGGAGAGACTCGGGTACCCACAAATCCCCATCATCGTGGCAGGGATCAGATAGCCAAATGTCAGCGACTATGATGAGATCGGGGCTGCAGACGGAGGAGAGGAGGGGGCTGCGGGCGGAGGGGCTGGATAGCGGGGGTGGTTGTAGGTAGAGGGACGTGGGTTGCGGGTGGAGGGTCTAGAGGGGGGTGGCTGCAGGTAGAGGAGGGGTAGGGGCTGCAGGCAGAGGGTCTGGAGGTGGGGTGGCTGCAGTCAGAGAAGGGGTGGGGGTTGCAGGCAGAGGGTATGGAGGGGGGTGGTTGCGGGTGAAAGAGGGGTGAGGCTACATGAGGAACGGCGGAGGGGGTGGCTATGGGCAGAGGAGGGGCGAGGCTGTAGGTGGAGGGGTAGAGGGGGTTGGCGCAGAGAAGGGGTGAGGCTGCAGGCGGAGGGGCAGAGGGGGGGAGGGGGGTCGCGGGTGTTGGAGGGGTAAGGTTGCGAATAGAGGAGGAAGGCGTTGTTGAAGGAAAGGGCATCATGTAAGGAGGAGGAGGCAGAGGTGGATGCTGAGGCTGAGACGGAAGAAGGGGTGGGGGGAGGGATGGAGGGCGGAGGCGGAGGGGAGGGAGGGGAAGAGCCTGTCGTTGGAGAAGGAAGGGGAAGGGGGTTATGATTTTTTAGTTCTTTTGAAAATTTTTAATAGTCCTTGGATATTACATGGGTTAGATTAACCCAATGATATGGGTAAGTTAATGGGAAAACTAACGGAGGGTTATGGGTATGAGACAGAGTGACTATCTGGGCTTTCTTGTATATCTCATGATTACGCAGTGTTATGATTGTAATTACGAAACTACTCAGGGTTATGGGTGTAAATATCTGTTTATTTTACACATGATTTAATATTTACATGACTAATTATAAATACAAAAAAGTGCAGGGGCATTGGCTAAATATACCCAAAAGGTGCTCGAGCGGCGCGCGTGAGTTGAGATGGATGGTTGACATGCATCCACATGGCACCACTTGAAATCCGAGGGTCGGAGCAAGGTACCGTTACGATGTGAATGAAGGGCCCAGAATAGATCTGGGCCTCCCTCTTGATCAGACAGTTTTGATGCTTCCTAAAAGAACACATATGAACAAACGCTCGGGGCTCCTTCTTTCTCTAGTTTCTCTGCTCTCCGGCCACCTGAGAAGCTCGCAAGTGACTCAAAAGTTCACCAGGACCTCGTTGCAGCTGATGGAGGCACTCGATGTGTCCAGACTCCAGGAGGGGTCATTGGGAGCATCCACCTGCAAATGAAGATTGGGGGGACATGGGCAATGGGTTTTAGTCTTTTATTAAGTGGAAATAGGTTGTGGGGCAATGGTATCCAATGAAGGTTTCTGATCGGGACTTGATTCGTCGATTCATGCATAATCGGGTTGAATGGAGTAAGGAGAATTGATGGAGAAGCGACGGGAAATGAAATGGGGTGCTCGCTGCTGTCAGCAGGAGGCATGCACTAATCTCGATTGGGGTTACCATGGGGTAGAAGAGGATCAAAATGTTAAGGAAGATGGGGAGGTTGATTTATAGAGGTGGTGATTGGCCATCTCGTGACTGAGATGGCGTGAGGAAGAGGGTGGGATGCATGGTGAAAGCCACGGTTACGGCGTGGAAGAGGGTTATGGGGGGAGGACAGGAAGGTGCAAAGCTCGAGGAAGATGGTGTTGAGGAAGAAGCGAGGAAAACTAGAGAAAAAGGGTGGTTCTTGTGCTCTGAGAGGAGTCAGAGAGTGGGAAGGATAGTTGACCCACATGTCAACAAACAAAAAAACCTCATCGGTATATGTCAGACCGATGAGGACAAAACAAAAAATTAAATTATTTATTAATTTGATAATAAATAGTAATTGATCTTATTAATTAATACTTAAAACATGAAATTATTTCTTACTTTTTCAAACTATTTTATCATGTTTTTAATTTATTTTTATTACATTATTTGTGATATATTTATATTTACATGTATGTTTATTGGTATATTTGCCTATTCTATGTATTTTATTTTTATTTTGTTATCATATTCACATATTTTACATATTTATAACTTTATTAGATACATATTTACATATTTTTGTTGTAATTTTATGTTTTAATTTATATGCATAAATAAATACATGTATATTCATTATAGAAAACGGCTCCATTGAGCCCCGTGTTTATTATAAAACCAATTCCTATAATTATAAAACTCATATGAGATATGAAGGAATAGGCTATTCTCTTTTTAGTTACGTTGAGCAAAAGAGGTTGAAGTTGCATAAATTATTTGTATCGTTCCCACTATCACGAATCATGGAGAAAATATAGAATGAGCATGGGGTAAAAATTCCATATTTATTAGAATCAATCCATACGCTCCCATTTTTAATAAGATTCTAGCCAGAAGCATACATGTACTGTAATGCGCTTCTCTGTGGGTATCTCGTAACCATGTATGTACTGGTATAATCGGTAAGTTGACAGCATAAGCAATAAGAAAGCCAGTATATAATAGAATTTCCAAAACTATGGGTTATGATTTTACAAAGTACTTCTTTTCTTTCATTTAAAACTATAATAAATATCAATTCACTCAAAGATTAGATTATTGGAGTTATCGTGTTATTAGTCTAGGGTTTACCTTTTTAATCATAGGCATACTTTCTGGTGCATTATGGGCCAATGAAGCATGGGATCTTATTGGAATTGGGATCCTAACGAAACATGGGCATTTATTACTTGGACTATATATGCAATTTATTTACATACCAGAACAAACCAAAATTTTTAAGATACTAATTTGACAATTGTAGCTTAAAGATTTTTTATAATTTGGATATGCCATTATCATGTCGGCCCATTTGTCTTTCTTTATATTGTTATAGGCCTATTGAGTCTTCTTTTCCCTTATATACATATTGTTTATTTGTGTAGTTTTTTTGCGCAAGTCAAATTTACTATTTATTTATTGTTTTATGATTGATCGAAATTCTCCTGTTGAGACCCTATGAATCAATTAGAACTTTAGATTCATACTATAAACTCGATGATTTAACAAAGTTAAAAATTAAGCTCAACGAATCTGAGTAAGAACCATTTGACCATTACTTATTCAATGACAGAACTGTTTGACCATCACTTATTCAATGATTGGACTAAATGTAACAACTCAACAAATTTCAGAGAAAAAGTTTCCCTTCGGTCAAGGTGCATGATTTTGAAGGAAGAAAGGCATTTTATTTATGCAACCCCCCCTTCTTTTGTTGTTGTTCCTTTTTTAGTTCGGTTGCGAGGTCTGAATAAATATGAATCATAGTTCAAATATTGTGACATTTCATTTCGTACGTCATTTTCAAATCGATCATTTTTTTATATATCGTAATGGACGATTCCATCATTTATAATCGAAAAGTAAAGTCACAAGAGGTTTTTCAAACCAACTAATACATTTTTCTTCTTTACTTTCTAATTCTGAGAGTTCTTGATAAATATCAAGATAAGAATTTTCATAATTAGTATATCTTTTTGTTCCTCTATTATCTCTCTCATTTTCTTTTCAATCAACAAATCAAATCAATTAAGAAAAGTAGAAATTAAGGAAGAAAATAGAACTCTAAGACAAGGGAAGAAAATCTAGTGATTCCATTATTTTTATTTATATATTTTTATTTACATACATACATGTATACATATATATATAAATATGATGCATGAAGAAATTTAACTAATTATTTGAAATAATTCTTTTTTAATATATATTTTACAAGTTTTTTATTATAGTTTTGTTTTTATATTTTTATATATTCTATTTATATTCTTATATTCATTTTATATTTCCAATATATAATTTTATAGAATTAGATTTGTAGTTTTATTTTATTATTTTTTCATTATTTTTATAAAAAAGTGAGTAAGTTTTGTTTATGTAAAAGCATAATATGTCTACACTATTATAATAGATTCGGAATGTAAGTGGAATTCTGTTGAATTTATTTTTAAGCATGTTCTACATAAAACAAGATGTGCAGTTTAACAAAAAAAACTTAATTCACCTAGGAAATTCTGAATGAATTGAAAATTCCAATTTAAATCGACTAATTCAGCATAGTACACATTAGTAGGAGTGCATTTATGTTTGTGGAGCTTTGTAGTCATCCGTTAGTGGCTCCATCAATAACTTCTTTGGAATTCGAATCTAATTCTTTGAATTTGTTTTCTTCGTTGTATTTTTATAATTTCTCTTATATATTTTTTATAATTTCTCTTATATATATTTTTAATATATATTTTTATTATATTTATTTATTTTAGTTATATATTTTAGCTAATTTTAAATTTTTCACCTTTTTGATCTATATTTAGATTTAGAATATATCTTAATATATAATATATTAAGATAATAGTTTCAATAGATCCCAGGATCCATATTATTTCTTAAAATTCTAAGAAACTTAAGAATTAGATTAGAGATTAAAATAGAACAATTGATCTTCTATTATTTTGGATTGATCGAATTCATACAAATGGATGTAGCGAAAAATAGAATTAGAGTAATGTTTACATATACAAAATATATGATATGTATGTACTACTATACAACCGTATACATGGATAGTATGGTAGAAAGATTCACATAGTATTTATACTATATTTAATTCATACTCTATTATTAATTATTATATTCTATTATATTGAATTATTATATAATAATTGAATATAATAGAATATAACAATATTTAAATAATTATAATATGATAATTCTAAAATATACTTTTATATTAGTTCTTTTTATCATACTATCTTCGATAGTGATTATTCCGGTCTAATTATTTCATTAAGACTCGGGATTTGAATCTCTTTTATTTCTTCAATCATTAATACGAACTATGAGTTTCAGTCTAATTAATCATTTTGGCTGATTGTTTTTACGTAGATGATAAGTAAAAAGGTAGTAGGAACTAGAATAAAGAGTGCAGTGGAAATAAATGCGAGAATATTTACTTCCATAATCTCATTGTTTTTTTTTTTTGCTTCGCAGTAACTCAGGATCTTATCCCATATAGATGGTAAATTTGACTCCTAGAATTTCAATGGGATGAATTAAATCCAATGATACAGAATCAGATCAATATTATGAATAACAATATCCCATCTATCAAAACAATTCATAGTCGAGAATTGAATAATATAACATGGAAAGATCCTTTATCCATACGAAAATTGGATTCTCGATCCAATAAGGAAACCCATCCCATTGAATTTATCATACTTTTACACTCTTTATTTTCTATTTTCTATAATAAAATTAACATTTTATAGAATTCCATTTGAATATTTTATACTATTTACATCTTATAATTATAATACTATTTACAGCTTATATCACTTAATAACTTATACTACTATATAAACAATATATACAATTATCCTATCCATTTATATGATGAGGTATCATATGAATGGCATTCCTATTCCATCGCCCACACATCCAACCAATAAACAAAATGAATTAGAAAAATGATGTTTTAAGTTAATTCTAAACTAAGTTTTTTGTAATGATTTCATTTGGAATACATATTAATTTGTAATGCAGAGAAGTATAATAAATATAAATCAAGATATAAAGGATATAATATATCACAACTTGATGAAAAGAGGGAGCATTTTCTTTGATTTATATTTTCTTAGGATTAGGGTCCTCACTCAATCCTTGGATTAATACCGGCGTGTATACATCAAAAATTCAGTGTGCGATTTGAATGAAAATAAGACAAATTATTTCCAACTAATTAGATTGTTTTAAATTAGTAATTGAGAAATATTATATAATAATAATAAGGGATTGTTTAAAAAGTGTTTAGTAGAGTAAATCATGTTAAATCCTCATTGATTGTGCATTGTATAATAAAAAAATACATATACTATATAAAATATAATACCGGTCGAGATATAATATACCTATATATTATATTTTATTGTTTATTTTAGTGTCTTTTTACATGTTTTTATTTATGTTTATATTTTTAATATGTTTTAAATAATACATACAATTATTTAAAAATATAAGAAGAGTAAAAGGTAAAGAATATAATATATGGATATTTATACAAATACATGGTATAATAGGAGCTCAGAAAGTTGGCTTTTGTATCTTAATTCCATATTTAATGAACTATCTTCGTAAGATAGGGAATACAATGGTGGTGAGTTTGGTTAAATTTGAGTTTGTATGGAGTACATATTGATATGTGAAGTTTGGTTTGCGGCCTTTTCATCTCTGTGTCCCAATTGCACTGTGCATTATTTTTATTGGCAGTTATTTTTATATATATTTTTAATTTTAATTTTTGTTTGAAATTTTGCAAATTTTTAGTTTCTTTTTTATTTTTATGATATAATATATAAAAATATAGTGATATGTATATTATAAACAATATAGATAATATATAATAAATAAATATATAAAAATATACGAAATATATAAGAATAGTCCTTTTTATTTTTAAAGGGGTTTAGATTATATTAGGTATTTATAATTAATATAGTAATAATAATATGAATGTAGGTATTATATTGTATATATAGTCTATATATGGTCTTGGAATTTTAAATATAACTATATATAGTCAAAATTTACAAAATAAAGTGTTTTTGTATTTTTGATATTTTTACTATTTTTGATATTTTTTATAAACTTTTTTTTCTAATTTTTATGTATTTTAAAGATTTTAAATATACATATCTAGGAGTTATGTAAATTAGCTAGATTATTTTGAGAATTAAAAACAGAAAATAAGTCCAAAATTTCTCAAAACATTTTTAATATGTACTATATAATATAAATAAAAATGGTAAACATAAAAATATTTTTTTTGGAATTTTATAGTATTTCTTTTTATTTTGTGGGTTTTTAGGGTTTCTCAATTTTTAATGTATTCTTTTTATATTGTTGTTATTTTTGGTCTGTAGTTATAATACATAGTAATATATATATATATATACACACACTTTTTTGGAATTTTTTAAGTAGGTTTATATATTTTTATTTTTATGTCTAAACAGGGAATAAATAGATCCTATTCTATTTTTAGTAAATGGAAAAAGTACAATTAGATGCCAAAAATGAAAATAGGGCGTGAATGAGCACTATATCAAACACCTACAATAATTTTACTATAATTTTTAAGGCATTAGAACTAATCAATAAAAATAAAAAGATAAGATTTAAATTACAATACTTGCAAAGACAATTTTGCAATAAAAAATAAATACAATGTGTTTTGTGAAAAATACCTAAAATATTACACTTATTTACAAACATTAAACACTAAATAGAAATAAAGGAAGTTGGAGGGACATTGCTACAAAATGTCACGCCTCATGTGGTAATCCACGTGAGGTGAGCTAGCATGGACATATTTGTAAAAACTCAGAAAGTACGAGGGTATGATGTAATTTCTCCACAAATATATACACTACAACTAATATTTATAGGTCATGTTAATAATACAAAAGAGGTGGGGTATTAAATGTAATTTACCCCCTAAAGACTTGGATCAGGTGCTTCTCCTTGTGCCACTTGGCCGATTGGGCAACCCTCCTTCTCCTCCAACGAGCTCAGTACCTTCGCAGGGGTACTCCGTACATACAGAAGCATTAGATGGGTCTAGGATCATTGGAGGGGTCCTGGAGCTAAAGGCAACCTGGAGCTCTGATGTGAGATTCGAGTGGGCTTCCATGTGCCTGTTCGGGGCTCATGTCCGCACAAAATTGAAGAGGGGCTGGAACAACAGGGAGGGATGAGGTGGGTATAAAGGAAATGGAAGAATACTTAAGCGCATCATGGAAGCTTGAGGATCGCATCATATAAGATCGAGAGCAATTACTCGCACTAGTTGCTCGATGCATTCGAATTTAAAAATCTCAGTCGACGAAAGCACATGATCCAAGAACACTTCTTGGATCGTTTCATCTAACCACATGATAGTTAAAGGAATACCTCTTGTAGCGTGGTTGTGATCGAGCCTCTAAGAGAAGAGACATACTGCCTTAAGTCTGATCCATCAGAGGAGACACTTGCGAGTGCGGAGATAAGTCGCGTGCTTCTTGCAATCCAAGTTGTTGATCTAAGAAATGGATCTCTTGATCTCGTCCCATGATACGAACGTCTTCTTCATGAGTGAAACAAACCAAAGAAGATAGAGATCCAAGAGTCGTCGAAGCGACATCACAACGATGATGCGACGTTGAAGGCGACCTTCTTTATATGAGAGGAGTGGACGACCACTCAAGGAGAAGGACAAGGCTTGGCATGAGAATGAGAGAGAGAGAGTTGTCGTAATCTTTCTGCGAAGAGCAAGGGGTGCCTCTTCTTATATAGGGTTTTGGGAGTCCATGGACCTCAATCCATGGACAACACAAAAACAATGGATGAGATTGATTTGTGTTTCTTTCAATGGCCGTTATCAATAACAAACAACAACAACAACAACAACAACAAAGACTTTTCCCACAATTAAGTAGGGTCGGGTACATGGATTCTTCGCCTCCATTCAGATCTATCTTGGATCAATCTCGGGCTTATATACAAAAAACTAAGATCCCTTCGTATAACATCTTTCCAACACTTTTTGGGCCATCCTCGCCCTCTCTTAGCCAGCTTAACATCCCAACACTCGCATCTCCTAACTGGTGCATCTGTTGATCTTCTTTGCAAATGATCAAACCATCTTAAGCGGTTTTCTCGCATCTTATCCTCGATCAGAGCAACACCAACTCTCTTTCTGATTGCATCATTCCGAATCCGATCTTTACGCATGTGTCCACACATCCACCTTAGCATTTCATTTTTGCTACAACCATTCTCTGCACATGTCTATGGTTAACATGCCAACATTCAGATCCATAGAGCATAACACGTCTCACAACTACTTTGTAAAACTTTCCTTTAATTTTTAAAGGAATTTTCTTATCACAGAGAATGGTAGAGGCTCCTCTCCACTTTAGCCAGCTTGCATTTATTCTATATGTAACATCTCCATCAATTTCCCCATCTTGTTGCAAAATAGTTCCCTGATATCTAAAAGAATCTTTCTTCCGAAGGTTATTGTCACCAATCTTCACCTCAATTCATTCACCATTGTTTCCATCAAAGGTGCACTCCATATATTTCGTCTTAGCCCTACTTATACGAAATCTTTTAGTCTCCAATACATGTCTCTAGACCTCAAGCTTCTCATTTACTCCATCTCTAGTCTCGTCAATCGACACAATATCATCAGCAAATAACATACACTAAGGTAACTCATCCTTAATGTAACTTGTCAACTCATCCATAATCGAAGTGAAAAGAAATGGACTCAAAGATGAACCTTGATGTAAACCAATGTTGATGTCAAAATAGTCAGTCTTCCCAGATGGGGCCCTTACACAAGATAAATCCCCATCATACATGTCCTTTATGAGGTTAATGTATAGGACAGGTACTTGTCTCTTCTCCAAAACTTTCCACAATATCTCTCGTGGGACAGAATCATAAGCCTTCTCCAAATAAATAAAGATCATATGGAGGTTCTTCCTTTTAGCTCTATAAATCTCCATTGATCTCCTCAGCAAATGGATGGCTTCAGTAGTTGAGCGACCTGACATGATTCCAAATTGAATTTCTTTTATGTTGGAAAATTTCCTCAGCCTTCTTTCGACCACACATTCCCAAATTTTCATACTGTGACTCATCAGCTTGACACCTCTGTAATTTGAACAATTTTGAATGTCGCATTTATTCTTATAAAGAGGCACCACGATACTCCTCCAATCTTCAAGCATTTTCTTGGTTCGCCAGATAACATTGAATAGATTCATAAGCCAAGTCAAACCACGCTCACCTAAAACCCTCCATACTTCTACAGGGATGTCATCCAGTCCTACACCTTTCCCAGGTCTTCATAACCTTCAAAGCTTCCTCTCATCTACTTCCTTTCTCTGTATTCGTCTATAGCTTGCACGATTCAAGTAACTTTCACTACTAGCTAGATCACCCAAAGTGATCTCTCTATTTCCTTCCCCAATGAAAAGTTTATGGAAGTACTGCTCCCATCTAGTCTCTATGTCCTTCTGAGTAACAAGCATGTAACCTTCCTCATCCTTAATGCATCTCACTAGAGAAAGTTCTTTGGTCTTTCTTTCTCTTGCTTTGGCCAACCTGAATATATCCTTCTGGCCCTCCTTAGAGTCAAGATTTTTATAAAAAAAACTTCACAAGCTTTTGACTTAGCTTCGCTTACTGCCTTCTTTGCTTCCTTTTTCGCTATTTTGTAGTTTGTGACAGTTTGCGTTGTTCTATCCTTAGACATAGCTTTAAATCATGTTTTTTTTATTTTTTAATTTCTCTTGCACCCCTTCACTGCAGCACCAAGCCTCTTTTTGACCTGGAGCTCCTCCCTTCGACTCATCTAGTATATCTTTGGCTACCTTTTGGATACAAGATACTACTGCCTCCCACATCTCGTTTGCACTTCCGCTACAATCCCAAGATAAGTCTTCTAAAACCTTCTCCTTGAAGCCTGATTGCTTCAATGGAAGATTCCACCATCTAGTTCTAGTGATTATAGGAACCCTCCTTTTCTTTACCAGGCCTTTTATTTGCACATCCAAGACTAACAAGCGATATTGAGTTATCAAACTCTCTCCTAGGATACTTTGCAGTATTTACAACACAACCGATCTCTTCTCCTCAACGCAAAGTAATCTATCTGTGTTCTAGTTGGCCATTTCTTATAAGTAATTAAATGTTCCTCCCTCTTCTTGAAGAGAGTGTTTGCTATGAAAAGATCATATGCCGTCGTTACAAAATCCAGAATGACTTTTCCCTCCTCATTTCTATCCCCAAAACCATGTCCTCCATGAACACTAGCATACCCTGAAGCATCTTTTCCCACATGTCCATTAAGATCTCTACCTATGCAAACCATCTCTCTTTGTGGGATTCCTTGTAAAATCTTATCCAGATCCTCCCAAAAAGCTTGTTTAGTCCTTTCATCTAAACCAATTTGTGGTGCATAAACTGAGATGATATTCAGAATTTCTTCTTCAAGCACCAATTTTAGTAAAATACTTCGAACCCCGAATCTTTACACCTCAACTACACAATCCTTCAAATCCTTATGAACAACCACTCCAACATCGTTTCTACCCTTATCTTTACCTGAATACAAAAATTTAAAGCATGTCTTCTCGATCTCCCTTGCTTTCTCTCCAACCCATTTAGTCTCTTGAAGACATAGTATATGAATCTTCCTTTTTTCCATCGTATCCACTATCTTTATCAATTTCCATGTTAAAGTGCCAACATTCCACATACCAATCCACAACTTCCATTGCAATCTCTTTTGGACTAACTTCTTTACTCGCATGTGTTCATTATGCGAGAACCCTTGTAAATTTTGGACTGCATCCGGGCGGTGATGTAGCGGAACTAGCTTAATTACCTGCATACGTTCCTCATGTGAGAACCCTTGCAAATTTTGAACTACATCTAGGCTGCGATGTAGCGTCCCTTGCCAATATTTCATTGCATTCGGGCGATGCAACGCGTTGCAAGTACGGAATGCCCCATGGAAATCTGTATGTTTGGTTAAATCCATGTTGAAAAGATCCGACTGTCAAGAGGCAACTTCCTAAATTGTATTTTTTTTAAAAATAATATTTAGGAAGTTTTCTCCGACTACCTAACGTAACCCTCCTCATTTACCCGAGCTTGGGACCGACCATGACTAAGTTAAAAGAAATATATTTATTGTTTTATAAGATATCACTCATGTACGTAATGGTTACAAGTTGTTGACTGGAATCGAAAATCAATTGGAAATATATTTTTTAGATACAGGGTCAGTCCCCTACTCCCCCCCACAGTACCTTTTTTCTGGTATAATGGGGTGTTTGGGGGATTTGAACCTTAGTCTGTAGTTTGGGGGAACCACTGCTTAATCACCAGACCAACTGTAAAAACATGATGATGTTGTAGTTTAGGGGAACCACTGCTCAACCACCAGACCAATTGTAAAAACACGATGATGTTGTAGTTTGAGGGAACCATTGCACAACTTCATAATTGTTCTTTTCAATGGCAATGATGATGTTGTAAAAACACAACAATAATTAATTTAATTTAATTTATTATATCAATAAATAAATATAATTAATTTCAAATCAAATCATTTAATTATTCTTAGAGATCATGAGAAGATTGACCATATCCCCCAAAAAGGGGGACGGGTCAATTATCTCATGAGATCTCATTATCTCATGAAATATCATTATCTCATGATATCTCCAAGATTTACAACAACACTTGTTGTAAATTATTTTCTTGTGAATATTGCAATCATACCATTGGAAAAATATGAATCACATTCACATCCCAAAACAAAATGTAAATTATGTTTTCAATTAATCATCCAATGTGAATTGAATTCACAACAATAATTAATTAACAAATATTAATCATAATAGTCTCTCTTTAATATATTATAAATCACATTTATAATATATATATATATGAATAATTAGATATTGTTGTCCACATTATTCATATCCATAATAACTAAATCATATTTAATTATATTGGATTATCATTCTCATGCATTCAAATAATATTAATCAAATTCACATTATTCATGATAATTAAATCACATTTAATTAATCCATTTCTCAATGCTTATATATAATTCAACAATGGAATTATTCTTGAACTCTTTCAAGACTAATGCACTTTCTCCACAGATACTTGGAGATAATTACTGGGCGATTGTGCGTTCCATGTATAGTGACTTGGATATTGAGATCACATCACAAATCCAGATCTCATGGACCTCACATAGATGCTTGATTTAATCAAGGTCGTAAATATAATCTTCTCATTGCATCTGAATCTCATTCAGATCAATGTCCAACACTTGGACCAAGATCAGATTACCTCTCTACTGAGAATAGTCACTAAAATCCAGATATGTTTCATCATTCCCTCAGAATGGAAGCGTCATGGTTATACAATCGTTTATGATCACATCACCCTCATGTATTTATAATACATGTACATCCTGCATACTGGAAGACCTATGATAAACTCGAAGATATAGATCAATTTTACATTGTCATCTTAGGGTTCCATCATCAAGTTTCTCATTCTTGGAGAGTTGGTATCGATCATATGCTTTTCAAAAGCATATATCATACCTATAAATTCTTGTCATGCTTCTAAATCATGACGACCATGCATGCTATTTGATCAGTCTCAATACCTCATGAGCGAGCTCATTTCTTCCAGTTCACAAGTGAACCTGTATGATCCCTTTGAGAGATCGTATTACTCATATGCCCTCATATTCACACCAGCTCGCTGGCGTATAGACCTTGGTTAGGTCATCAACTTATTGGTTTGCCTAATGTACATACTTAGACATGTAGCAACACATCTGTCTCTGGTTGAAGGATGTGTGCCTATATTGCGACAATATACGATATAGGATTTTGGTTATCTCGATCTCGTTAAGTCAACTTCTTTGGCCTAACTAATATGACATCTCCAAATCTCTATTCCCATGCAGTGGACCTGCATCAAGAGGTCGGTCTGATATCAACCTAATGAGAAATGATTGCCATCTCCTACTGAGGCGGGAGATCATCTCTTAACAATCATTTTACGGTGCTTGACGAGTCCTCAATCTAACTCCTTAGATATTCATCCAAGCACCAGCCTTTATGATTCAATTATTGAATCAATAGTTGTATGATCATTAAGATGGTCATGGTACATTTCCCTAATTGTACTAAGGGAACTATTATGCAAATTATTTATTCTTCATTTCATATCAGGGAATGATATTTGCAATAAAATTTAGTGCATAATGGCTCGTTGTGGGCTCACATGTCCAATAATCTCCCACTAGCCCAAAGAGACATTAATAGGCTAATATTTAAACCCTCACTCATATGACAATCATAGGCTATTTAGGAAAATATCTAGTTAAGATAATCAGTCACTCTGTTCCTAAGAGACTACGCCGAGTCCTTTTATGACACTTGCATATCACCTAGTAACAGTGCTCGCATCCAATGCGAATGTTGCATCTTATGCAATCAACAATCAATCTTGTCAGTTATAGTGTCCTTGAAACTACAACTCAATTATAACCAGTATTTCCATTAAAATCCTTATCAGAATATCCTTATTCCTGGAGATCTCTATCTCCTAAGATATTTGCAGTTAAGATCTTTTAGAACTCTATCTTATAAAGTTTTAAGTTCTAGATGATAAGACCTTCAGATCACTCTCTAAGTCTTGTCATCGTTGAAGATGTTTTTATTACCACAATCAAGTGTTTCATCTCCATCGTAGGATTAGTAACAGCTTACTACTCCTACTGCATGGCAGACATCTGGCTTTTGTACACATCTATCATACACTGAGCTTCCCATGGCTAATGCACTAGGGCATATAGATTTGGTATTCACATCCTCAACTCTTTGAGGTGTTATCCTTTTAGATAGGTCAGTACCATATCTTAAGGGAAAGAAGCCTTTCTTGGAATTTTCCAGATTATGGAAATGTCCAAGATGTACCACTAATGTGACAGTCCCAATACCCTCTTCTCTTTACTTCTGAATAACTTCAGAACTAAGATCTAAGAGGTATCCTTGAGATCATATCTCAAGGTATGGAACAACCCGATTATAAAACACTTAATATCATACTTATATCATCCAAATGATTAGGACATCATCTACATTTAGCATAATGAGGACAATGGCACTCCCACTAAGCTTCACATGGTCCATCAAGATTCTATCTGAAATCATAACATTTATAATTTCATCAAATCCGGTGTTCCAACTACAAGAAGCTTATTTGAGTCCATAGATGGAATTCCTAAGCTTGCACGCCTTGCTTTTTGAAGATGTCAAAGTCAAGTTGTGTAGCTATAGTTAGCAATATTCCGATGGGTTTACCCAAGGTCACTGAAGAACAAGTCTCATTGCAAGCAATGTCTTCTCTTCGGTATGTAGCTCACAGCTACGAGCCATGCTTTGAAGGTACCTACCTTCTCATCAGGTTCCCTCTTTCTCTTGAAGATCCATTTACACCTAAACCGGTCCATGTACATCACTTGTATATGAAGTCTACTTTAGACTTTATTGCTAACATCCATCTTTCCTTGTCATGATCTTCAAAAGCTTCATCACATGAAGTTAGATCATTGTCAGACTTAACTGACACATGGAATCCATCATCAAACTTATTTTAAGTGGTATCGGTTTTTCATCTTTAATTGTCATGTTAGTTCCCAATTCAAGAGCCATATCATATTCTCAAGACTAAATAAGTTCCTTCACTTCACTTTCATCTTGACTCTCAAGAGAGTCATACTATAGGAATCATATACTTAGAGATGCGATCTTTTAAGAATCTCAAGGTCATAAAGTAGGTATCCAATACCATCCTTTATTTTACTAATGAAGTAGCAACTTATGGTGCTAGATTCCCGCTTACTTGCATTCATGACAAAGTTATGAACCAAGCAACCCTAAATCCTCAAGTATCGAACACTAGGCTAGGTTCCAAATCACAACTTATGAGTATGTTAGAATTTAGATATGCATGGAATGTTATTAAGGATATATATGGTAGTCTTTACTACAATATACATCTGGAAACCAAGAGGTAACTATGCTAAGATTCATCATTGATCATATCATGTCACACATGATCCAATTGTATCTCCATATAACTCCAATAAGTTTAGGTGCATTAGGAGGATTGAGATAGGAATGATATTCCTTTCTCCATAATGTATTCTTTGAATTTATCTAATAAGTATTTGCTACCAAGGTTAGATCAAATTCATTCATCTTCCTTCAAACTTTGATTCTAAACCAAAATTGTGAAATCTTTGAACATTTCAAAGGTTTCTAAGGTGAAGGGAAAAAATCTCATATCACAAATAACCATAAATAGATATCACATATCATTAATGTTTATTATGATATAGATGATTCACATACATCAATATGTATGAGATCTGGAATACCTTGGCATCTAACACCATTCCTAGAGAAGGGTGAATCCGACATTTTCTACTTTGAATACAATATTCAAAAGTATGTAAAATTTGAAATTTCAGACATTTTAAAGGTTCATCTCTTACTAGTCTATTGATCTCATCAATAGACATATGTCCAAAGCTTGATGTCATATCATTATCAAATGATCTTCATCTCCCTGTTGATCTTTTAAGGTTTAATTTTCTGTATTAGAAATGCTAATAAACCATTCATTAATTTTCTAATTTAGTAGAGTCCTTCAGATGTCATATTACTATCTGAAATATATCCATCATAACTCTTTATGATATGTCTATTCCAGAATTCATGTTTATTCCCAACATTCAGAAATAAACAATGAGTGTATTCTAATATATAGGTCATAGAGACATTCTCTAAGACTAGAACTCTCCCACTGAAAATATGAATTCTATTTATCCAATTGAGATTGTTACAACAATTGCATCAATATCCATGTGGATGACTATTAAACCTTAAGATCAAATTTTCCAGTCTTCTAAAGCAGATGTGACAATTGCATGTGTTATTAGAAGAGTGAGATACAATTATCAGACTTTTAATCTTATCCAATAAGTAATTCAATTTCAATGATTACGTGTAGATGTATATTATTCCGATGCACTATACGAGTCCTTCTCAAGGATTCGAGATAGACTTGATAGTCATACTATCAAAACATCAGTTTGTTGCAGTATCGACATTCATCCAACTTTTTGGATGCCATATGGAAGTTATAGAAGTACAGTCAACTCCTTGACTTTCATTCTTGCTTGGGTCAGACCCATGCTTCTACTACGCTCCTTCATCTATAAACAACCAATTCTTAAGATAAAGGATCTCTTATGTAGAATTCAAAAAAAATCAATATAAGAGTATTTCAACATCTATACATGCTTCATTTAATTCATATAATATGAATATTATAAAGCTTCATGAATGACTTGAGTATTGACAGTAGAATGATGACACTCATCATATCTACATACATCTTAACTCTTAAAGACTTAGGTTCATGTCGGTACTTAAACATTTTGAATCCATCATCTCTTATAGAGCCACCATTCTACATGATGCAATGAACCATGTCATTCACGATTAAATTTCAAGAGCACATATCTTCGCCAAAATATCTTCTTTGAATTTTATAAGGATTATCTGACAATTACGATAATCATCGACATGTCACTTCCAAAGTACATTCGATGAGAGATCAAGACTATAGAGACACACAAACCTGAGATTTGCAGTCCTGTTGTCTATTTAATTATCATTTCCTCATTATTACGAGGAAACTCGCACATTGCAACCACATACATTATGTGTCCAACTGCAAGTATAATATCTTGATCATGGATCCAATCCATGATATTTTACTTGTTGTTATTGAGTATACTATTGATGGGTTTAATGAGAATTATCTGAAATAAGACATTTGCATAAATATATGAATATATATTTTACTTTGATTTAGGAATATTTGTATCAAAGTTATCCTACCTTATCAACACTGAAAGTTCATTCCCTTAATCACTTTCAATGTAAGAGATATACTTACCATTATATCTCAAGCAAGATCTGGGAACACCTTCCCTATCTTTGTTACATCCCAATAATATGAGAACTTGGAACTCGGATAAAAAGAAGCAAGAACTCATTCCGTCTTGCATGTCCAACTTGCATTCCCAATTCGGACTTTAACATCTGGGCCCAACACCCCTAAGGCAATGGTGACCCGTCGATAATTGAACCAACTGTCAACATGCTTAAAACTCACTATACGCAATCCATTATCGCCCCAATAATACGAGGACTCGATATTGAGGTCACTATATATACGACCATACTCTTTCGAGAAGCAAAGAGCCCGATCTAGATGCGCTTGTATGTAGGAGCTGTCACTTTGGACAGGTGTCTTCTACATACAATCCCTGGTGATGAAACCCTTTGCCTTGATGGGAGACCATGGATGCCACTTATGTGATCCTCTACCTCATATTCAAATTTTAATTAATTATAATGAATCACATTCATATAATTAATTCTTCCAAGGGAAATACACATCTACTCATAATAGAGTGTTTTAATTTAGATATAATTAATTTAATTGTATTAAGTCAATTATCAATCCTATTCAATGAACCGGGAAACTTGACTGTCACTTGAAAGGATGGTATTATCTCAAAAAATATGTATTATTCGAATTTTAATAATTAAAAAGATACATCATGATCTATCAAGCATTATCCCTTCCCTACCCGTTGTCATGGCCAGTATTGATGGGAGTGGGACAGACCGCTCACGGAGCAACCTGCTACCCCAATGTTCCCCGACTAGACACCATATCTGCCTCGGGGTAGTTAAATGCTAATTGGTCACTTTGTACTTGAGATGATAATCGGTTTTTTCAATCAAAGTTATACCATATAATAATAATAGTCAAAACTATTTGATTTATATTATAAAGAAATTTGCTGAATAAATTCCCAATCCTATTCAAGCAAGTTTGTTTGTTGGAAAGAAGATTGAGCAACTAATTTGTGATCTAGATCATATCTAATCAATTATTGGTTAATGAAATGTCATTTAAGGAAATAATTATCATCAAATATTTATAAAATATTTATAAGTAATTATCTTAGGAAATTAGCCATTAATTTCACTAATTTATTAAATGATGATTACATGATTCTTGATTAGGAATACAATTTCCAGCAATGACCCTCACTTAGTAAAATTAGCATATCTCAATCAATTTAAATCCAAATCATGCAAAGTAAGTTTTAAAAGTTTGATAATTTGATTTATAACAGAACTAAACTAATTAGTATGCATTTCTAGGCATTTCAAAACAGTAAATAACTCTTTAATTACGTCAAGATAGCCATCCCTGAAACAATAGATATATGTTCATTAAAAAGATCATAACTTGAGTTATCGGATTACAAATAATGCAAACTCAAATCCCATGGTTTCCTTATTTAATGGGAACATAATACAAGTGATAATTTAGTGTTTAATTATTTTAAACAAGGCTGAAAATAATCACAAAATTAGAGCTACATGAATGAAATGCGATAAAATTTTCACAAACCCCAATGAGCCCAAGTCTTCCTAAGTATATGGATCGAATCCAAAACCTCCGACCTAAGGCTCGAAAACCACTTGAAGCAAATGGAAGAATCCTTAAGCGCGTCATGGAAGCATGAGGGTCACATCATATAAGGTATAGAGCGACTAGTCACACTAGTTTCTCGGTGCATCGGAATTTAAAAAAATTAGTCGACGAAACCACATGATCCAAGAACACTTCTTGGATCATTTCATCTAATCACACAATAGATAAAGGAATACCTCTTGTAGCATGGTTGTGATCGAGCCTCTAAGAGAAGAGACCTCCTGTCTCAAGTTTGATCTGTTGGAGTAGAGGTTTGCGAGCGTGGAGATGAGTCATGCGCTTCTCATAATCCAAGTTGTTTATCCAAGCAATGGATCTCCTGATCTCATCCCATGAGATCGAATATCTTCTTCATGAGCGAGACGCACCAAATAAGACGAAGACCCAAGAATCATCGAAGCGGCAGCACAACGACGATGCGACGACGAAGCCGACCTTCTCTCTATGAGAGGAGTGGACGACCACTCAAGGAGAAGGAGAAGGCTTGGCATGAGAATGAGAGATAGAGAGAGTTGCCATAGTTATTCTACGAAGAGAAAGAGGTGCCGCTTCTTATATAGGATTTTGGGAGTCCATGGATCTCAATCCATGGACAACACAAAAACAATGGATAAGATTGATTTGTGTTTTTCTCAATGGCCATGCTATTGTTGTAAAAACACAATAATAATTAATTTAAATTAAATTAATATATATATATATATCAACAAATCAATATAGTTAATTTCAAATCAAATCAATTAATATTGGAGATAAGGAGAAGATTGACCATATCACCAAAAAATGGGGTGACGGGTCAATGATGAATCCACGTTTCATCATCTTTATTCTATCATTTTGGCCTTAAAAACCCTAGTAAATGCGTGTAAATAGGCATAATATTGGCATTTTAGCATTCATGCATATGTGTATAGACATTGTATAAAAAGCGGTTTTTAAAGCCAAAATAATAGAATAAAGAAAAGAAAAGAAAAAGAATAAAATATTGTAAATATTTTATGACCCGAAACCCCGAGACCTAGGCATCTTGATGAATAGGTCGACAAGGAATAAAGTGGGGGGAGATAAGGGCCAAAACACAGATAAAATACCTATACATTTTATTCATTCTTTATTCATTTTGGGACCTATTTTTGGTTCCACTTTTTGTACATCAAATAAAAAAACTTTGTACATGAAAGTTGTAGATAATAAAATAAGGAAAAATACAAAATTGATTTCACAGAAAAATAATATACAGATAAAAAGTTATGGTCTGAATAAAAATCCAAAATGCCAACTTCCCAGACCCGTATCTCACAAATAAAGACTCCAAATGCAGCGTATTCACCTTTAATTGTATATAGAAGAAAATAATCTAATTAATGGCGGTGGTTTCGCATTTGGAGGAGCTACGGTTTGAAAGTTGACTTTTGGACCCTCATTGTATACTTGTACATATTAAAATATTCAATTTATCATTTAGTTATTATTTTTATAATTTTATATTTTTATAATGTTGTAAGTAATACTTATAATAATTATGTATATTAAAATCAGAATAAAAACGTCATTAAAACTCAAATAAAAATACTTATATATATTTGATACATAGGTATTATACATATACTTATACCTTTATAAAATACCTTTATATTTTATTTAATATACAAAATATATCAGAAAATTAAAATAAAAATATATTTGTGTCTATAAAAGTATTTTGTAATTTTAGAAAATAAAAACCAAAATAAAATAAATTAAAAATACCTAAATAAAAATAAAATACTTAAATATATAGATATAGATACCTATAGGGGTATAAATGCAAACTTGTAAAAATACACTTCATAAAAATAAATAAAAATCATAATAAAATAATTTATAAAATAATAAACTTTTTTTATTTTTTTAATCAAAAATTAATAAAATCGTTTACTATTTTTAAATGATTTTAGAATTATTTTTTCCAGGCTTTTTCCTGATTGGTCCACGTGGACCAACCAGGAGGGCTGGAGAGTTGACCTGGGTCAACTCTCTGACCCATGGCCTGCTGTGCGTCAGAATGCATTTTGTCCCATCTTCTCCCTTTTTTCGAGGCCGATTCTTTCATCGTTTGACCTCGATCTCTTCTGGGATTTTTCTCCCCTTTGATTGGTCATTCATGCCCACCTATTATCTAGGGGATTGGATCAACGGGCCACCCGTGATCGCGCCTCGAAGAGAGCTCCAGAGCCTTGTTTCAAAAGCCTCCAAACCCCTCCATTCGAATTTGAACCCCTTTGGTCCATGTTTTGAGCCTCGTCTTCCACCTCCGGATTGACGTCAGTGACAGGGACGCCTCCAGATGGTCTAGGAGCGCTCGGGCGAGGACTTAGGAGGTCTCCAACCGCCATCTCCGGCGAGAAGCCGTGAGGTCCGATCTCTTGGTTTCCTAACCAATCGAGGTGCTTTCGTTTGTTTTTCTTTGTGTTTTTCTCATAGTTAACTAGCTGTTAGTTTAGTGCTTTATTTCATCTACTTAGATCGATGTTTAGGCCATTGTTAGTGTAGATCTTTTCGTCAAACACCTTGCTGGAGCCCTCGAGCTCCGGCCGCCATCGTTATCACCACCTACAACCGCCGCCCATTCTTTTTGCTAGCCCTAGGACCTCCAACTGCTGCCGTGCATTTCATCTGCAGGTCTAGGAGCCAAAGACCCCACCTGGGGATCGAAACCGTTGGAGCACGACGGCCTGGTGCTGCTCCCGTCCGCCCACGTCGCAGCTGCTGGCTAGCGTGTCCCACGCGATTTTGAAGCAGCCATCTGATAGGGGGAGCATCCCAGGAGGCTCCGCGTGCTGAAGGAGACGAAGAAGGGTCGCCGGGAACGAAGCTGCGTCCAAGCCAACTCGCCACCGGCGAGTTTCTTCATTGTTCTTCCCCAAACCCCCAGCGCCGTCGGATCGCGGCGTGTTCTTGTTGCCAAGCAGCAGCCGCAGGATCAAGTGCGCCTGGGCCGCTCATCAAGATCAGATCTTTTAATCCAGGCCGCAGGCATCGAAGAGGCATCGGGCTCTGAGTGATCGCCACGTGGCGTAAGTGAAATGCGTACAGCCGTTGGATGCTCATCATAGTCTGGGTAATTTGCATTTAAACGCCCAGCAATTTTTGTATTCCCAAGTTGCTGCTAAAACTTTCATATAAACCTTTATCTTTTTGTAATAATTGCAATGGACACCCCCGTTCTCTCCAGAAAACGCCAGGAGGTCCCTGCCAGATCACGTGCATAGGGCGCGTGATCTTGGTACTTTTGCGTGGGACCCCTGGCTCTTTTGGGTATATTGTAATTGGTCCTGAAAGTTTTTATCTCAGTTATATAGTTTTGGTATATTTGCGCATAGGCCCCCACATTCCTTGATAATTACATAAACGCCCCTGCCAGCCCCTTTAATTTGTGCTTGTTTGTTCATTTATTTGAAGCATCATTCTAACTCCAATTTTTCTCAAATTTTGGACTTAAGTTCCTGTTGCATAGTACTTCATCATCATATTTTTATTTTTCGTAATTATCGCATTTTATTATTTATAAAAATTCAAAAATAGCCATTTTCAGCACTGTTTGCATTAGAAATCACTAAAAAATATAAAAACACCTCAGAAAAATCCCAAAAAAATATATTTTGTGTCTTTTAGTTAGTTTTAATTCCCAGCCAAAAATCATTAAAAAATATAAAACCAAACTCCAAAAAATTGCAAAACTCTAAAAACCTTCATAAAAATTTATAAAATTCATAAAAACTCCAAAAATAGTGTTTTCTTTTCCTGAATTTTCTTTGTTTTATTATCTTTAAGTGAAAATTAAAGTGGAGTATTTTTGCTACTGTTTTCTATTTTATTTCTCCATTTTAAGTTTCAGCCTTGCATTTTATTCACTGTTTTCTTTATTTTGATAATTAAAAATACCAAAAACATTCTAAAAATTACCCAAAAATCACAAAACAGTAAAAAAGTATAAAAAGATCAAAAAGACTTTATTTCCTTATTTTTGAGTATTTTTATCCATTTTTATAAATACTTTAGTTTCCCTTTTATTACATTGTCTTTAATTTCCAATATTGAAAAAGAAAATATAAAAATATAAAATATAAAAAGAAAATACAAAATCAGTAAATTAAAAAAATCAAAATACAAAAATATAAAATTAAAAATTAAATAAAAAAAATATAAAATTAAAAACCCACAAAAAAATAGCATAGTAGGCACTTGATCACTTTCACACACATTTTTGAGCAATCTTTGCCCCGTTCTACCTGTCTGCTCCCTGTGTTCGACCTCTACAATACTTGCACCTATACACATCTTGTTGTAGAGTTATAATAAATTTTAACTCCGCACATTTACTTTCATTGCTTGATTTATTTGTCGTGGGTTAATTGTTGTTTGAATCGGGATTTCGAGCGGTCACCGCATCGACTGCGGTTTCGCCTTGTGAAACCGTACGACCCTCTATTTTCCGGTTCAACAGTCAATTATCTCATGAGATCTCATTATCTCATGAAATCTCATTATCTCATGAGATATCATTATCTCATGATATCTTCAAGACTTGCAACAACCCTTGTTGTAAATTATTTTACAAAAATAATTAATAATTATCTTGTGAATATTGCAATCATGCCATTAGAAAAATGTGAATCACATTCACATCTCAAAATAAAATGTAAATTATGTTTTCAGTTAATCATCCAATGTGAATCGAATTCACGTCAATAATTAATTAACAAATAATAATCACAATAGTCTCTCTCTAATATATTATAAATCACATTTACAATATATATATATATGAATAATTGGATAATACTATCAACATTATTCATATCCATAATAATTAAACCATATTTAATTATATTGGATTATCATTCTCATGCATTCAAATAATATGAATCAAATTCACATAATTCATGATAATTAAATCACATTTAATTATCCATTTCTCAAAGCATATATATAATTCAACAATGGAATTATTCTTGAACTCTTTCAAGAATAATGTGCTTTCTCTGCAGATACTTGGAGATAAGGACAGGGCAATTGTACTTTCCAAAATAGTGACTTAGATATTAAGATCACATCTAAAATCCAGATCTCATGGACCTCTCACAGATGCTTTATTTAATCAAGATCGTGAATCTAATCTTCTCATTGCTTCTGAATCTCATTCAGGTCAATGTCCAACACTTGGGCCAAGATCAGATTACTTCTCTACTGAGAGGAGTCACTAAAATCCAGACATGTTTCATCACTCCCTCGAAATGGAAGCATCATGTTTTTATAATCGTTTATGATCACATCACCCTCGGGTATTCCTAATACCTGTACATCCTGCATACTGGAAGACCTATGATAAACCCGAAGATATAGATCAATTTTACACTGTCGTCTTAGGGTTTCATCATCAAGTTTCTCATTCTTGGTCATTGAGAGTTGGTATTGATCATATGCTTTCGAAAGCATATATCATACCTACAAATTCTTGTCATGCTTCCAAAGCACGATGATCATGCATGGAATTTGACCAGTCCCAATACCTCATGAGTGATCTCATGTCTTCCGGTTCACAAGTGAACCTGTATGATCCCTTTGAGAGATCGTATTAGTCATATGCCCTCATATGCACACCATCTCACCAGTGTATAATCCTTGGTTAGGTCATCAACCTATTGGTCTGCCATATGTACATACTTAGACATATAGTAACACATCTATCTCCGATCAGAGGATGTATGCCTATATTGTGATCGCATACGATATAGGGCTTTGGTTATCTCGATCTTGTTAAGTCAACTTATTTGACCTATCTAATCTGACACCTTCGAATCTCTATTCCCATACGAAGGACCTTCATCAAGAGATTGGCCAGATATCAACCTAATGAGAAAGGATTGCCATCTCCTCTCAAGTTGGAGATCATCTCTTAA
Organism: Ottelia alismoides; assembly: GCA_037367405.1. Taxonomy (NCBI): domain Eukaryota; kingdom Viridiplantae; phylum Streptophyta; class Magnoliopsida; order Alismatales; family Hydrocharitaceae; genus Ottelia; species Ottelia alismoides. Next base: position 880,495 of record JAZKJV010006375.1, read on the forward strand.
CAATCATTTGACGGTGCTTGATGAGTCCTCAATCCAAATCCTTAGATATTCATCCAAGCACCGGCCTCTATGATTCAATTATTAAATCAACGACTGTATGATCATTAAGATGGTAATGGTACATTAACCTAATTGTACTAAAGGAACTATTATGCAAATTAGTTATTCTTTATTTCAGATCAGGGAATGATATTTGCATTGACATTTATTGCATAATGGCTCGCCGTTGGCTTGCATGTCCAATAGGATGAGCTTCGAAGATAGGCGACTGAGGGAGATCGTCGGACCTTGATTTTTGCGGAATCGAGGGGGAAACCAAGGGGGAAATTTGGAGCAGGCGATGGGGATGGAAGAAAGAGTGAATACGAGTCGGATTATAGTCGAGGAGCAGTTGGATTCAAGATGGAGTATAAGGCTCTAGCTTACATAAATCTATGAGATTATGCTATCATATGGATTATCGACTAGAATTAAAGATTACACTACTAAGCAAGAAGAAAATGTGAGAAGAAAAGGTAAGTAAAGCAGCTCAACCTAACCGAAGTCAAGGAGCAGAGGCCTTCACCAGTGGAGCTCCGATTAGGGTGGATCGCCACAATCTACTCCTTTATCTGTACCGACAGAGGTAGGGAATCACTCTCTATCAATGGGTGACTCAACCTAATGGGTCCTATTGGGGTTACATGATAGAATCAGTCAAAAAAGCAAAAGGGGTGGAGATGAAGTTTTATACACATGGTGAGGAGCGAAGTTCGAGGGGAGTTTGAGTGCCATGGAGATGGAGCTGGTGGATGGTAAGGTGATGGCGAGGTAGAGGGAAATATAGGGGAGAAGTTTGGTGAAGGAACCAAGGGCTCTCGAGCCCAGGATCACTTCCAAAAAATGGAGAAAGTCAGAGTCACAAGACTCTAACTAGAAGGGGGCAGGGTGTAAGGACAGTTGACCCGCTGGGACAACAGTCCAATGTCCCTGGTTGGTTCACGTGGATCAACTAGGAAAAAGATGGGATAAAATCCCTTAATATTTTAATAATAATAATAATAATAATAATAATTGTTTTTATTATTTTTAGGTCAAAATATAATTTTTTATTATTTTATGTAGTATTTTTTTCATTTTTTATTTATTTTTACAAGACTATTTAGTAGATGTTCATTTTTACAAGTATATACATAGGTAAATAATAAAATCATTGATTTTATTTAAAAGTATATACTATTTATTGATATACATGTATTTAGTATCTTTAATTTGTTATTTTCTAATTGATATGTAATTATTATATTTACACATTTTATATATTTATACCCTATTTAATTACATTTTTACTTATTTTTATTGTATTTTTCAAATTTAATTTCTATACTTAAATAAATATGTACACGTATTATATCGGTATAGTTTACCTATAAATTTTAATACATAATTTATTTTAAGGTATTTTTCATGATTTTGTGCTATATTTATTATTTACATGTATATTAGATTATATTTACAAGTACATAAAAGCTAAAAAATACAAAGAATAAATATATTGATTATTATATACAAGTATACAATAGGTACCCAAAAGCCAACTTTTGCATCTGAACTCAAAATTAAATGAAACTACCTTCATTAAATAGATAATTTAATTGTATTAACAATAAAGGTGAGTTTGGTCAATTTTGAATGTGTATGGAGGAGATTTGGAAAGTGGTGTTTACGGCCTTGTATTCTACGTGTCCTAGGTGCACCGTGTATTATTTTTGAGTGAAATAAATTTTGTATTTTTTGTTGTAATTTTTTGGACAACTTTCATCTTCGAAGTTTATTGATTGATTTATAAATAAGAAAGAATAAAATAGGTCCTAAAAGACTATTTATAGGGTTAAAGAATTAGGGTTTTTGAGTGGTATTCTATATAATGTCCGTCGTATCTCCTCCTACTTCATTCCTTGTTGACAAAGACACCATGATGACTTGGTCTCGGGGTCTAGGGTCACTCAGTGTCTTTTGACACTTCATTATTTTTCTTTTCTTTCCTTTATTCTTTTATTTTGGAATTAAATGTCAATATTTACACAGTATTTTAATGTCAATTATTAAGTGTTATTTTGTATAAATTAATGTTATATACATGCATTTAGCAAGGGAATTTAGGCCAAACCCTCCGCAATCCCGAAGGGCCCCCTTGCATTGTAGCTCCAGTGATAGCAATGCTCCCAATCCTATAGGCGAGGACAAGGAGTTGAGGAACCGGTCCACCACCACCCAACATTCCAGCTCCGGCGGAGGTCCATCTTCTCCCTAGCATCAGGTTCGTGCACTGTTTTTATGCATTTTAGGTTAATTTTGATCCCATCCAATTAGTTTAAGTCTTGTTTTAAGCAATTAGTTGTTAGTTTAGCGTAATCTTTGGTTTAAAAATCACCGAAGCTCTAGAGCTCCGACCGCCGTCTCGCTGTGAAATCCACCTTGTGTCGACCTTACTTTGCCTTCATCTTCATCCCCCTCTACTTCTTCACTGATACCTTATCATCTCCACCTCAGATCTGCATGATCCAAGCTCCCCGAGCTTCATCCTTCTGATAGCTAGCAATCGCAAAGAGATGTCTAATGTCTGGTGTTAGAGGGTGTGCAGTGCCCAACAAGTCGGATCCGATAATCGATGTATCGATCACTCTCTCGGCTCTCGACACATCAACAATCAGCTAATTCAATAATCAACTCACAATAATCATAAAACAATAAAGGAATGCATGTGAAATTTATTATACCCAACTTAGAAATGTGTATAGACAACAAGTGTAGGGGTTGAACCACTGATAACAAATCGCGGATGGGTATAATTATTATCAATTATGAAAATTAAATAATGATTATTTTTGTAATTTTTAGCTTCTTAATTTTGTGGGTTTTTAATTATATATTTTCATGATTTTTATGTTTTATAATTTTTAAGGGATTTTTACCCACGAGCCCTACAAACTTTGTCAATTACCTTCTCGATCTTTGAAATAACGTACTTTCCCCCTCGGCCCCGTAAACTTGCTCCGTCTTACTCCACAGACCATGTCGTTAATTTTACTAGAGATGAAATTGATGGTGGATCTTCCACCTCCTCGTCTCCTTCCTCCTCTTCTTCTTCATCCTCCTCTTTATTTTCTCTCTCTTCTCCCCATCTCCATCCGTCCACCAAATCATCAAAAAAATTCATTTTCATGGATAAAGTGTCTCTTTTGATCATGAAAATGTTTTTTTTTTGAATTTTTTAGATGATTTCTTGAATCGATTAATTGAATATTTGGAGTTGTTAAACAAATAGCTGCTAAACAACTACTATCCTCCCTCTTCTCCTCCTTCTCTTGGGTTAGCGTCTGCAACTCCAAGCCACAGATGCCCAAACCCTACTACCCTGCGAAGCACCCCACCTGCTTCTTCCCCATTTCCCCATCCTCCTACCCCATCACACACATCTCCGCCTCCTCCCAGCACCTTGTCCTCTGCCCCACCCCTTCCTCCCCTCCTCCTCCTACCTCACCTCCAACTTCCCGCTTCATGGCCTCGCCCTCCTCGCCTCCTCCCCCTTCAACATCACCTCCTCCAACACCCTCCTCTACCTCAACTGCACCAACGTCTTCCTCTCCTCCCCCCTCAACTGCACCTCCTCCAGCCTCTGATTCCTCTACGATGCCGCCACCACCGCAACACCCCTTACAGAGGCGTCGGGTTGTGACTATCACTGGGCTTGTACGCCTCCTCCCACAGCTTCATCGGGCTCGATGTCGGGAGGTGCCCCCCCTGGTGTGAGGTGAGTACGAGGGTGTGGAGCTACAGTGGTCATCTTCGAGGGAACTGAGGTCCCAAGGACAGAGCAACTGCGAGGATGTGGTCAGCACCATAGGCACGGGCACAAAGGAAGGGGGCGGGGCGGAGGACGAGGCATTGGGAGCAGGTGGAGATGCGAGTGATGGGGTAGGAGAAGGACATGGAAATGGGAAAGGAGAGGATGGTTTTTTTTACAAAAGAGTATTAGGAGAGGAGGAAAAAGTATATGATTGTAAATTATATAAATATTAAGGGTAAAGAGTCTTATTTTTTACATATTCCATTTGCATTTTTTTGACAAATAGATGTCTATTAACTACTACAGGTATTGGGTAAGGCTTAGCAAGTTTACGAGGTCGAGGGGGAATTATGTTGTTTCAAAGGCTGAGAAAGTAATTGGCAAAATTTATAGGGTTCACAGGGTAAAAATCCCTTTTTATTTCCTTTTTAATTTTGCAATTTTTAGTTTCTTTTTCTTTTTAAATATATAATATGTATGTATATAGTAGCATAATGATATAATAGATATAATAAATAATATATAGGGTATATAATGAATGAAAATTATAAACAAAGGGAACTATATACATGAACAATCATGTTTATTTTTAAGGATTATATATATTAGGTATTTATAAATAACAATACTAATAATAAGAATTATATAATTATTATTAAGTATATACAATATATATAAGGTTTTATATTTTTAATTATAGCTATATATAATCAAAATATATTAAATAAAATGTTTTTGTGTTTTTAAAACATTTTCTTTTTTATGATTTTTATGTAATTTTTTAACTTTTATGTATCTTTAAGATATTAAATATAAAAAAATAGTAAGTATAATAAATATGTCGAATTGTTCTGGGTTTTAAAATTAGATAATAAGTCCAAAAAATCCAAAAATTATTTTTAATATGTAACATATAATATAAATAAAAATATGAAACAGAAAACTATTTTTTTGTAATTTTATATAAGTTTTACTAAATTTTATGAGATTTTTAGGTTTTTTCAATCTTTAGTGTTTTTCATTTATATTTTTTGATTTTTAGTTTGGGGTTATAATATATAGTAATATATATATATACACTCTATTTTTTGGTACTTTTAATGTTGGTTTTATAACTTTTTTGTATTTTAAATGTAAATAAGGATTAAATAGCTCTTATTCTATTTTTAATAAATATGAAAATGCAAGTAGATGCCAACATAAAAATAGGGTGTGAAAAAGCATCAAATGAAGCATCTACGACAACTTTCCTGAGATTTATAAAGCACATGAGTTGATTTATAACAACAAGAAGATAAATAAATAATTACATAACTAGCGAAGGTATATTTGCAATTAAAAAAAATATAATGGTCAGCGTGCAAACACCCAAAAGTTAAACACTTAAATTACAATTTTAACTACTAAAAAGAAATACAAGAAGACAAGAGGGCTTCCTTGAAATTTTCCCGCCTCATGTGGATCACCAAGTGAGGTGACCTGGTGTGGACCCTGATGCAAATATACAATAAATGAGGAAGTTCTAAGCAATATTTACAGAAACTTTTCAACGTTATTTAATATTTACAAGACCTACTACAAATTAAAAAAGTACATAGGGGCTCGATGAGATTTGCCCCTTAACGCTTGAATCGAGGGCTCCTTCACATGCCACGTGGACGATCGTGCAACTCCTACGGGACAACGCTTCACCAAGTAGTGGATGACCAAGATTAGATCTGTGCCTCTCTTTAGATCCAACGGTTCTTGTGGTGTTGGGAAGAACACCCCACGAACAGTTGACCAACAGCATTCAATCCTTCCCTCCAAGTGCCTCAGGAAGCCAATCGCCTCGTTGATGATTACGAAGCCTTCCTAGAAGATCTCCACGTCTGCATGACTCCTAATATAGTCTTGGGCCCCACCGAAGGGGGCCTGAAGCATAATGCACCTAGAGATTTTTCTAGAGCTTTGATCTTGGCTCCAGGTGGTTACAGGGCACTCATTCCTGAACAAAAAGAAAGAAGAAGATGAGACGATCACTCTCACCACTTTATTGAAGTTGGAAGCGAGTTGGATGATGGGGGTGGATAGCTCCGGCAAAGGGCGATGAGATGAAGCTCAGATTCTCAGATTATTATAGAATCTGAGGTAAAAACAAGGGGGATTTTATCGAGAAGATGACAAGGAATGAAAGTGGTGTCAAATGGTGAGTCAAAGACAGTCAAAGCACTGAGAATTAGAGATGAAGCACGATGCTCCAGCAATCGAAAGATCTAAAATTAAACTAGCATACTGATCGACTAACGAAACTAATATCTAACTTACACTAATGGAAAGAAAAGGGAATGGAAAAGCTATAACTAGCAGCTCATACCTGGCCAGAACCAAGAAGTAGGAAGGCCTGCCGAGCGAAGCTCGACTGGCTTGGATCACCACAATCTCCACGTTATCCGCACCGTGGACGCTGGGTATGATGCTTGTTGTCACCAGGGATTTGACCAGGTGTCATCTTGGGGTTGCGATGAAGAGAGAAGGATCAAAAAGGGGAAGGTAATCGGTCAACCTTATTTATAAAGAGGATGAGGGGCAAAAAGATGAAGAAGATGGTGTGAATGAGGAAGGGTATTGGTGGAACCTTGGTAATGGGCATGGAGTAGGGATGTAAAGGCTGCAAGAAGGAGAAAGGCTCAAGGAAGAAGAGCACATGGAGGTGGATTAGAAAATGGATGAAGCCAAAGGTCTTGTGACCTCTGACAAAGGAGGCAGAGAAAGAGTTGTTGATCGGGTGGTCAACAGTCGACGCGTTATGGTTGGTCCACTCGGACCAACTAGAAAACGTGGATACAAAAATCCCTTATTAATTATATTTAAAATAATAGATGATTTTTTTTAATTTAGGCTAAAACATAAAAATTATTTGTAATTTTATGTAGTATTTTATTCGGATTTTTATTTATTATTACAAAGTTATTTATTACATGCTAATATTTAAATGTATATACATAGGTATTCATAAATGTATTTAGTATATTTCATTTTTATTTTGTATTTTAGATTTTATTATGATATTTACATAGTTTTTATATTTATAACTTATTTAATTACACTTTTACATTTTTTATTATATTTTTATGATTTTATTTGTTTACTTAAAAAATAAGAACATGAATTATATATATGTAAAGTTCACCTATATATGATAATACACTAATTATTTTAATGATTTTTAATGCATTTATTTCATATTTATTATTTACATGCAATTTAAATAATATTTACAAATATATAAATATATAAAGAAGCTAAGAATATAAAGAATGAATGTATTGATTATTATATACAAGTATACAACACAATTGGGACACAAAATCCAACTTTTGCATCTCAACTCCAAATTAAATGAAACCACCTTCATATCTAAATTTTATGAATAATAAAGGTGAGTTTCGTCAATTTGAGTCTGCATGGAGGAGATACAGGTCTGGGAAGTTTTCTTTACGACTTCTTATCTTGTGTATCCGGGTGCACTGTGTATTATTTTTGAGTGAAATCAATTTTGTATTCTTCTTTGTATTTTTATATACAAGTTTCTTCTTAAGGATTTTATTATTTAAGATGTAAATAATAAAGAATAAAATAGGTGCCAAAATGCATTTGTTGATGAAAATAAATTAGGGTTTCTGAGTGTTTTCAGTACAATTCGATTGCCCTATCTCCCCCTACTTTATTCCTTGTCGACCAAGTCATCATGATGATTGGGTCTCCGGGTCTAGGGTCACTTAGTGTCTTGACACTTCATTCTTTTTCTTTCCTTTCCATTATTATTTTATTTTGATATTAAATGCATATATTTATATAATGTATACAAGTCAAATATTGAGTGTTATTCTGTAAAAATTAATTCTATATACATGCATTTAGCTAGGTATTTAAGGCTAAAATAAAAGAATAAAGGTGACGAATGGAGATCCATCATCCTCCATACTTGCCTTTTCTAGTCCCTGGTACACACTTATGTTAATGAGTACAGAAAAAGAAAATAAAAAAAAAAGAAAAAGCAAGAACTTGGAATAATTTTTTACTTTTAAACTTATCTTAATAAATTCAAAGTTTGGAGCTCAATTAAGATCTTTGGATTCTGGATGTATTTGGAACCACATTCAGGTTAGGAAGTGTGACACAACAACCCTTAGATTTCATTATCCTATTATTCAGTTCAATTCACAGTATAGTCGGAACCATCCTCTCAATCGCATATTCTCGCAACCTTGAAATAACGAGTACCATATGTGTGAATCGGATGGCTCTTCCCAAACAAACAGTTGAGCTATCAAGGAGTCTCCTCCTCTAGCAACTCATCCTTGGAGAGATGGATATTTCCTTCTAAGTTCAGGTTGTGCTAGCTCACAACCAAAAAGGGAGAAGCTAGAAGAATGGAAAAAGAAGTGGAAATGGACAAATGTAGTCTCATTTCCTTGTGAAGTTCGCCCAGTGTAGCCGAGTCTTAACCGAGAAGCAGGCTTATTCTGGAAGCTTAATATATTTGGAGTTTTTGGTATATGCTTATTTTTGGAATTTTCTTTGTATAACATTGCTTTGCATTCTTATTTTACCCAAATAGATATAAAATCTTTTGTTCTTCCCATGTTTTGGGGTCTTGGAAAAAGTTGTGCTAGCAGACCACTCCTCATCTGAAGCTTTGTTTCAATCCAATGTCCAGTTGTTAGATGTCCATGCTACCGGAGGAAGTGGGTTGAAGTACCGATTTCGACAGTCCCCATGAATAGTTCCCGAGACACCCTTGACGAAGCAGCCTAGTATCGTCTCGACTTAGACTCCAGGATCTTTCAATAACCCATCTTAGTTCAGCTAAGTGGTAAGTGTGAGGTTTCTAATCAAGCCTTTGTCACAAGAGTCATACGGATGACATGAACGGTTCTAGTTAGACACATTGAATAGACTCATGAACATAGTCTCATGGAATCTAAAGAATTAAGACAAGGTGATCTGAAGCATCTAGATTCCAATCCATATTGGAATCCTCAGAAATTAGGTGGATTAAGGTCTAGACCAAGCTCCAATCTTCAGACTTTATTTGAAACTTCTTCAATTGTTATCTAGGTCATTTCGAAAAATGCAAATGTTATACAATGCATTAAAATCTTTTGTGAAGCTATTTTCTGATTTTGAAATTTTTATGGAATTTTGGAAAAGTTTTGTAAACTTTTATGCAATTTTGAAAATACTTTGCAAGTTTTTATGGTTTTTTTTTGAAAATTTTGAATTTTTAGGGGTTTTTAATAAAGGTAAGTGAAAGAAGTATTTACAAATATTTACATGGGAGTGCATGTGTATGAACAAGAATTATATGTAGGATTTTACATTACCAATATACATGAGTTAGTTATTAGTGGTTATTCACAGATCTTCTGTACAAGGGTTATACCTATATATATAAAGAATTTTATTGAACATGTTATTTAGCAAATTATGTACACAGTTCTCAAAACATTTTGAAAACATTTTTCACAAACATTTCGAAAACTTATTTTTACAGATAATTTGACAAACATATACAAAATTTGAAAATCATTTTGCAAAGATTTTTCAAGTGTATGTATAGATTTTTCAAAATATTTTTACAACCATTTTCCAAATCATTTGTAAACTGGATTTTCGAAATTTTATTTAAATAAATGAAACAATTTTTCGACAAACATTTACAAAAAGTTTATCAAACAATTTTCAAGAGATTATTCAAGATATTTTCCAACCATTTTTCAAATCATTTTGCAAAATATTTTTAAACCAATTTATTAATCATATTTACAATGAATTTTTTGAAAAGTTTATACATATTCAGTGTATTCTTTATAATTGGTTAATTGTATACCCTTCCCCATATAGACTATTAGTCATAATTAAAAAATGCGAAAGTACAAGTAATGGCTAAAGTATATATAATGTATATATGACCCTTTATACTTATTATAAGCTATGTTCTCATAGTGATCAAAGAGAAAAAGGAAGGCATAACTTGTGTTGAGTATAGGAAGTCTATACTACAATAATTAAATAAAGAATAAGAAGTCAACCGTTCCCCTATACTTAGGATTAACTAATCCTAAGCATAACAGACTGTATATAAAAAACAGAGATGAGCGAGGATCAGAATTTATGAAATTAGTTGGCTCGGCTTGTCCACCCTATACTTAGGGTAAAATATCTCTAAGTATAGATAGAGTATCAACAAGTTGAGAGACGAGCGAGAGAATGAATAACTTGAGCACACTAATGCCCCTATACTTAGGATGACTCATATCCTAAGTATAGCACAGATGAAATGAGTACCACATGGAAGAATGAAAGAATTGTAACATTAAAATGAAAAAAAAGAAAGAGAAAAGAAAAAATAATTAAAGATGTTTTGTGAGGCATTGTCCGACTCCACTACTATTGTTGTTATGAAATCTTCATCAAAAATTACTTGAATCGAATCGACAACGACCAGGAATGTATCACGCTCTAAATATGTCTTCAGTAACTGACCGGTGACGATGAATGTTGTGTGTCAGCTGACAATTCGAATATGAGATTACTTCCATTGTCATGCACATTCCTCATAACATATCCGTTTACTCCTTAATTTTCCTAAAAAAATATTCAAATTTATGTCAAACAACAACACTTTCTGTTCAGGTTCGAAGTCTTTCTTCTGATACGCTTGCCGTGCTAGCATTTGACCTGTTCTTTGTACATCAAGCTATTGTCGTAGGTATAGCTTCTGAATTCCAAGAGATTGTTCAGATCAATCATTCTATTCTGACAACCTTTTTGTAAGTCAAGGTTACAGATATTTACTGCCCAAATTGATTTATGAATAAGTTTCATGGGTAGATGGCATGGCTTTTCATACACACGATGATAGGTCAATATGCCCAAGGGAGACTTATAGGAAATTATGTATGCCTAGAGAACTTAATGCAAGAGTTGTGACCAATTCTTTCTATCTAGCCTCACAACTTTTAGAGAATCATCTTGATTTCTTTGTTTGATAATTCTGCCAATCTAATGAGGATGATAAGGAGAAGCGACTTATTGATTGATTAACGAGAAAATCATGGGTTTTTATTTAATGCAAATAAAGTGAATAAAGTGAATGTCATTACTACCCACAAGAAAGAATAATAATCCAAATAAAAGAAAAAAAAGACGGATTTTCTTTTTATTAACCTGGTGTAGTTCCCAAGGTTGAACACAAGGAGGCAACTATTTTTATGAGGGTTATTAAAGGTTTTTTCCTTCTTTTTTCTCTTTTTGGTATTTTTTAGGTTTTTATGATTTTTATATTTTTAAGGAATTTTAATTTTTATATTTTTTATGTTTTCTTATTTTCATTTTTTTAGAGATTTTTAATTTTGCAAATTTTTATATTTTTATTTTTCAAACAAAGCAAATATTATAGAAAATGGAAAGTTCAAATATGGTAAAAAAATCCAGAAAAAATTTAACCAAAAAGATTTTTTACGTTTTTGATACTTTTTTACTATTTTTGTGATTTTTCAAGAATTTTTAGATTTTTTAGGATTTTGAAATAAATTAAAAATAGAATATAATCCAAATAGAAATTCAAGCTACTTTTTGGGTTTTTAAAAAATATAAACAATAAAAAAACATGAAAGCTAATTTTTAATTGAGATTTTTCAAGCTTTTAAACAAGCTATATTATATAATTTTTAGTTTTTTTATTTTATATTTATTTTATATGTTTTATGTAATTTGCATTTTTTAGTTTTTTATAAAGGATTTTGAAACAAAAATTACTTAGAAATTAAAAAAATTAAAAACACATTTACATTATTTTTTTAGAATGTTAACTCATTTTTTGAATTTTTATGATTTTTATTGAGCAAACATGACAAGTTCTGATGGTTTTTTAATTATTAAAAATAAGAAATCAAAATATTTTTCAAAATAAAAATTATTTGAGTTAAAACAACTTAGGAGGAAATAAATAAGATTTATGTGGATTTTTTAATAGAAATTATGCTATTTAGTTCAAGTAAAATCAACAAGAATTAAAAATACAGAATTACATGGACTTATTTGCAATTATTACAATGTTTTAGAGCAAACTATAACAAGGAAATGAAATGTGCGTAGATCTATGCAAAAATCCCAACAAATCACGTGAAGAATCACATGTCTAGAAGTCACAAGGATACGATGTAATTATTGTAAATATATAGAGTAATTATTAATAACTTAAAGAAACTTAGGGTTAACTATGCAATTTTAACATACTACACGCAGATCACGTGATATCAAGCTATCGATGATCAGTTTGCAAATAGAATAAATCTGGGAGGCACATATGCAAATCACCCAAAAAAATATCTTGCGCATGTGCATAGTACGCGACCGAGCTTGAGCAATAGGCAGCAACTTTCCTGGTGTTGACATGTGGTTGGGCGACAAACTTGTTAAGGCTCTTACGCATGGCGTGATAACGACCATGCAATCAGAGCTTGATCGTGCACTTCCTGTAAAATATGGGGGCATCCTCTGTTCTTCCCCAAAAATATGACACGTCGGTGGGGTATGCGGGTGTTCTTCTAATGACCGTGAAGTCGAGTCCAGGTGGTACTCGAGCAAAAATATCAATCATGTATTGATCTCTAGTGGTGATCTTCGAGGTATGAGAAACTTTGATGGTTCTAAATGGCCTCAAGAAGAGGCTTGATGCTTTGTGACGGTGGAGACTTCGTTGAAGCGATGAAGGTTCTGATCGACTCCAGATGTCTATGCTTCCAGATGAAGCTTGAGGTTGTATGTTGTTTTGTCTAGAGCTCTTGATTTAGATTAACGACACTTGAATGGATGTTGTGACCCGATTGATAACCGAAAACTCAGCTGATTCAGGTGGATTAAACTAAGCAAATGTCATTGTCCTAATCAATCAAAATCAATTAACGAGAAAATAAACCACTGCTGAATCAAACAGTCAAATCGAGCAGTTTTGCTACTTTTATTAACCCAGTATAGTGACCAGGGTCAAACACAAGGAGCACAATTATACACTAAATAGTTGATTTCAGAAACCAAGATATTTTTATTGCTTTTTACTGGTTTTTTATTTTTCATTTTTCAAAATTTTCATTGTAAGAAAAGTACACACAAAAGATAAAAACACACATTAACAATCTTTTTTTTCAAATAGGCCAAAAATACTCAGAAAATAAAAGTAAAAATATTTTTGGGTTTTGTGTATTTTGTAGTGTTTTTGGTATTTTTCTATGTATTTTCAGTTTTTTTTGTTTTCTAAAAAATCAAATAGTGGTAAAATAAGAAAACTGTGCACAACCAGGAATGTTTTATAAATTAAAAATAATTATAAGGCACAAAGTTCTTGGAAGTTATTTTTAGATAAACTAGAAAGAAATACCTGCAAACATGAAATGAAATCACTATTTTTGGATTTTTCATGATTTTATATGATTTTTATAAGGTTTAGATATTTTGCAAATTTTTAGGTTTTTATAGGGTATTTTTCATCAAAATTTATACAAGAGCTAAAAGATAACAAACGGCAACTACATTAGTTTTTAAATGATTTTTCAAAATTTTATGTATTTTCCAAAACAAACAAGAATTTTTAGGGTATTTTTGAATTTCTAATAATTGAAAATACACGAAAATCAACAAGCAAAAATCACCATAAATACTAAATGCAATCATGAACCACATGTAATTTTTAGGCAATTTTTTGAGTTAATTTGATATTTATTGCAATTAACAAAAGACTTGCAATTAAAAACAGTGCACAGGGACAAAGTGCAAAATAATTAAGTCATGGGGCCTACCGGATAACAAGAAATAAAAGTCAAAGGTCCTATATGCAATTTATCCACAAAAATCACGTACGACACTTGAATCTAGACACATAGGGGTATATATGCAATTTTCAAAACTTTCTATCCATTCCGTAACAATTTCAAAGCACAGGGGAAAACATGCAAAAACACCAAAAACAACTTGAAGATACATGTGACTACAACTCAAGTGGACTGAAATGTAAATATGAAAATTACAGGGTCCTTACTGCAAAATTTCTTAACTACAGTTTATATTTATTGGACTAAAATGAAATAAAAAGACATGTAGGGGAAAAAGGGAAATATACCCTTCACGGCATGTGGCGCATGTGCGGTTGACTGATGGCTCTAATGGCGCTCTGCAAATGGATCTGACGGCCAGAGGATGTCGGGGACGTGTGGCTCAGATTTGCTTTCCCAGTACGGATCTGACAGTTGAAAAGGCTGGCGCTGATGAGTGGCTCAGATGTACTGGTGTTCTGATCCGACCGTTATTAGTTGGGTGTGGGAGAATAGTCTGGATAGAATATGGCAGAAGAGGGGTGATCCAACGACAAGGATGCCGGAAGAACTGAAGCCTAGCGAGCTTCTGTTGGTATTGGACGGTGATCAAAGGGTCCGATGAACTCGCGATGAAGTCCAGTACCTTTGTATGGTCACTCCACACCTAATGGATTGCTCCGATGAGAAGATGGACGATCGGATGGTCCTAGCAGGGGTTGTGCACTTGGAGGTGCTCCGCCACCTCGCTTGGAGTTTAGATTGTGCCTCCTTGCGCGGACCTGCACCTGCGAAGGGTTAACAGACTCGGAGGCTTTGCTCCAGTCAGGTTATTGCATGTAATCGTGAAGAGATGCGACTGGGGAATGGAGCTCTGGTTTCAGGAGAAGGTGGAGGGGGAAACCTATCGTAATCCTGCTCCGGTGAGCAGGATCCAGGGGGATCAAGTTGTGCTAGAAGATGGACGGTGAATCGAAGTATTGATCGGAGCAGATAGATAAGCGTGACGAGGCCCCGACCAACTGGTCGAAGCATGTGAATTGACGGCGGAGCTAATGAACGGAATCGAGATGAAAATGGAAAGACGGGCGAAGTAAGTAGTACCTGAAGCTTCTGATGGACTCAGCAACATCAGGCGAGGGGAACAACGGGGTAATGGCCTCGACCGATATGCAGAAGCCTGGGATGTTGCACGTGGAGGAGGAGCTCCAACCATATTTGAGCAATCGACTAAATTACCACCAAATTACTCTCCGAAGGTCACTCTGGAAGATTGTCACTCTTCTGGTGGTGGCTAGGGAAGAATTAGGTGGCAAGGCATGAGCTGTAGAGCAAGGGTGGCGGAAGCAAGCATTTATAGGACCCCACCAGGGTCTGAAAAGATTGGACGAGGGAGCGAAACCCTTGGAGGATCCGACTCGTCCTAGGGATCCGTGAGGATCACAAGTCCTAGGCGGGGAATCATGCATGAAAATCAAGGGCAATGAAGGTCAGACCTGTCCGAGAAAATGTGGAGAAATCGGTTCGACGATAGGGGAAGTCGGGTCAGGTCTGGTGGAGGACGGATTGACCCGGGTCAATGGACCCAGGTCAGTCAATCAGAAAATTTGAGGTGAATAAATCAAAGAATAATTAAAATAAAATAGTAAATGAATTTAAAATAGGAAATGGTAAAAATAAAAAAAGTTTATTATTTTTCAAGCTATTTTTCTGTGATTTTTATTTTTTTATGAAATTATATACATGGTATATACGGTATAGGGTTCTATGTATAGGTATAATATACCTATGCATTTTATCCTTTTACTTTTACTTTTACTTTATTATTTTTACATATAAATCCTTTATTTTATAGTTTATTTATTTACAAAATAATTTATGGAGTAAAAAATGATTTTTATTTGATTTTAACAATTTAAATAAAGGTGTTAAATAAATAGGTATGGTATACACATGTGACTTTTGTACAATGAACTTTGGATTTTATTTTTATTTTATTTTGTGTTTTCTAATTTTGTATTTCATTTTTAATCTATTTTTAGGAACATGTACACATGTTTAAAATACAATATGCCCAAATTATAATTAAAATCATTAAATAGGAATATTTACAAGTATATGTACTACTTGACTATACAATGCATCCAAAAAGCCATTTTTTACCTCGTAACTTCAAAATTTATGGAACCACCCTCAATTGAAAGAATTTAATTTATAGTCCAACAAAGATGATTTTGGAATAATTTGAGTTCATATGGAGCCGTAATTGATTTTTAAGTTCTTGTTTTGTGGCTTTCTATGAGTGGTTTTATTTGTGTTATGTACAATGATTTATTTCATAAGTATTATTATTATTTTAGAAGATATTTTTATGTACAACTTTTATTAAGAAAATGGTTGATTTTGAGGTCTTTTTATTGATGAATAAAATATAGGAATGCTATATGTACATGGAATGCATAGTGAAGAATATACATGGACCCCATCTCCCCTACTTTATTCCTTGTCGATCTGGTCCATGATTGACCTTCCCTCAGGGTTTGGGTCATCTTGTACTTATTTCATAATTACATCCTTCTTTCTTTTTCTTTTCTCTTTATTTATTTTCGGAAAACATGTGTTAATTATGCAATATTAACAATGACATGTACAATGATAATTTATTTTATTTACATATATTTTTAGATGTTTTTGCTAAAAGATAAAGCTAAAATAAAAGGATAAAGAATGAGAATAATAGATTCATCATCCCCCTATACTTTACCTTTGCTAGTCCCTTAGAAAATACTTATTTGAAAAAGAAGTGAAACCAAACAGAAAAGAAAAGAAAAAGGAAGAATCAAAGTTAATTATTAAACTTACCTTCATAAAATTGGAGTATGGAGCTCAATCAGACCTTTGGATTATTAGTTTGGCGGAACCTTATTGGAAAACGGGTTCAAGACTTAACAGCCTTCAGGTTCCACAATTCTATGGTCAGGTCTCCTTAACAACCAGGTCAGAACAAGTCTACATACGCAAACTCTAAGGACCATGAATCTTTCTAATACTGTGTCAGTGATATGCAGCTCCCCACCTCGAAAATGGCAAAGAAACAACCTTCCTCAATAAGGTTACTCTAATACCCTAGCCTAGCAACTCTTTCCTCGTGGAGCGGGGTATTCCCTTCTAAGTTCCAGTACAACCAGCTCAAGAAGAGGGGAAAATGAAAGAATGGACCATGACCAATGTAGCCACGTATCCTTTGGAGTTTAACCAGTGTAGCTAAGTCAACAACTACAAGCTTCCTTGAGATGAGACGATGAAATACATTTCCCGCTGAGAGAGAAGTAGAAGGGCCCTCCTCCCGCGAACCTAACAACACTTTTCTTGCCTAAAACTACTTGTGTAGGTCGGGTTTGAGAATGGGGAGGCCATCAAATCCCAGGAAGTCGTTCACATACTGAGGTTCCAGTCCTTAGCTAAGGGAGAAAGTTCACAATCACAAGCTGGAAAGGCTGAGTCAGCCGTCGAAGTGAGAACCCAATCTATACTATATTTTCGAAGACGAGAGATCTTTCTATTAGTAGTACGGAAAATCCAGTCATGAATTGAGACTGTGAAAAAAGATGCGTCACGTGCGGGGAAATTAGTGAATTGGATCGAGCTACTTTGAAATCTAATGGTCTTTTTCGTAGTAGTCCAAGGGGTTAGCCTTCAGAATACCCATTCCATGGAGTAAGTTTTTCTTATTCAACTATATACACTCTGGAAGGAATTTTATTTTCAATCAGGCATGACCCCTTTTTTGGAGTTTTTTGTATTTTTGCACATTTTTTATTCCATATATACAACATATCTACACGGTGTAGCATGTACATAAGGAGTTTTTCTTCTTGATCCAGTAGACTATCCCTCTTTTAAAGCATTATTGCAACCCACACTCTTTTGTTGTTAGACCTCAATGCTACTAGACCAAGTTGAGATGCACATCGCTCCCTAGAGGACGACGGGAGGTTTCGGCTAGTTGTACTACCCCCATATGCTACTCCAAGCCAAAGGATTCCGCCTCCCCACTACCTCATCTGTGTTGAGATACGTGTAAGGTGCTTGTACAAGTCAAGCCATTGTCTCTGAGAGTCATGCATGCATTTTTGAATGTTCTACTTAGGCTAATCAAGATGACATAAGAACATAGCCTAATGGACTCAAAGAATTAAATTGCTATGAACATGAAAAGTCTTAACCTCAAAACCTATAAGGTTCCTCTGAAGTTAAGTGGATTAAGATCTTAACCAAGCTCCATTCTTCAATTTATTCTAGACTAGTTTAAATGTCAATCATAATTCGAAGAATGCACATTCAAACTAT
Organism: Ottelia alismoides; assembly: GCA_037367405.1. NCBI lineage: Eukaryota > Viridiplantae > Streptophyta > Magnoliopsida > Alismatales > Hydrocharitaceae > Ottelia > Ottelia alismoides. Next base: position 898,531 of record JAZKJV010006375.1, read on the forward strand.
TTACAAAAACTATTTTTGGTAGAAGTTTTTCAAATTATGCAAATTTCTGTGGAATTTTTAGATTTTCAAATTTGTATATATTTTTGAAAAAGAAGTAAAAGGAAGAAAAGTTTTTACAAAGATATATACAAATTTACAAAGGGGTTTATGTAAAAATCAGTTTTATATACAAAAGGATTTTAATCTGGCTTAATTAAGCATACTTATATAGAAAGACTTTAGGGGTAGATTATGGTTTTTACTTCATACATATATACAAGTGGTTTTCATACCCCGTAATTATTTCTCATGTGACAAACAATTTTGCAAACATTTTCCAAAATATTTTTCAAAAAAACTTCAAAACTATTTTTACAAACATTTACAAACAGTTTTTGTAAATATTTTATTTTCACAAATTTTTCAAAAATTTTGTATAGTATATCTAATTTTGATATAGAAAATAATTTTACAAATCTTTTTGCAAACATAACATTTTTACAAACATTTTTACAAAATTTATACAAAAATAAATTTTGCAAAAGTTTTTACAAATAATTTTTACAAATCAATAAAAATATTTTTCGAAACATTTTTATTCATGTTTTATAAATAATAGTCATCTTATTAACACCCATAAAGTGTAAGTTATGGCTAAAGTATATATACAATATATACGACCCCCCGTATACTTAGCTCGAATGATGTCCTAAGAGTGACCGGAGAGCGATGAAGGAATACATAACTTGCATTGAGTACAAAGAAGTGAAAATAATCTTACACTAAAATGAGTCAAAAGAATGAAAGAATAAAATCAATAGAAGTCGGTGATACCCTCTATACTTAGGACCACATAATCCTAAGTATAATAGACTGTACATAAAAGAGGAAAACCGCGAAGTATAATGGACAAACATTACCTCCCCTATACTTTGGGTAAAATATCCCTGAGTATATGCAACAAAAATAGAGGTAATGGAAAAAATAAATAATAACAGGTTTAATACCCCTTATACATAGGATAAAGTACATCCTAAGTATAGCAAAATCATAAGATAGACTTGGGGTATTAAACAAAATGAATGAATGATATAGACAAAATGAATCTATATAGAGGTGGAGTAGAAGTGAAAATCATGTATGAGATGCAAATGGTGCGAGTCAAAGAATGCATCTCATGCAAAATAGATAGGGGCAACATCAATGGGCACAAGATCGTGATCAAGATAAGGCTTCAAGCGTTGACCATTGACTCGAAAGGTGGATTCAGAAGACAACTCAGATATATCAATGCTACCATTGTCGTGCACCTTTCTGACCAAGTATGGTCCCCTACATTTACTCTGTAGTTTTCTTGGGAATAATCTCAATCCAGCATCAAATAGCCATACTCTCTAATTCGGCTCAAACTATTTACGGCTGATGTGAGAATCCTGTCATATTTTCACTCTATCCTTATATTGTAGGCTACTTGAGAAGGTTGTGTGTCTCAACTCCTTCGGGGCTGCAAACTCCTCTCTCCTCTGGTCTCCTACACTATCAGAATCTAATAACAGCTCATTGACTGCCTAAGTGACTTATGCTTGATCTCAACTGGTATGTGGCATGGACTTCCATAAATGATTCTGACTGGAGATGTGCCCAAAGGGGTTTTGAAGGAGGTCCTATAGGCCCACAAGACCGAGTCCAAAACCTGTGACCAATCCTTTTGATCTGGGAAAACTACCTTCTGCAAAATCTTCTTAATATCCCTATTTGAAACCTAGGTGACACGCCTCGCGACTAGGGTTAAGGTATTAGATAAATCTCGAGAGGTCGTTGCGACCCAAATTGCGAAGCGTAATCAACAAGAGAACCACTCAGATAAATCAACCAAAGCACACCATCCAATGTTAGCAGTCTCCAATATTTATTTAACATGGTATAGCGACCAAGGTCGAACACAAGGAGCACAGAAATGTATAAAGTAGTTGAAGAATCTGATCATAAAATGCATGTTTTTATAGTTTTTATTTTTGCATTTTTTTATATTTTCAAAATAAGAAAACAAGACTAAGCAATAAAGGGTAAACAAGCTTCAACAATTTTTATTAAGAGGTCAAAAATGCTCAAAACAGGAAACAAAAATATTTTTATGTTTTTGAAATATTCAGATTTTTTTGGTAATTTTATGGGGCTTTTCCAATTTTTTATATGATTTTATAAAAATCAAATAAGGATGAAAATGGAAAATAGTGTACAGCCTGGACTAAAAGGCGAGTTAAAATATGAAAAATGCCCTAATGTCCTGGTTGTAAGTTTTATGAAAAAGTAGATAAAAATAGCTACAAACAGCAACTGAAATCCAATTTGTTTTGAATTTTCTAGATTTTTTAATGATTTTTATGAGTTTGAGTCTTTTGTATTTTTAGGGTTTTTATAATGGTTTTTAAAGAGAAAATGGTATTGGAATGAAAGAACATAAAAACAAGCACGCACTAATTTTTTATAATTTTGAGATAATTTTTATTTTTTTTTGGTATTTCAGAAAATAGATAGAATGGTTTTTAGGGGTTTTTTATTTTTAGAAAATTTCAAATAAAACTAAATTTATTCACAAAATTTATCATAAATGTTACATGTTAGCAGGAGCTAACTGCAATTTTCATGGAATTTTTGCAGTTAATTAGGTATTTATTTGATCAAACATAAAGCACACAACACACAGGGGCCTAGATGCAATTATTTAAAAGTTTATAGGGCAAAAGATAACATATGTGAAAAGCACAGGGATAATATCGCAATTTAACCAATATATTCATGCATGTGCTCAAAAATATACGCGCAGGGGTATATATGCAACAAACAGAAAATTGTACTTCAAAACATAACATTCATAAACTTTAGGAGCAAACATGCAAAAATCCCTCAAACTCACGTGTACATGCATGTGTCTCAGGTCCGGTAGGACTAAATTACAAATACTAGAAACTGAGGATCCAAACTACAGATTATCTGAACTACAACTTATTTTACGGAACTATAAAGTAAAGCATAAAAGTGCAGGATAAATAATGCAAAATACCATTTGCAGGGTGCGTGCGGGGCACGTGATACGCGTGGCGTGCAAGGAGGCTATCACTATCGTACGTCTCTGATCGCCTCTGGCTGCTGATCTGACGGTGCATATGGTGTCTGGAACGTACGGGTCAGATGCGTCAGAGAATATCAGATCCAATGGCCCAAAAGCTGAATCAGTCGGCGGATCTGATGGAATCTGAGTCTCAGATGGGATCCGAGGTTCTGATGAACGATAGAAGAGGTCCAGCAGGATCGTAAAGGTGGCCCGCGTTGAACGAGCTGCTCTGATGGAGTGGGTATTGACTGGATAGGCATGACGGTGGAGGGTGGCCTGGAGCAGCTCCGTCGGAGCACCTGGAGGCGTGATCTGAGCTCCTCGTGTGCATTAGGACCTGTAAAAGGTAGACCGACTCGGAGGGAACTCTTCGGTCGGGTTATTGGTTGGGGAAACACAAAAAAGCATAGGTGAGTTGGGTGGTTGATCTCCAGTGTATATGGAGGATGGGGACCAAGCTCAATCGTGCTCAGATGAGCCTGATTCGAGAGGGATAGATCGCAAGGGAGGATGAGGCGTTCGTCGAGGTTTTGATCAGTATGGATGGATGTCTGAGGTGGGGCTCCATACCTGGTGGGTGAAGCTAAGGTGCATGTAGCGGTGCAAAATGAAATGATTGAACAGGGAAATGAAGGGGATGTGATGGATACCTGAAGATCTGGGAGGACTCCCGATCTCCAGGCGATGATGGTTATCGAGGTCCTGGCCTCAACCGAGCTGTGGAAGGCCAGGAGGCTAGACGCGGCGGTGCTTGGTGGACACGTAGCTAAGCTGCGTGATTACGTGACCAAACTCTGATACAAAGATGGCCTCCAGTATCTAACACTCAACCAAAGGTGTCTAGGGGTGGAAGAAGGGGCGAGGCACGAGCTGCTCCATTGTGGAGGTGGGAGAGGATACTATATAGGGTTCCCAGGGTGGAGGAAGAATCGAGATTAAGCAAGCAACCCAAGGAAGATCTGTGCCTTCTTAGGGATCCATGAGGATCGTGGATCCTACGAGAAGGCTCAGGAGAAGATTCGGGTCGAGAGGAGGCCTGACCCGATCAGGAAAAAAGGGAGAAAACGCTCCGGCGAACGAAGTCGAGTCGGGTCAAGCCTGGAAGAGGGCGTTGACCCACAGTCAACATCTATCACGACCAATCAGAAAAAAGGAAATTACAAAATATTTACAAAATCAATAAAAAAAGTAAATGACTTCAAAATAAAAAGAGTAAAAAATAAAAATGTTTATTAATTTTCAAGCTATTTTCTGCAAATTTTAATTATTTTTATGAAAAATAAATTATTGTATATACAGTATATAGTTTTATATACAGATATAATATACCTATGTATTTTGTACAAGTATTTTTATTTTATTATTTTACATAAATATCCTAGATTTTATATTTTATTTACTTTTAACATAATGTTAGGAGTTAAGAATAATTTTTATTTTATTTTTTTGATTTATTTATAGGTATAGAATAAATAGGGAATCAGACCCATATACATGTATCTTATACAAGTGAGAGAGGATTTTATTTTTATTTTATTTTATTTTTCAGATTTTTATTTTATTTTTTTTCTGTTTAGGAATATATACAAGGAGGTAAAAAGAATATTTTATTTTTTTTATTTTATTAAAAATAATTATCTATATACATAGGTAATATGTACAACATATAGTAGGCCCTATCTCTCTCTCTACTTATTTTATTTGGTGATCCGGTCAAGGCTTGATCTTCTCTTGGGGTTCGGGTCATTCTGTATTTATTCTAAATACCTCCTTCCATTTTCTTTTCCTTTATTATTTTATTTTTGCACAAATACATGCTAATTATATAATGTTAACACATGCTTGCTCAATGCTAACTTATTATATTTATAACTATTTACATTATGCTTTGCCAAGATAAATATCTAAAATACAAGAATAAAGAGTGAGAATCAGGGATTCATCAGACCTCAACAAGACCATTCGTCTATGGATGATATGGAGTGGTAACTCTATGATCAATGCTAAACTCGTTAGGAAGGGCCCTTACCTTGTCGTTGATAAAATGAGTCCCCCTCACAAATCAAGACTCTAGGTACCCCAAATCATGAAATGATATTCTTCGTAAAAAATCTATAAACAGTCTTTGCATCTGTGGCTCGGGCGAGGATGGCCTCATCCCAACTACTCACATAATCCACAACCAAAAAAATGTACTCAAATACTTGACTCTTAGGGAATGTACCCATTAAATCGATGCCCCATTCGTTAAAAATCTCACAGAAGTGAATGGGTTGCATCAACATCATATCTCTCTGTCCACAAGTGCCCATCCTCTGATAGTCAGTACACCTCTTCACGAATTCATCTGAATCCTTGAAGAAGGTAGGCCACCAATGGTTGGATTGGAGAACCTTCTGCGTTTTCTGTCTCCCAGAGTGATATCCTCATGCCTCAAGCTTGTGGCAATAGGTGAGGATGTTATGGTGCTCCTCTTGAGGAATACACTGACACCAGACACTATCCCCTCCTTCGTGGTAAAGGATGGGATCCTCCTAATGGTATGACTTGGCCTTCGCGAGGAAGGTCTCAAGTCGCTGCATGTGCCAATCTTGTGGAACTTTCTTGGCAACAAGATAGTTCACAACGTCAGTGTACCATGGGAGCATGGTGATAACAAGAATCGTCTCATCTGGGAATGTCTCAGTGATAGGTGTAGTCATATGAGAATCCTCAATATGCTCTAAACATGAAAGGTGATCCACCATCACATTCGGGACTCTAGGTTTATCCTTAATTACTATATCAAACTCGTGGAGTAGAAGGATCCATCTCGTCAATCTAGATTTGGCATCCTTCTTGGCCATGAGGTATTAGATGGTGGTGTGGTATGTATAAAAAGTAACTTTGGATCCCAGAATGTATAATCTGAACTTATCAAGAGCGAATACCATGGCTAGCATCTCGTTCTCAGCCACAGTGTAATTCCGCTGAGCGGTATCCAAAGTCCGACTAGCATAATGAACGGAAAACGACAAACTGTCCCTCCTCTTTCTAAGCATAGCCCCTATGGCAAAATCAGAAGCATCTATCATGATGTCGAATGGGAGAGACCAATCAGGTGGCTGAAGGACATGATCATGCACAACTAATCCTTTGAGAGTCTCAAATTCTGAAGACACTTATCATCTAAAAGGAACTCAGTGCTTTCGTCAACAGATAAATAAGCGGTCGGGAAATCCAGCTGAAGTCATGTATGATCCTTCGGTGGAAACCGACATGCCCAAAAAAAGGCCTCAACTATCTCAGATTGGATGGTGGATTGAGCTTCTTGATTATATCCACCTTAGTCGAAGCAACCCCCATACCCTATTGGAGATGATGTGCCCAAGGACCGTACCTTGAGTCATCATGAAATGACTCTTCTCTGAAGATAAAACAAGGTTGACCTCGATACAGCATTGAACTACTCGGTCTAGGAAAGCAAGACATGCATCCAACCCATCACCCTAGATCAAAAAGTCATCCATGAATACCTCTAAATAGTCACCCACCATGTCCGAGAAGATGGAAATCATGCATATTTGGAATGTAGCTGGGGCATTACATTATACAAAGGGCATCCATCTAAAAGCATACGTTCCAAACGGACAGGTGAACGCTATTTTCTCCTGGTCGTCGGGTGCTATGGCCACATGATTATATTACGAGTACCTATCAAGAAAGTAACAGTGACTCTTCCCAGCTAACCTCTCAATAATCTGATCAATAAATGGTAGTGGGAAATGATCCTTCTTGGTGGCCTGATTCAATCGTCTGTAGTCCACACAGACCCTCCAAGAAGTGGGTACTTGGGTAGCTATGTCCTCTCTAGACTCATTCACAACTGTGGTGATACCCGTCTTCTTAGGTACCACATGTAAAAAACTAACCCATTTGGAGTCGGAGATGGGGTAGATAAAATCTGTGCTCTACCACTTAGATATTTCATTCATGACTACATATCGAAGATTCAGGTTCAACCTATGCTGGAACTCACACGATGGCTTGGCATCATCTTCGAGATATATATGGTGGGAGCACAAGATCAGACTTATCCCCTGGAGATCAGCTACAATCCATCCGATTGCCTTGCGGTTTCTCTTAAGAACCTTTATCAAACGAGATTCTTGGTCTTCTGTCAAATCCGCTGAGATAATGACTAGAAACATCTCTGGCTCACCCGCAAGGAATCTATACTTCATTCTCTGTGGCAAGGTCTTCAGTTCTGGACATGTGGGAGCTGGTTGATGAATACTCATTCATCACTCTTTATTCTTATATTTTAGCTACAAAAACCTTTTCAAATGCATGTTTATATTTGTAAATATAAATAATTACCAAAAGCATGCATGGTGTAAAAAGTAATAATTAGCATGTTTTTGTGCAAAAACAAAAGAATAAAGATCAAAAAGAAAAAGAGAGAAAATATTTAGAATAAATATTGAGCAACCTAACCCAAGAGAGGGCTCAGCATGAGCCTGACCGCATAAAAGCCAATGTAGAGGGAGATAGGGGCTCATGTGTGTATATATATATGTAAATAAAATAAAAATACTTTCCTCCCAAAAATAGACTAAAAAGGGCTTGTAAATATTTGTATATATTTATAAATATAAAATCAAGATAAAAATAGAAAAAAATTAAAAAGAAAACAAAAACATCACTTGTGTACATTCACCATGTATATAGCCCACTCACTTGTATTTATTTCACCCTGTAAATAAATAAAATTAATTTTCATAAATTTTGTAAATATTCTACTTTTTATGTTGTAAATAAATAAAATGAAAACAATTAAAACAAAAACAAAATAAAAAGAACAAAATTAAAAACCCAAAAATACATTGTAAATATACCATGTATATACATGTACATATGTATTTATTTCACTATTGTATATAAATAATAAAAATAAAATAAAAATATCTTTTTATTCCTTATTTTATGATATAAATAAATAAAATATAAAAGGGGAATAAAAATGTATAAAAATAACAAATTAAAAATCAAAAATAAAAATCTCTATATTGTATATATACCTATGTATAGCCCTACTATGTAAATACACGATTTTTATTTTGAAAAATTAATTAAAAATCACAAAAAATAGAAAAAAGTAAAACAAAAATATTTCATGTTTTGACTTTTTAATAAATCGACCATTTGCTATTTTTAAATGATTTTATAAACCTTTTCCACGTGGCCGTCTCCATTGGTCCACGGGGGTTGTTGACCGCCCGGTCAACTCCCCCCCCCAGGACCACCTCCCATGGGTATTAGGTGCCCGACCCGATTTCTCTTAATTTTCGCACCTAAACCCGATCTCCTCTCGCCTAAACCCCGGGTCCGTTTCGCTCCTGCCACACCCGATACCCTCGCCGGCACATCCGCCTCGGGGTCCGCGCTCCACATTGCCCTACCCGATCACTTCTAGCCGGATCTGCACCCATATAAATCTCGAGCTCCGCCACTTCATTCCTCATCTTTGGCTCATTTGCTCCCCCACTAGTGACCTCCACCGTCTTGCCGAGAGTGACAGCTCGCCCCAGAGGGTGTTGCAGCAAGGAGGGAGTGAGGAGGCATCGATCCGGCGAAGTTTGCTCCGCCGTGCTCCGCCCCGAGCAGGAGCCAGAGCCTCGGACGATGACGGTCCTCGAGGAAAGGACCGAGAGCTGCCCAAGCTCGTCCCCAGTCGACCCATCCACCCAGGTAGCTTAGATTTTTTCTCTAGTTCTTTAATTTCCGATTAGCCCCAATTCGCTCCGCCATCGATTTTCGCTGATTCCGACCACCTCACCCTCTCGTTCGATCATCGGAATCCTCCATCGCACTCGCCTTCCTCCCACGCACGTTCTTCGCACCTCCGTTCAACCCAGCTCGCACAGGAGTTGGGGTTCGAGCTCCTCCGTCCACCCCCTCACCGGAGCTCGCCCGCACCGACTCCCCGACCACTTTCACCACGCCTAACGGGGTCGAGGCAGTTTGCCCTCGACCTGCGAGCTTGCTGGTGCACTTTGCAGGTTCATCCAAGCCCATCTGAGGGCTCGAACCATTGGGTCTAGCAGCTCCGCCTCCGTCGACCTCGCCGGAGCTCCCCAGGGCTCTGTTGGGTCATCGGAGGCCTCCATTAGACGCGGAGGGCCCGCAGCTCCCTTCTCCGATCTTCAGCGAGCTTCCAGGAGGAGACCAGCGCCGTCTCGAGCCCGGCGAAGTTCGCCGGAGCGCAGTTCGTCCACCATCCTTCTCCGCCGGTGATGAATACCCATTCATCACTCTTTATTCTTATATTTTAGCTACAAAAACCTATGCAAATGCATGAAGATATGTGTAAATAGGAATAATTAGCAAAAGCATGCATGTTTGTAAATACCTATAATTAGCATGTTTTTGTGCAAAAATAAAAGAATAAAGATGAAAAAGAAAAAGAGGGAAATATTTAGAATAAATATTGAGCAACCTAACCCAAGGGAGGGCTCAGCATGGGCATGACCGCATAAAAGCCAAGTAGAGGGAGATAGGGGCTCATGTGTGTATATATTTGTAAATAAATAAAATTATATTTTTCTCAACCAAAAATATGCTTGTATATATTGTGTATATATTTAGAAACTATTAAAAACAAAATAAAAATTTAAAAATCAAAAATTCAAAAATACCCCTTCACCTTGTATATAGACCATCCTCCCACTTGTATTTAACCTTATAAATAAATTTATTTTCAAAACTTTTTGTCAATACTTTTTGTAAATATTATAGTGTAAATAAAAAAAATAAATAAATAAAAAAAGAATCAAAACAAAAATCAAATAAAAATAACAAAATTAAAATTACAAAAATATATTGTACATATGTCATGTACATAGTTGTATATATCTAATTATTTCCTCTATGTATATAAATAATAAAAATCAAATCAAAATATCCTTTTATTCCTCATTTTATTCTATAAATTAATAAAATATAAAATAGGAATAAAAATGTATAAAAATAACTAATTAAAAATCAAAATTAAAAAACCATATATTGTATATATACCTATGTATAGCTATACTATGTAAATACCTTAGATTTATTTTGAAAAATTAATTAAAAATCACAAAAAAATAGAAAAAAATAAATTAAAAATATTTCATGTTTTAAGTTTTTGAAAATTCGGTCATTTTATGGCCCAAAAAAATCAAACAAAAGTTCAAAGCTTGGCGAGCTCTTATTGGTCCACGGGGGATTGTTGACCCCCGGTCAACTCCCCCCCCAGGACCACCAGAGCCGGGTCTCCTGCGCCCGACCCATTTTCTCCCCTTTTTCCACGGATGACCCGATCGCCAACCCACCAAATCCCGGGTCCGGATCAATCCACTCGCATCCGGCATCCTCGCCGGAGCCGCTCCCTCGGGATCCGCGCGCTCCCGAGCTCGCCCGATCACCATCTTTCCGGACCCCTAGCAGTATATAGCCTGAGCTCCGCCGCATTTTATTTCCATCTTTGGCTCTCCACCCTTCGTCCCGTGACCTCCACTGATCCGGCGACGTTGCGCCGCCGTGCTCCGCCCCGTGCAGGAGCTCGAGCCTCAGGCCTTGACAACCTTCGAGGCGACGACCAGGAGCTACCTTAGCTCCAGCACAGTCTTCCACATCGCCCAGGTAGCCTTCTAGCCTTCCTGTTTAGCTTAATTTTGAGTTACCCCCAAATCATAGTATCGCCGAGTTCCGTCGATTCCGGCTATATCGCACATCTTCTCGATCATCGGAACCTACGCTCACCATCACCATCCCTCCGCGCACCTTCTTCGCCCCTTCGTTCAACCCAGCTCGCACAGGAGCTGGGGTTCGAGCTCCATCGTCCTCCGCTCGCCGGAGCTCGCTCGCCCCGACCCACAGTTCACCTTCACGCCGCTTCATCGGGTCGAGGCACTTTGCCCTTGACCCGCGAAGCTTCTGGGTTACTTTGCAGGTCACGAGGAGGCCATCTGAGGCTTCCCAACATCAGTCCAGGAGCTTCCCCGCCGCCGACCTCGCCGGAGCCCCTCCAGGGCTCGGTTGGGTCATCGGAGGCCGCCAACAGCTGCGGAGCGTCATCACCGACCTGCTCCGATCTTCAGAGGCAGCTGAGGAGGACTACATCCCGCGCACAAGGCCGGCGAACCTCGCCGGCCATCTGTTCTTCGAAGGTCCTCCACCACCGTCCGATCGCCCTCCGCTCCAGTTTTCATCGTGGCCGTCCATTCATCGAGGAGCAGACACCGTTGATCATCTCGAGGGGCGATCTGGACCGTTAGAGCAGAGGAGAGAACCACCAGCACCCGAGGTCGTTCGATCACCCACGTGTCCTCCTCTGCGCCGTCGATCAGGCTCACGTGCGGACGAAGAGAAGCGCCAGCCATCCGAGACCGTCCGATCAGCTACGTGGCGCACATCCAGCCGTCGACATAATAAAGGGGTAAATTACCTTAGGCCCCCTCTTAGTTTCTGTTTTACGTGTCAGTCCTGTAAATATTTTAGGAGTTTTATTTACGTAGGGTAAATTGCACATTGGACCTCGTGCTTGTTAATATTTGCAATTATGCCCCTGTGAGTGTCTGTCACGTGCTTCGCCACGTGCTTTGTCTGGGTTATTTGCAACACTTATCATGTAGTTCTGGATGTTTGTGATTGAATAGAAACTTTCTGGTATTTGCACTTATGCCCCTGTGAACGTTTTATTTCCGCATGTGCGCCTTTTAGTGGGTTATTTGCAACATAGCCCCTGGACTTTTTGGTACGAGTTACCAAAAGGTCCTAGGACTTGTTTTTATTACCAGAAGGTCCCTGAGTGCCCCAGGCACGCGCCACGCGCGTGACTTGCTGGGAAAATTGCACCTGGACCCCCAGAGCTTCGGGTATTTGCACTTAAGTCCCTGTGCACAGTGCCCCTTTTGATTTTCGAATAAAATATCAAACCACCTCCAAATTCGATGAAAATTTGACACATGGCCCCTGCCATGTTGTAGAATTTTTAAGGACATTTTTGATTTTATTTGTTATTTTTAAAAATTCAAAAACATCTATTTTAGCTACTGTCTAGGTTTAAAATTCCAAAAAAAATATAAAAACACCCCCAAAAATTCTAAAAAAATTAGTTACTGTTCTTTGAGTGTTTCTTGATTTTCTAGCCAATTTTGGCTATTTTTCATTGCTTAGAAACCCTAAAAATTCAAAAATACCTAAAAACTCATAAAAATCATAATAAATAAATTAAAAACCCAAAAACAATAATTTTGGTGCTCAAATTTTCCTTATTTTATCTAGTATACAGGAAAATTACCTCCAGGTCCCTCTGAGATCCTTAAATATTTTATTTTTGGATTTTGGGCCTGGCTGGACAGTACCTTGTCTGATTAGTACTGTTTGATTTTTAGAAAATAAAATACACCTTATAAAAATCCCAAAAATTCACCAAAAACACTAAAAAACCTAAAAAACATAAAAACAATTTTTCTTGAATTTCTGCTTGATTTTTGGTGCTTTAACTAAATTGCTCAAGTGTGCTTTTATTTGCTTTCTTTTATTTTCTCATTATATTGAAAATCCAAAAAAATATAAAAATTATTAAAAACCACTAAAAAATCCTTGTATTTTATTTTATTTTATTTTTACTACTTCGTAGGCCTCTGGCCAACCCGTGCTCCTTGTGTTCAACCCTGGGTGCTATACCAGGTTAATCTCATAGCTAGATCGCTGATTTTGTGCTTGATTGATTTATTTGTTCAAGTGGTCTGATTTTTCTTGATTAAGTGACTCTGAGTGATAGAGGTCGCAACGACCTATTTAGTACCTTTACCTTAGTCATTCAGAACGCTTCATCAGCCGTCCGATTAGCCTCAGCGCTCCAGTTCAGATCTCGTCCATCCATTCCAGGAGCAGCAGCTACCGCACAATCTTCAGGAGGACTGATCCAGACCGTCCGATGGCTGAGGTTTAGTCACGACGCATCTCCACCGTTAGATCCAGCACGTGGCGAGGCCCAGACCGTCCGATCATCCCGAGGAGCCCAGCGTTGGAGTGCCACTCGTCCCTGACCGTTTGATCCACCACGTGGCATCCATCTGACGGCTTCATTAATAAAGAGTAATTTACCCTTAGGCCCTTTTCTTTATTTTATTTAGCATTTAGTCCTGTAAATACGTTAGATAGTTGTTTTATTTTCGGTAAATTTGTACTTTGGACCCTGAGATTTGTTTTATTCGCACATATGCCCCTGTGTATGGTGTAGTACGTGCATCGACACGTGTTTTGTTGGGTATTTTGCATATTTAGCTTTGTAGTTCTGCACTGTTATGAAATGAATGAATACTTTTAGATAATTGCAGATATACCCCTGTGCGTGAATTATTTGTGCATGTGCGTTTATTTGTGGGTAAATTACAAACAAGTCCTCGAACTTTCGGTACCTGTTACCAAATAGTCCCAGAACTTAGTTTTGTTTACATTTAGGTCCCTGAGTGCCCCAAGCACGCGCTACACGCGTGATTCCTTGGGAATTTTGCACCGGACCCCCCAGAGCTTTGGAGATTTGCATTCAGGTTCCTGTGCACAGTACCTAAGTTTTATTTTTGAATAAAATATCAAATCTACTCCAAATTCGATGAAAATTGGACACATGGCTCCTGCCATGTTGTAAAATTTTCTAGAATTTTTGGAGACATTTTTGTTTTTATTTGATATTTTTAAAAAATCAAAAACATCCATTTTCGTTACTGTTTGATTTGAAAAATCACAAAAAAATATTAAAACCTATCTAAAAATTACAAAAAAATTAGCTACTGTTTAGATTGTTGTATTTGATTTTCTGGCCAATTTTGGTAATTTTTCATTACCTAAAACTCATAAAAAATACAAACACTAAAAATCTTATAAAAATTCTAATAAATAATCTAAAAACCCAAAAATAATAATTAAGGTGCCCAAATTTTCCTTGTCTCTTTCTCTTTACAGGAAAATTACCTCCAGGCTTATTGGGGACTTTTAGATATTTTATCTAAGTCCCGTAAGCTCGGCTGGACAGTACCTTTAGTTTCTGGCATTGTTTTATTTTTAGAAAATAATAAAAATCAGAAAAATATCAAAAATTCACTAAAATAGTAAAAATCATAAAATACATAAAAACATTTTTATTTGAATTTTTGCTTGATTTTTGATGCATTAAATAAATCGTTGAGTTGCCTTGTTTCTTTGTTCTCTTTATTTTCTTAATTAATTAAAAATATAAAAAAATTATAAAAATTAAAAATCCACCAAAAATATCTTTTCTCTTATTTTATTTCCTTTTTTTGACTACTTTAGGCCGCGAGGCCCTTACGTGCTCCTTGTGTTCGACCCTGGTCGCTATACCAGGTTAACAAAATAGCAAGACCGCTATTGGATTTTAGAGTTGATTTCATCTTGTTTGCTGGTCTCTTTTTCTCGATTGACTGAGTCTGTTTGCTTGGGTCACAACGACCATCGACTACCTTTTACCCGAGTGATCAGACCGGCCATCACTGGTCGATCTGGTCTCTGAAAGGTCAGAGTGAAAGCTACCAAGTTGCACGTGAGAACTCTCACTGGTTCAGTGTATCTAACAAAGATGGTCGTGCTGGTGTATCTATCAACTGTACTAGCTCAATCTCTGCCTGGATATAGTCTTTGTAAACATCAGACACGGTAAATAATCATCGAAGTCCAACCAATCAAAATCAGTGTCTAATCTTGAGGGATCTAAATTTGAATAAGAAGAAATATAATCTGCTTCGCTACCCAAATCACAATCATCAGACTCCAAGGTGTCTTGTGCCATGAATGTGCTCTTTGAACTCTCGTCTGCTGTCATATGTTGCTCTGTCGTCTCTAAAGGTCTGACAAGGGCTCATGAAATTGGATCTGTACAAAAGGCTTCATCATCAGTAATCACAAAATCACACTCCTAGTGGACGTCTAGCTCTGAATCTATCATCTACTCTGAACTCTGCTTAGAGTAAGCTGAATCTCTGGCTCTAATCTCCTCAATCGTCTATACTTGTATATTGTCACCCTAGATGTGAAAGTATACCTTCCCGCTATCATGATTGGAGACTGCCTTGGCTGTGGCCAAGAAATGTCATCCTAAAATGATGGGTGTATAAGTCACGCATTCAGGGATCTTCATGTCCAACACAACAAAGTCCACGGAGAATTTCAAGCCCTGAATTATGATGACAACATCCTTTAGTAACCCCTGCGGCCTCTTGGCAGATCTATCTAAAAACTGGAGAACTATCCTGCTTTGTCTAAGAGGTCCAAACTCGAATCAGCCAAGTAAGGCAGTAAGGAGGAGGTTAATCGAGGATCCGTTGTCTATTATAGTCCGATCGAATTATTGCTCATGAATATGACATCTAACATAAGGGGCTCCTGCATCGGGTCTCTTATCTGGCAATCAGTTCTGGATGGCGAAGCAAGTGGTACGAGTGAGCACATGGATTTCAGCATTGTAATTTCTCCTCTTCTTTGTACGAATGGTGGTGTTATCTTTGAGGTTCTTCTGGAACAGAGGAATATGCTCAAGTGCCTCCCGAAGAGTCAGTTGGATCTGAAGTATGTCTATCATCTACTTGTTGAACTCTATCTATTGTCTCTTTTTGGGATTTTCTAATTTTTGGCCCTTTCCTAAGCAGAGTGCTTGAGGGAAGGGGATAGAGGGACCCTCCTCAGAAGAACGAGGGTCAAGAGTGGGTTCCTGAGCATGCAAATTCCTGGAATCCATGCAAGCATCATCAATATCAACAGATGGGTCCAAAAGAGATACACAAACCTTTCCTTTATTCATATTTTTTTATTTTTGAAGTCTTTATATTTTTTGTATTTTTCTAAAAACATCCTCAGGTACAGGAGAGGACAAAACAACTGGAGGACTCTTGGTGGCATCCATACCACTGACATCATCTGAACTTGTGGCATCAGCACCACGCTCTGTCCTGGCATCTCAGAATTTGGTGGCATCAGCACCATCATATGCAGCTAGGGATACGACAACATCAACACCGTCATCTGGATCATCATCCTTGGTGGCATCAGTGCCACATTCATCATCATGGTTAGCGACATCAACACCGCACCTGACTCCATCTGGCTCCCTAGAATCTGCATCGTGGTGTCGCCTAGACGAGTCACCGTCGGCTGGCTTTCTGTTGTTCCTAAGTATCACATAATCAACATTAAATAATGAATGCCATCTAGAAGATCACTAAGAGAGGTGATCTCTGTAGATTGTACCTGACTTTCTCTTTAGATTATTCGGATTGGGTTCAATCTATGCAGGTATGGCGGCCTTTCCCTTAATTATCTCTCTCATCTCCAACCAGAACTCATCCATCTCTCGTCCGAAGGTGGCTTGCTACTCAGACAACATGCGAGCGAGATCGTCAAGGGTTGGATTTTCGTAAGAGTGTGAATGAGAACCAGATGGGTTACCTCGCTAGAAATGAGGCTTACTCTGCTTCTATTACTGGTATGACTGAGGAGGAGGCTGGGGGTACTGCAAATGAGGTTCTTGCTGCCTCCACTGCTGACCCTGATATAAGGGTTGAGGACCATGTTGTGGCTGCTGCTGGGAGTACTGGGGTTGCTGCTATTGTTGGGTGCCCTACCCTACATGTACTAGAGGCTACTGCTGGGATGAAGTACCTCCAGTCGACCGTCAGAATCTCGGGAGGTCACGACAGATCCCAGGTTGCTGCTGGTACTGGGAGTACCAAATCCCGTCAACTTCCATCAACGACTCCTGCTGCTTGTGAACTAGCGAGGGAAGGGACGCTAAGGGTTGATCCGGATGATAAACCACCAACTGAGTATCTGAAGAAGGGGGTGGTGACTACTGGTAATGCGAGAGTGGCTAGATCAGCTCTTCCTGAATGTGATGGACCTAGCGATACGATGCGGGAGGCTGAGACGAGCAGCTCCCCGGGTCAGTCCGTGAACTGGAATGTGGCTGAGAAGATGTTTGTGCCTCTTGGAGACACATGATCTAGGTCTTCAGGTCACTCAATGTTTGGGCCAGCTCATCAATCCTATTCAGTTTGTCAAGGCCCTAGCACGTCTTCGTCTTGATGATCTCCATCTGGTCGTTAATATCTGTTATAATTTTTCCCTAGACCTATTAAATAATTGCGAGCAGGTCCATGTGTGTTGTATGTGTTGTTTTTAATCAAATAATTACTAAATCAACTCCGAAAAATCCACAAAAATTAAAGTTAGCTTCTACTAACACCTAATAATTTTGGTAATTTTTGTGACTTAATTTAGTTTTATTTGATATTTTCTAAAAATCAAAAACCCCTCAAAATGTCCTATCTAATTTAGAAAATACATAAAAAGATAAAAAAACAGCTTTAAAAATTCCAAAAAAAATATTAATTGTTTGATTTTGTATGCTTTGATTTCAATGCAATTTTTATAAAAACCCTAAAACGCCAAAAACTCTAAAAATCTTGTAAAAATCATTAAAAATTCAAAAAAATAAAAAAAATAGGTTTTCAGTTGATGTAGTTAGATATTTTATTTTCTTTTTCATAAAAATCACACCAGGACTTTAAGGTATTCTTGATATTTTAAACTTGCCTTGTAATCCAGGCTATACATTGTTTCCCTGTTTTGATTTGGTTTTATTTTTATAAAAATAATATAAAATCAAAAAAATACCACAAACCAAAAACACCTACATATTTGGAAATTATAAAAACATTTCTATTTCTAAATTTTGAATATTTTTAGTATTAATAAAAATTGTTAAAGCTTGTTTCTGCATTGACCTTTTCATTTGTTTTCTCACTTTGAAAATATAAAAAAATTTGCAAATTAAAAACCACCAAAAATATTCCTTTTATTTTCTGATTAGGACTACTTCGTAGGTTTCACTCGTGCTCCTTGTATTCGACCCTAGTCGCTATACCAGGTTAAATAAATAGCAGAGACCGCTGGCATTTCCTTGCGTGTTTTGAGTGTTGTATTATAGATGTGCTCTTTATTTTTCTTGTTGAGCCTGATTGGTCGGTTAGGGTTGCAATGACCTTGATTTCTCTTGATACTTAACCCTAGTCTGTGTCGTACGCTCATCACCAATCCAAGCACTTAGGGCATAAGTCTAGGGATGGGGGCTCTAGTCCTAAGTGTATGTGCCACACTCAGTCCAAATACAACCTGCATACAAGGAGGGAGTTGCTCTTCACAATACAATGAATCCAATTACATTTGATTTTAAACGATCCCAATTTATTTTGGTTACCACTTTTTTTGAATGTTTTTATGCATGACGCCTATCGAGGTTTCAATTCTTTTAGAATCCTTTGGTGATCAAATTGAGAGGGAGAGAGTCGGAAAAGCAATGCAAGTGACAAGCAATGATGTATGCTAGGATAGATAGTGCTAACCTTGCTTCCGACTCTCTTCGTGCAGGATGCTAGAAAAAATTAAAACCTATACTATATGAAAATGCAAGCCGATGAAAGTGTCCTAATACATGAATTGCTATTAAGTGTGAAGAACCAATGCTAATCACTCAAAGATAGAACCCAAAAGTCCAATCTTGGAGACTCACCACAACGATTTCTGCAAACGTTGCGTAGAGTCTCTCGCGACGCTCAGTTCCAAATCTATGTAGAAAGCAATTAATTTACTAAGTCCAAGTGAATATCTATAGGTACACGCAATAATTAGGGTTGTGGACTTAATCTAGCGTACAAGCAATCCTATGCTAAGGCTCAATCATACAAAATAAGTAGAAATAAATGCAAAAAACTCAAAACATAAGAAACAAAATAAAAGAAAGAGTGAAAACAACGAGAAAACTAACGAAGCCAGGTGAACAAATACTCAGGATGGACTTCGTGAAGTTGCAGTGTCCTAGAGAGTTCAAAATTATTATAAGTTTAGTGTCTCTTCTCACTTCAAATTACAAAATAAAATGAAATAAAATAAAATAAAGTAAAATTGTCTTCAAAATTCTCCAAGCCTTTGCATGATGCTCTCTCTTGTCGGCTTGTGCTGAAAAGCTAACTCCGCTTCACGTGGGTGCGTAGGACTCCTAGGAGTACCTCCCTCGATTCGTGATCCCTCGCAACAAGATCAAACAAGAAGATGGTCAGAATACTACCAAATAAAATCAAATAAAAAGATAAATAAATAAATCCCAATAGACAAGAAGTGCAAGAAGTAATCTATGTGCAGTTGCTCCTCGACAACGACACCATTTCTTGACACTTGTTTTGAGAGGGCCTAATGTTCCACACAAGGCGAGAGCACTATCATTGAGGCAACCGCTCACAAGACTTGGATGTCAAACAACAATCAATCCACAATAGAAATAAAGCATTGAAATACAATGTGAGGTCAAATTTTATTATAACTCTGAAAATAATGTGTGCAGATATATGTAAATGTAGAGGTCGAACACGTGGAGGATAAAGGATAGATTGTGAGGTTTAATTCCAAAATTATCCTTTTCTTATCTTTTTATTGTATTATTGTGTGGGTTTTTAATCATATATTATATATTTCTTTGTTTCGTTTTTAATTTTATAATTTTATTTTTGTATATATATATAATTTTTAATTTTCTTCTTTATTTTTAATAATGGTAAAATAAGTCTATGTAATAATATATATTATAGATACTATATATAATAAATATATAAAATAAAAATAAAATCAGGAAAATACCCTCAGGTACAATCCCTTTTATTTTTTAAGGTAAAATATATTTTTGGTGTTTTTAATATTATTATTATTAGTAGTAATAAATATAGTTATATATATAATATAGGCTAGTGTATATATATAGGTATAGCTATAAATACTCAAAAATCATAAAATAAGATATTTTTTCTCTTTTTATATTTTATTCTATCTTAGGCAATTTTCTTTCATTTTTTGCTAATTATTTTATTTTTAAATGAAAAAAATTCTAAAAATAGTGACTTAATTTATTAGTCCTGATTGTTTTAATATTTAAAAATAGATCAAAGTCACAAAATTTTCCTAAACTATTTTCAATATATAATAGAAATAATAAACAAATTTTAAATATAAATATAAATATTTTAGTATTTTTATAGATTTTTTACTAATTTTTATATGGATTTTTTAGCTTCTTAATTTTTAGTGTTTTTCTTTTGTTATTTTTTGGGATTTTTGGTCTATATTTACATAATAATATAATAAATAATGTGTATTTTTTGGAATTTTTCAAAACAATTTTATAATTTTTTTTATTCTTTAACGTAAATAGGAAATAAATTCAGAGTTTTTTCTTTTTAAAAATTGGAAAATAGTTTTAAATTACCCAATAAAAATATATGTGATTCAAAATAGGTCTAGACACTTAAACTAATTTTCCTAGAATTTTTGGATGCAAAATGATATTTTTAATAAACAAAATAAAAAAATAAAAATCAATGTTCTTGTAGGGACCTAAATGTAATTTGAGAAACTAATTATGCATTCCATAACCCACTACGCCAATATAAGGGCATACATGCATAGAGCTCATAATATATTCGATAAAAAACACTAGCAAGAGTGTAAATGTAATTTTCAAAAGTTACAGGACCTGCAAGCATTTTAATCACAAAATATTACATGTGAATCAAAATTTTATAGACCAAAAGGTAACACTAGAAACCCAATGGTACCTCTACAAAATGCATGCCCCCCTCACGTGCACGCGCACATGAGGTGATGCGGTAGGGGGCTTAAATGCAAATGATAGAAGTTCGGGGTTTTGTTTACAAATTTTACAAAAAAATATATAAGTATAGATGAATGTTTTTGGACTGAATACTAAAATATAAAAATGATGGAATGAAGCGCAAAATACCCCACCCCCCGCCCCAACTAAGGCGCGATCAGACGATCGATGCCATTTCAGTTATACACGTGGACGGCCTAGATGCGTGAAAAAACCACCTGATCTACTGTTCTAAAAGAAGAACAATGTTGCTGAATCGACCAGGTAAATTTTTGCAGAAAAGATTATTTTTTAGTGAATCTTTTTTTATTTTATTTATACTCCCAAACTTAAGTGTATAGCGGTTAAACACGGGAGTGTGGAACTCAAGGAGGCAAACTGTTGGAAAAAAAAAGAAAATCAGTAGAAAAACTTAGGCAATGGGTCTCCTAGTTTTTGTTTATTTTTAGGGAATTTTCTGAATTTTTTATTTGTTTTTTAATGAATTTTATATTTTTATGAATTTTAAGAATTTTGTGATATTTTTTATTTTAGAAAATATTTTGTAATTTTAATTTATTTTTATTTTATTATTTTTATGTTTACTTTCTATCTTCTATTTTTACGAATTGTTAAGGGGTTTTTAAGATTTTTATTGATTTTGTTGTATTTTTAAGGTTGAAAATTGAATTTTCATTGAAAATAGATTTTTATGTTGGATTTTTAAGATAGTAAACAATAGAAAATATTTTTATTTTATTTTTATTAGAAAGTAGGTGAAATTATCTTTAAAACGATATGTAATATGTATTTTTTGTATTTTGCTTTATTTAGTTATGAATTTTTGAAGTTTTGATATATTTTGTATTTTTTTTTGGTTTTAGTATTTGACATTTTTATTTTGTTTTTATTAAAAATGTAAAATATAGAAAAAAATATGCTAAAGGTATTTTTTTTTAGATTTTTTAAATATGTTTTTTATATTTTTTTTATTTTTTGAGTTTGTTAAAGTTTTTTAGATTTTTAAAGGATTTACTAAAAATAGAAAATAATTTTATTTTTTAGAACTTTATTTAATACGGTATTTAATATAGTATACATGGTATTAATAAGTATTTTTATTATCTTTTTATATTTCGTATTGTAGTATGTATGTAGTATAAACAATAGAGGGGTATATGTGTAATCGGATAGGAAATAAGTTCGTGTATAAAAATATGCAGAAAATAGAGGGGCTTCACGGGCAAAAATGCCGGATGATGTGTGTGATTCACGTGTCTGCTTCAGCAACAGGACCTGTATATTATATAGTAAAGGTTGGGGGCACGAACTGCAACTTGGACACAAAATATCTTCGTTCACGTGCACTGCATGTGCATGCTCTTGAGCTAAAGCGTGGGGCGCTGGCATCGTTCCTCGGTCATAGGCTTCCGGCTACGCAGCTTCGAGGTGCTGTAGTGCTCGAAGCAACAGCAATGGTGGTGGAGATTCACGGCTACGGCTCAGATCTGCAGGTGGTTCTTCGAGCGGCGACAATTTTGATTACTTCAGGTGAGATGGAGTATTACAGAGCTGCTTGATGAATGGGTCTCGATATTCAGCTTTGCTGTTGTAGCGCCTCCAGACGAAGCTTTTTCTCCATCCGATGCAATTCTAACAATGGTGTGAATTACTCCGAGCAGCACGATGATGAATACCCTGCAAATATCAGTTCTCCATCTCGATTGGAAGTGAATCCGATATAAACTATGTGAGAATTTCCAGTCCCGACCAAAGTATTGTATAACATGCATAATATGGGTTAAATCTAATCAATAATTGGATCCATTCATACAACAGATTGAGAGTGATGTTCTCAGCACTCTTATTAAATGACCGATTCCAGAGTCAACATATGGTTTGCATTAAACTTCCAAAATTTTAACAGAATTATCTTCAAAATTTATCTTACAGTTTTGACATCAACGTTACATCATAAGCATCAAGTTCCGAATCGAATTCCATTTAAACTTTTCTATTCGATACAAATGCGTAAAAGCTCTGCTCGACAGATCATTCTACTTCAAATTACAGATCAAAAGTTTGCAACAAACATATAGGTGACTGGGGATCCCAGGAGAAAGTGACAGAATTGGGATCTAACTCAGATCTAGATTGAATCTAAGGTGTGCAGGTTTGTGACGGAAAACGTGGAAAGTGAAGCGAGTAGATTAATGTAGTGATAGAGGAGATAAAAACGATGATTTGGTGATTGTAACCGGAATCAAGGAGGGAACAGAAAGGACGAGAGGAGATCGGAGAGAGAAGAAAAACAGAGAAGGAATAAAGGAGCAAACCTGGAATGGAGATTGCGAATGGTCGCCTGGGAATCTGGAGCTCGACGTTCTAGATTGTCATTGCCTCAACGATCGGCGGAGCGGAGGCTTGGCGTGGAGGATGCAGTCATCAACGTCGACGGTAGATCTCGCCCGATCTCGCTTCTCTCTCACTCGACAGAGACAAAGGTGGAGCTGTCACCTCGCTCCTCTTCGTCGGAGCTTACTGGGAAGAAGGGATGCAAATGGCGGATGGAGTTGGAATTTGGGGGTCGAGAGTTTAAATAGGTGGAGGAGATTCCGGTCATCGGGAGTGGGTGATGGGAGCGAGGAGGTTGGAGGAACGGCCGGCCAATGGCCGACCATTGGGACGGTTGGTGGAGAAAAGGTGCGGTGAGAGGTGGCGGGCAAGAGGAAGAGGGAATCGGGAGGTAGAAGATGAAGAAAGTGGAAAGTAAGAGAGAGAGAAAATGGAAGAGAGAGAAAAAAGGAAATTAAATTAAATTAATTTAAAAAATGTAAGATAATTAGAGTAAATAAAATAATTAAGATATAATTAAATAGATAAATTAAATAACTAATTAAGTAATTAATTAAATATATAATTAAGTATACAATTAAATAATTATATAAGTTAATAATTAAGTAAAAATATATATTAACTAAAATAAAAAAATAATTTTTATTTTAATAAAAAATATTAATAAAGTATATAAGTATAATAAGTAACATATATTAAATAATAATATATTACGATACATTGTACATTATACAAATACGATCCCGAAACCCGTATTTTCATATTAACTCCGATTTTAGCGAAACTAGTGTCATTTTGTAGACAATTGAATAAGATGAATTTTAAGACTGAGTTTGCCCAATTCGGAGTCCATGTGGCTGAGTTACGGGGTCCGGAAAATTTAGGTAACGGCTCCGTGGCTTCGGGTTTATTGGCATTTTGACTTAAGTTATATTTTTATATTTTTCTATATGCTTTTAGAAGATTTTTTGAAAAAGATTAAGTTAATCAAAATTTACAGTTAATTAATTAAAATCTAAGAAGTTTCTACATATAATACATATAGACAATGGGTCCCAAATGCCAAAACACACCGGTTTTATTTGAATATTTTTTGATATTTTTAATAAATAGTACTAAGTATAAAACGGATTTTAAAAGTGAGTTTGGTTCGTTTGGAGTTTTCTATAAATAGTTATGAACCTCAAAAGTCAGCTTTTACAGCTTTTTCAGTCCATTATAATATTTTATTTTTGTGTTGAATTATTTTTCTGATATTTTTATAAAATAATATATATTTTTGTAATCAACTTTTTGTAAAGGAAGTGTTTTGATTTGAAATTTTCTTAATGATAAATAAAATAAATAAAATACTTACAATGTAAAATATGGGTAAATTATATTTTGGTCTTGCTTTTCTTGATGTTTTTATAGGTTTGGATCCTTATTTTATCGATCAGGTCAATATTGACCTGGTCTCGGTGTTAAGATCAGTCTGTATATTATATATATATCATTCTTTTCTTTCTTTTTTCCTTTTCTCCTTATTCTTTTATTTTGGATTTAAAAAGTGCTAAATATACAATATTAATATTTGTGATTAGAATGATAATTAGTTGGAACTAGTGATTATTTACATGCGATTTACAAATGATTTTAGCCAAAATGACAGAATAAGGCGATGAATCATGGATTCATCAATTTGTTGATATCCCTTTGTGGATATGCGACTAAGATATGATCCCCCAAAGGATCAAATGGTACGAGCGTGCAAGATCCAACAGTCATGATCAAAACTAGGGAGGAGGAGGAATCCGACGACAACTGCTCCTCCTGAAGAACAAAGAAGAACAACTTGAGGAGAGAGCTTAGATCTTTGATTCCTCCCACCTTCGTGTGTCTCCAGCGGCTCTCAGGTGCTCAAGTCGTTCGTCTCGTCGGTCTGCATCTACTGGAGGCCTTAAAAAGCTTCGGGGACCACCAGAGGAGTCCTAGGAGATCGGAGGAGCTCAAAGGACCTGGTAACCTCATCCAACTTCAAAATCATCTCCGGTAGGGCTATAAGCTCCACGTACCTACACATGAAGAAAGCAGGGTTGAGGGAAAACTGCCTCAACCCATTATTGTGTGGAATGGAGGTAGAGCGGAGGTCTTCTGCGAAGGGCGGTGGAGGGAGACATGATATCTTGATCCAAAAGGACTCGAGGTGAATGGGATGCTCTGGGGCATAACAAAAGTGAAGGGGAACGAGATGGAGGTGTTAGTCAGGTTGGAGGACATTTTGGGTACAAGGAAACGATGATCGAAGCAGAGCTTCGACAAACTACGGATCTACAAATCTAGGCTATTGTGATGAATTAAATCGTGAAATAGAAAATGAGAAAGTAAATCTAAAGATATTAGCTACTTAATCCTACACTTACACTATCGCTCGACCAGCCAAAGCGGGATCCGGTGGACCACACAGTGGAGCTTGCCGGTGATGAGGATCGACTAGAGGAAACACCTCTTCCTCCATGCTAAACTCATCAGTGGGAGAGACTCTGTCACAAGAAACCTCACACACAGGAAAGTAGAGGACTTCTGGGGTTCAAGAGGGATAAAAATCAAATAGAAATCTGGTGAGGGTATATGTATATAGGGGTTTAGAATTGAGAAGCGTGCTCAATTCAATGAGTCGTAGATCGAGATGAGATGCTGGCATTAAAGATCGTCGACTGAGGAGAAAAGTTAGTGAAGGAATTGAGCAAAAATAATGAAAGAATCTTGAGGTAAAACACGAGGAAGTCAAGGATCTAGCCTCTTACATGTGTGGACCTAAGGAGGTCGAGGAGTTGACCAGGGTCCACTATACTTTGAATATGAAACTTTTAGATAAAAGTACATAGAAAATATAAAATTTATTTCACTTAAAAATACACAGTGTGCCCTAGACTCTCAAAATAAAAAGGCAAAATCAAATCTTCCTAGACATGTATCTTCTCCATATGAACTTAAAATTCAAAAAACTCACCTTTATTTGTTCCTAAAATTAAATTATTTATTTAATGTAGGTAGTTTCATTCAATTTGGTGTTAAATGTAAAAGTTAGTTTTGGGGCCCCAATTGTTCAATATACATGTATATAATATTCATTTTATTTATTCTTTATATTTTCATTCTTTTATATTTTTATAAATTTGTAAATATTATCTATCTCACATATACATATTTAAAATAAAATAAAATAATCACAATAAATAAATACATATGCATAATTAAAATAAAATAAAATAATGAAAAGCACAATAAATAAATAAGTGTATTATAATACATAGATGAATAATACTTAAATATACTTATATAATACATACTATAATAATTTAAGTGTATAAATAACTTCAGGAAAATACAATAAAATATAATTATGTGTATTTAAATAATTTATAAATATATAAATTAAGTGTATAAAATAAAAAATAGAGAATAGAAAATAAAATACATAATATATAGGTAAATATACCTATAATTTACTTGTAAAAATAAACACCTAATACATTACCTTGTAAAAAATAAAAATCACACTAAAATACTAAATAAAATAATAAATATTTTTTATGTTTTAACTGAAAATTAGTAAAATCATTTATTATTTTAATTTTAATTAACAATGAATTTCCATGATGTTTTGTTGTTTAGCCCTCTTACGTGGACTAATGGAAGACCGATTTGAGGTATAAATAATTAAGAATAAAATAAGTCCCAAATCGAAGTATTAGGGAATAAAAAATTAGGATTTTATAGGTTATTTTTGTCCCTTATCTCTTCCTACCTTATTCTTTGTCGACCCAGTCGTCATGATGCCTAGGTCTTGGGGTTTAGGGTCATTCAATACCTATATTATTTCATTCTTTTTCTTTACTTTTCTTTATTCTTTTATTTTGGCTATAAATATGATGTTTTCTAAAATAATAATAGATGTTATTTAATGCAAAATAATGCTATATACATGCATTTAGCTAGGGTTTAAAGGCCAAAACAAAAGAATAAAGGTGATGAAATAAAGATCCGTCACCTATGTCCCCTACTTTATTCCTTGTCGACCAAGTCATCATGATGATTGTCTCGGGGTCTCGGATCACTCAGTGTCCTTGACACTTCATATTTTTATTTTCTTTCCTTTATTCTTTTATTTTGGTATTAAATACATATATTTATACAGTGTATACATGTCAATTAGTGAGTGTTATTTTGTACAAATTAGTGATATATGAATGCATTTAGCAACGGATTTAAGGCCAAAATGAAAGAATAATGGTGATGAAATGGAGATCCATCACCTTCACTACTCATTGGAGCTCCACCGCCTCCTTCATCTACCTTGCTAGAAGCTTCAGTATAAGGTCGAGGAGAAAGCAGTACCCCCTCCCCCCCTCCCTCAACTTTTTATTGTAGGTTGGAGCTCCAATGGAACCATCTGGAAGGGAAATCAAGGGAGGAACTTCATTCTTAGGTCTACAAAGAACACTCGTCGTCCTGGCCTTCATCGATGAGGCTTGGAACTCTTTAGCCCTATTGCAAGTGCGTAAGGCTCTTCCTTGTTCTTGCTCCCCCCTTTCTCCTCTGTTCGATCAATAACATAGGCCATGTAATACAACAACTAGATTTGTACCCACACCAACTGTTAGATCAGACCGTGATCTGATCTCATACGTTGATCGTCGAACTGGTATCATGCCCTGTCAGCCATTGGATCAACATAAGTGGATGATCATGCACCGCTCAATGAGGCGCCTCATGGGGTAGATTGCACATTCATTCCGTGCTTTTATATTTTTCTTAAAAGTCTTGTAAATATAAACTTTAGTTTAAATATTTATGTAATAGTTGCATAGGACCCCCCATACTTTCTTTAAATTACAAACATGTCATTTGCCAGGTCACCTCACATGCTCGCACGAGTGAGGGCCTGACCATTTTGCACCTATGCCCCACCTATTTTAGGTATTTGGTTTTAGTCCTATATTTTGTATAATTAGTGTTAAACTTTTGTGGAAATTGCATGTAGAGCCTTTTATTTTATTTAAATTGCAAAAACACCACTTTCAGGCTTGTATTTTATTTCCTCTCTTTTTATTTTTATTAAATATCTCCTCTATATTATCAATGTTGGGATAATTACTGTAGATACCTTAAATCTTGCTTATCACAACCACATTGTTATTTAGGCATTTATTGTATTTTTCTCATTTTCTAAAAATCAAATAGGAGCTACACATTCCTTGTCTAAACTTAAAATCTAAAAAATATAAAATTACCATATAAATTTTCAAAAAAAATTATAGCATATATATTATTATATATCGTACCTTCAGACAAAAAATCACAAAAAATGTAAAAAAGAAAACCTTCAAAATTGCAAAAACATAAAAACTTATAAAAAGCAATAAAAATTATTTAGAAATCCAACAAAAATAGTTTTATATTCTATATTTTTTTATATTGTCTAGTACGTATTAAAATTAGTTTTGAGAAATTTTAAACTTATTATCTATTTATAATACCTAAAACAATACGACATATTCATCTTACCCATTGTTTTGTGCATTTTAATATACTAAAAATACATAAAAATAGAAAAAAATATAAAAAAATCGTAAAAATAGTTAAAAATATCAAAAATAAAAAAACTTATTCTTTATGGATTTTTTAATATATTTATATATATCTAAAATTATAAGACCTATATATAGTATATATACTTTATACTATTCACATATTACATATTAATAATATTTTTACTTATGAAAATGTATTATATATTTAAAACTTTCAAAAAAATGGATTGATCCTTTTATATATATTATCCTATATGCTATTTGTAATACATATTATTATTATATATAAATATATATTATACTTTAAAAATTAAAGGAAACTAAAAATTGCAAAATTAATAAGAATATTAAAATAAAAATATATAAAAATATATAAAACATTTAAAAAAACATAAAAATTACATATAAATAAAAATCCACAAAAATAAAAAAGAATAAAAATATACAAAAATAATTATAATTATTAGTTATTAATTAATTAATAATAATAATAATAATACATATCTCCCGTTCTCGTAGTGGTTCAACCCCTACACTTACATGATATACTCATCTTTTTGTAGCAACAACAACAACAAAGCCTTTTCCCACAATTAAGTAGGGTCAGCTACATGGATTCTTCGCCTCCATTCAGATCTATCTTGGGTCAATCCCGGGCTTATATCCACAAAACAAAGATCCCTTCGTATGGTCTCTTTCCAATAGTTATTGGGTCGTACCTGCCCTCTCTTAGCCGGCTCGACATTCCAACGCACGCATCTCCTAACTGGTGCATCGATTAATCTTCTTTGCAAATGACCAAACCATCTTAAGCGGTTTTCTCGCATCTTATCCTCGATCGGAGCAACACCCACTTTCTTTCCACTACAAAAAAACACGATTTGGCGAGCACAAAAGGGCTAGGATGGTGTAAGCACATGTGCTCGCCACCTTTGGGCGAGCACCTTGCAAGCACATGTCCTCGCCCACCTGCTTCGCCCATTTGAATTCCAATGTGTGATTTTAAATGGCGCGTGAAAATTTAGAAGAGAATACATTGGCGAGCACATGTGCTCGCCCACGTGCCTCGCCTAGTTAAATTTCAATGTGCGATTTTAAATGGCGCGTGAAAATTTGGGGGAGAGCACTTAGAGAGCACATTCGCGAGCACATGTGCTCGCCCATGTGCTCTAAACATAACGCTAGCGGGCTCCCCGTCCTTCATTCCAAATGAATCCAAACCCCAAAACCCTCCTCCAGCGATCTTTGAGCTGCATCCCTCACCTCCATCGACCATCATTTACCTCAACTAAACATTACTTTTTCTTCTAAAAGGTATTTTGAGCACCCTCTCTTGCTTATTTTTATTTTGGTTGTATAGTATGGATTTATTCAATGCTTTAGGGTTTGTAATTTTTTTAGACTAGAACATCACACCGTGTTTTTTAGAATCCGTTAACTTTGTATATCATACAATTATATTGATGTATATTAGATGTTAGAATTGATTTTGTTAGCTAAATTTATATGCAAAACAACATGTACGGAAGGTGTATGATGAAATGCCTAAACCATTATCATTAGAAACAACAACATTGTTCAAATTTGTTTACTTGTATATTGAACATTATACAATTATATTACCATAGATTACATTTAGAACAAATTTTGTGAGGCTATTCTATATGCAAATCAATATGTAAGCAAGGTGTATGATATGCTAATGAAAAATTGAGAACTTCCGTTGTTATATGTGATGTGATAACCTATACAAGACTAAATACCCATATTTTTCTACATTTGTAGGATTATATAGTAATGATTTTTTGTATATGCGCTTGTGATATATAAGTGTGTGTGTGTGTGTGTGTGTTTGTGCATGTGTTAGTACATGTGTACATGTGTGTGTTAGTATGCTACTGTGTGTATGCGTGTGATGTGTGTTAGAGAATGTAGAGTGTATTGATACAATGTTTAAGGGGGTGTGGAAATTATTTGTATGAGATGTTTATGTATGTGTTATATGTGCATGCATGTGCATGTATCTTAGGGAGTGTGTTTGCATGCATATTAGAGTATGTGTTAGTATGTGTTAGAGAGTGTATTAGTTTAGTATGCATAGAGCACAAGCTTGTGAGAGTGAGGACATACTTCTTAATATGTTAGATTTATTTTAATGTGTAATATGTATTTGTGAAATGTGGATAAAATGGTCTTTGATTTTGATGTTATTGACGAATTACCTAAAGTTTCTGCATGCAGAAGGCTACCATGGATATATGTGTTAACAGAGTTTTATATTTTACATTTTTTATTACTTTGCAGATGAACGTCATTGTGAGGGTGACTATATATTATCTTATTTGTTCCTATTTTGGATATAGTAGGAGGAAGCTCACGGTATTATTGGTAACACTTTATTTTCCAGTAAAAACATCTCTATTTTTAGTTTATTAAGATTTCTAATGAGATTATCATTTATAATTGAATGCGGGCTTACACACATAATGTAGACTCGTTTTCCATATGAGAACTCCTCTATCATTAGGTATGCTCAATTAAATATTATCCTCCTACTTTTATCCATGTATATCCAAGTTTCAAACTATGAACTAAAGTTTATAATTAAGTGATTAGGAACATTTTAGTATCCATATAAAATATGATGAGATCTAGTATGAATAATTGCTTACGATAAGATGAGTAGGTATACATTTTTATTTGTAAGTATAGATTCATGTACACGCCTTTCATAAATTTCACGTACATGCATTTTTGTTGTATCATCATTCACACTTTATCTTCATGTATTTACATTCATGATTTTGCAAGATGATTTATTGAGCATGCATGTCTAGAGGTGTTACACTTTTTATTCTTGAAAGTGTATTCACTTCCAATTTTTCAGAATTACAGAATTTCGGTTTCTTACATTTGAACATGATCATGGGTATGAACATGATTGATTTTTGAAAGAGTATGAACATGATCTTGAGGATGCAGAAGGTCAAATCCTACATCATTAGGTATTGCTTGATTAAATTTTATCATCTTTCTTTGATACGTGTATATTCAAGCTTCAAACTATTAATTTAATTTTACTTTGAGTCGACTAAGTACAAGGCAAGATCTATATAAAATATAATAAGAAGGTGATAAGGAGCATGCACTTCACTAGATGGATGAGGTTAGTGCATATGTTGATTTTTTATTTTTGTATTATAATTCATACTCTTTCTTCATGTATTTATTTTCATGTTTTTGCAAGATGATTTTTTGAGTACTTACATGTTCATATGTGTACTGTCTAGGTTCATGCGTATTTATATATGTGTTAGAGTGCTCATATGTATATGTTAGTGTGTTTGTTTGTGTGTGTGTTACATTATATTAGTTTGTGATATAGTTTGTATGTGTTACACAGTGAAAGAGAGGGTGTGCGTGTTTGGCTTAAGTTCATCCATGTTTGTGTGTGATGTGTGTTAGAGAATGTAGAGTGTATTAATACAATGTTGAAGGGGGTGTGGAAATTATTTGTATGAGATGTTTATGTATGTGTTATATGTGCATGCATGTGCATGTATCTTAGGAAGTGTGTTTGTATATTGTGTATCAGGGAGAGCGTGCATGCATATTAGAGTATGTGTTAGTATGTGTTAGAGAGTGTTTTAGTTTAGTATGCATGGAGCACAAGCTTGTGAGAGTGAGGACATACTTCTTAATATGTTAGATTTCTTTTAGTGTGTAATATTTATTTGTAAAATGTGGATAAAAGGATCTTTAATTTTGATGTTATTGATGAAATACCTAAAGTTTCTACATGTAGAAGCTGCCATGGATAAACGTATTAACAAAGTTTTAAATTTTACATTTTTTATTACTTTGCAGATGAACGTGATTGTGAGGGTGACTATATATTATCTTATTTGTTCCTATTTTGGATATAGTAGGAGGAAGCTCACGGTATTATTGGTAACACTTTATTTTCTAGTAAAAACCTCTCTATCTTTAGTTTATTAAGATTTGTATTGAGATTATCGTTTATAATTGAATGCAGGCTTACGCACATAATGTAGACTCGTTTTCCATACGACAACTCCTCTATCATTAGGTATGCTCAATTAAATGTTATCCTCCTACTTTTATCTATGTATATCCAAGTTTCAAACTTTGAACTAAAGTTTATAATTAAGTGATTAGGAACATTTTAGTATCCATATAAAATATGATGAGATCTAGTATGAATAAGTGTTTACGATAAGTTGATTAGGTATACATTTTTATTTGGAAGTATAGATTCATGTACATGCCTTTCATAAATTTCACGTACATGCATTTCTATTGTATCATCATTCACACTTTATCTTCATGTATTTACATTCATGATTTTGCAAGATGATTTATTGAGCATGCATGTCTAGAGATGTTACTCTTTTTATTTTTGAAAGTGTATTCACTTCCGATTTTCAGAATTACAGGATTTCGGGTTCTTACATTTGAACATGATCGTGAGTATGAACATGATGTTTTTTGGAAGAGTACGAACATGATCTTGAGGATGCAGAAGGACAAATCCTACATCATTAGGTTTGCTTGATTAGATTTTTATCATCTTTCTTTGATACATGTATATTCAAGCTTCAAACTATTAATTTAATTTTACTTTGGTTCGACTAAGTACAAGGCATGATCTATATAAAATATAATAAGAAGGTGATAAGGGGGATGCACTTCACTAGATGGATGAGCTTAGTGCATATGTTGATTTTTTACTTTTGTATTTTGATTTATGCTCTTTCTTTATGTATTTATTTTCATGTTTTTGCAAGATGATTTTTTGAGTACTTACATGTTCAATGTGTACTGTCTAGGTTCATGCGTATTTATGTGTGTGTTAGAGTGCTCGTATGTATATGCTAGTGTGTTTGTGTGTGTAACATTATATTAGTTTGTGCTATAGTTTGTTTGTGTTGCACTGTGAAAGAGAGGGTGTGCTTGTTTGGCTTAAGTTAATTTGCGTTTGTGTGTGTTTATGTGAATACTAGTGTGTATTACTATGTATGTATATATTTTAGCATGTGAATGCAAGAGATATAGTGTGTATATGTTTGTTAGAGAATGCAGAGTGTGTAAGCTAGATATGAAGTGCTTGTGTGTTAGTATGGTGTTTGTGTTAATATACCTATGTGTGTTATTATTTGTGTTAGTATAAAGGTTCAACGAGGCTTCGAAACCCCGAAGAACCAATTTTTTTTTTCATGTTCTCCATAGTTGGCGAGCACATGTGCTAGCCAAGTCCTAGCTAAGTGCTAGCTAATACAGGACCTAGAGAGCACTTGGCTAGGACTCGCTAGCACATGTGCTCGCTCACTTTTAATGGCGAGCACATGCCCTCGCCAATATAAGCTAGAAACTAGGGTTTTAACGAGCACAAGTTTAGCGAGCACATGTGCTCGCCAAATGACTTGGAGAGCACTTTGAGAGAACTTGGGGAGGACATTTGTGCTCTCCAAAAGCACGTTTTCTTGTACTGTTCCGATTGCATCATTCTGAATCCGATCTTTACGAGTGTGTCCACACATCCACCTTAGCATTTTCATTTCTACTACAGCCATTATCTGCACATGTCTATAGTTCACATGCCAACATTCAGATCCATAGAGAATAGCAGGTTTCACGGCTGCTTTGTACAACTTTCCTTTAATTTTTAAAGGAATTTTCTTATCACAGAGAAAAGCAGAGGCTCCTCTCCACTTTAGCCAATCTGCATTTTTCTAATAGTAACATCTCCATCAATTTCCCCATCAAGTTGCAAATAGATCTCAGATATCTAAAAGAATCTCTCTTCTGGATGTTATCATCACCAATCTTCACCTCAATTCTTTCACCATTGCTTCCATCAAAGGTGCACTCCATATATTCTGTCTTAGCCCTACTTATACGAAATCCTTTACTCTCCAACTCACGTCTCCAGACCTCAAACTTCTCATTTACTCCATCTCTAGTCTCATCAATCAAAACAATATCATTAGCAAATAGCATACACCAAGGTAGCTTATCATGAATGTGACTTGCCAACTCGTCCATAATTAAAGTAAAAAGAAATGGACTCAAAGCTGAACCTTGATATAAACCAATGTTGATGTCAAAATAGCCAGTCTTCCCAGACGGGGTCCTTACACAAGATAAAGCCCTATCATACATGTCCTTTATGAGGTTAATGTATAGGATAGGCACTTGTCTCTTCTCCAAGACACTCCACAATATCTTTCGTGTGACAGAATCATAAGCCTTCTACAAATCAATAAAGATCATATGGAGGTTCTTCATTTTAGCTCTATAAATCTCCATTGTTCTCCTCAGGAAATGGATGGCTTCAATAGTTGAGCGACCTGACATGAATCCGAATTGGTTTTCTTTGACGTTGGAAACTTACCTCAACCTTCTCTTGATCACACGCTCCCAAATTTTCATAGTGTGACTCATTAGCTTGATACCTCTATAATTTAAACAATTTTGAATGTCTCCTTTATTCTTATAAAGAGGCACCACGATACACCTCCTCCAATCTTGAGGCATTTTCTTGCTTCACCAAATAACATTAATAGATTCGTAAGCCAATTCAAAATACGCTCACCTAAAACTTTCCATACTTCTACAGGGATGTCATTCGGTCATACACCTTTCTCAGGTCTCATAACCTTCAAAGCCTCCTCTACTTACTTTCTTTGTATCCGTCTATAGCTTGCACGATTCAAGTAACTTTTACTACTAGCTAGATCACCCAAAGTGATCTCTCTATTTCCTTCCCCAATGAAAAGCTTATGGAAGTACTGCTCCCATCTAGTCTCTATATCCTTCTGAGTAACAAGCACGTGCCCTTCCTTGTCCTTAATACATCTCACTTGAGAAAGGTCTTTAGTCTTTCTTTCTCTTGCTTTGGCCAACCTGAATATATCCTTCTTGCCCTCCTTAGAGTCGAGATTTTTATACAAAACTTCATAAGCTTTCGACTTAGCCTCACTTACAGTCATCTTTGCTTCCTTCTTTTCTATTTTGTAGTTTGTGACAGTTTCCTTTGTTCTATCCTTAGACATAGCTTTAAAACATGCTCTTTTAATTTTTAGCTTCTCTTGCACCCCTTCACTCCACCACCAAGCCTCCTTTTGACATGGGACTCCTCCCTTTGACTCGCCTAGCATCTCTTTGGCTACCTTTCGGATACAAGATGCTACTTCCTCCCACATCTCGTTTGCACTTCCACTACAATCCCAAGATAAATCTTCTAAAACATTCTCCCTGAAGCTCGATTGCTTCAGTGGAAGATTCCACCATCTAGTTCTAGTGATCTTAGGAACCCTCCTTTTCTTTACCAGCCCTTTTATTTGTACATCCAAGACTAACAAGCGATGTTGGGTTGTCAAACTCTCTCCTGGGATTACTTTGCAGTCTTTACACCACAACTGATCTCTTCTCCTCTACGCAAAGTAATCTATCTGTGTTCTCTTTGGCCCACTCTTATAAGTAATTAAATGCTCATCCTCTTCTTGAAGAGAGTGTTTGCTATGAAAAGATCATATGCCGTTATAAAATCCAAGTTGACTTTTCTCTCTTCATTTCTATCCCCAAAACCATGTCCTCCATGAACACTAGCATACCCTGAAGCATCTTTTCCCACATGTCCATTAGGATCTCCACCTATGCAAATCATCTCTCTTTTTGGGATTCCTTGTAAAATCTTATCTAGATCCTCCCAAAAAGCTTGTTTAATCCTTTCATCTAAACCAATTTGTGGTGCATAAACTAATATTATATTCAGAATTTCTTCTTCAAGCACCAACTTTAGCAAAATAATCCGATTCCCGAATCTTTGCACCTCAACCACACAATCCTTCAAATCCTTATGAACAACCACTCCAACACCGTTTCTACCATTATCTTTACCTGAATACCAAAGTTTAAAGCCTGTCTTCACGATCTCCCATGCTTTCTCTCCAACCCATTTACTCTCTTGAAGACATAGTATATGAATCTTCCTTCTTTCCATCGTATCCACGATTTTCCAGTCAAAGTGCCAATATTCCAACTACCAATCCGCAACTTCCATTGCAATCTCTTTTGGACTAATTTCTTTACTCGCATGCGTCCATTATGTGAGAACCCTTGTAAATTTTGGACTGCATCCAGGCGGTGATGCAGCAGAACTAGCTTAATTACCCGCATGTATTCCTCATGCGAGAACCCTTGCAAATTTTGAACTACATCAAGGTTGCGATGTAGCGGCCCTTGCCAATTTTTCATTGCATTCGGGCGATGCAACGCATCGCGAGTAGGGACCGCCCCAACGCCGCAACTTATCTTTTTGTAGGATATAATAAATTTCACCTTTGTATTTTATTTATTATTTAATCCATATCATGGGTTGAAATTTTTTCAGTAATGCGAGGGTGACATCTCGAGATGGGATTCACCGCATTAAGTATATATTGCTAAAGAAGATGTAGTACATTATCCGGTGCTCCAAGAATGATATAGAGAGTTAGATAGGGTGAGTACATTCTCTGGATAAAACCTTTGATTTTTAAAAAATGAGATTATTCCTCCCCCTCCCCCCAAAATGGCCCAAGGAACTGCGAAAGACAAAGCGCAATCCCCCATGGAGTTGCCCCCCACCGACCTCACTAAACTTCAGAATCTATAACACCTCCCAACGAAAACCATGGGACCCAACCTCCATCCAGACCTTCTTGTATGTCGGACATCTAAAGAACAAATGATCTACGTCTTCCACCTGCTCCCCACATCTATCGCATTTAGTGCCGGGGATGCCGAACAACATTCCCCTCCTTGCTTTGTCACACAATCTTCCCCTTCTCAAACACCAAAAGGAAAACTTTAACCCTACACGTGACTCTGTTATCCTATATAATCTTCATATCTATGCGGATGTCCGGATCGTGGGTTGAATATTTGCTTAATTTAATTGGTGATGTGTCAAGAGCCGAGAGAGGATCGATACAGCGATTGTCAGATCTGACTTGTCGAACATCGCATGCTCCTCCAATACCGAGCGTTAGGAACCTCTCATCCGATAGACCAACAATACGCACCCATCACGTGGCAACCCTAGCAAATTTTGGACTGCATCTTGTCAGCGATGCAATAGAACTAGCTTATTTACCCGCACGCGTTTCTCATGCAAGAACCCTTGCAAACTATGAACTGCATCTAGGTAACGATGTAACAACCCTTACAAATTTCTCATTGCATTCAAGCGATGCAATGCATCGTTAGTAAAGAATATCCCAACGAAATCTAAATATTTTCTTAGATCCATGTTGAAAAAATCTGACGATCTTGAGGAAATTGTCTCCGATTTTTACGTTGGTCGTCGGCTACCTAACGCAATCCTTCTCAATATACCCCAGCTTGTGACCAACCTTGGCTGAGTTGTGCTTATAACGTACGTCTAAATTTCTTTTATGGTTCCTTGTACATTTTTTGATGAAGATAAATTCACGAGTTTAGGCTATAGCCAGTACTGCTTTTTAGTCAAGATAATTAGAGAGGTTTGAACCTCGTCTTTTTGATACTCCTATATTATCGAACCATTTAAGTGTGCTGTACCTTATAATTAATTTTCTTCCTCCGTCCATTACCTTTGTCTGCCACAGCGCATGGTTTATCTCGAAAATATTTCCCATGCAGATAAACGGGACGACCTCCCTCTTCTTATAAATCGCAGTAGCTATCCATAAAACATAATAACTGCAAGCGAGGCCAACTCCGTTCTACATATTTGCACATGTACACATGTTGATATACTTGACTGTTATATAAATGCACGATCATCTTTGATGAAAATATCTGTGATGGGAATCCAACTAATTCTGATGAAAAGTTGAATTCTACAAGTACTTGGTCTTGATTCCATGGTTCAATTATAACCGTTCACAGGGCCAACAAGTAATCCCACTTCCTCCAATATCACCAGGGGCAATAACAACCATTGAAATGGATTCCAGTGAAACAGTGAATCCTTGGAGTTTCTTCTATAAGTACGCAACTCCTCTCTCCTAACCACTGCAACACCTCACAGCAGTCCTCTCCTCTCCATCAAATTAACATCAAGGAAGTCCATCGACAAGAGCATAATTACGCAATTGTGTAATGGGAGGCAAGAGGAGGTCGTCGGCTTCCAAATCCTTCCTATTCAGGCTCTTCAGGTTCTCTGGGAGGCCTCGCTGCGGAAACGCAGACGGCCCCGAGGTAAGGAACGAGGCTCGCGTGTGGGCAAGCGACGAGGACCACGGCCGCTGGGTCGGTGACCCCTACATCAACGATAAGGCGACCAAGTACATCATCAAGTTCCACGAGACACGCTTCACGGACCCCGAGTGGCAGGTTGTTAAGCCATTAGCTTCCTGATCATTCAGTTGGCACGAACTTCTTCAACCAGTGTTGTCGATATTTCCCTCTCCATGCATAGATATATATTGTTCTGTATGAAGTGCTTTGCTCACATCATGTTTGATAATTGTTAACAGTTTTATATGTTGTTGAGGTGGGTCGGTCTACTCCCATGTTGATATATATTATCATTGATGATAAATAATATAAATCTACCATTTTTAAAAAGTGATCAGTGCTTGTTATAAATAAAGATGTGCCTTGATTTGCGTACAACCATGCAAGAGACCTAGAGCAGGTCTGTTGTACCGCTGGAACTGGAATCGCTCAATCATGATAGCAAGATCCAACAATTCACCCGCAAAAGGTCACTAAAATCCGGATTTCGTGTGAACCGTTTGATCTTGAGCGAGTGACTTTGGCTGTACAACAAACTCGACATATACTTTGAAACTCTAACTAGTACATAAAGCAACGAGTCTCTCGGAGATAGTTTTTTATGTAAAAGGGTATCAGGAGATATCTAGACGAAAACAGATGTCATCATGCAAAAAGAAATCTTAGAGGCCAATGTTTTTTTTCTTTTGAGTGGTTAGAGGCCAATGATTGTTCCTCTAGGTTTTTGATGTTCATCTCTCCTTCTGTCTACCCCATAGTGCTAGTTCTATTTCTGTTTTCTCTGAACAGATTCTGATCATAATTGATGAGAAATGAATAATGGGATGTGAATCTCCATGTTGTTTGGATTTACATTAAAGGTAAGGAGAATGCATGTTCGGCTTTGATTAGTTCACATATGAATAGAGTTAATAATATTTGCATTTGGTTAGTAGTGCTCTACCGATCGATCCTTGCAAAGGATCATAGAAAATAACGAAGATGCTTATTGCAGTTTTTCTTCTTTACTGGAACATCCTTCAGTTTTTCTTTTATCGACACATATGGAGTTGTGTAACCGTGATTACCAATGCTACAGTTTTACTTGTTATTAGAACATAAGTAGAATATTAGAGTGCCTGATAAGAACTAAGTGTGAAGTTGAATCTTTACATGTTTTTTGCTTATAATAATGTCAAGTGGTCTATTATTGTGGTCTTGGAATATGGCAATCTAAAGCTGGTTCACTTCATTCTTATGTTCCCATTGGTATATTTAAGAGGATCGCAAAGGACGTTGTTGGACGATCAAAGATTGTGTTAATCACAGAGATAAATGAGACAGTATTTGTTCAATTTATTATTATGTTGCTAGAACAAAAAAGTGACTGCTGCTGATGCAAAATGCACAATCTTTCTGTCTGAATTCTGGTTTGTAAGTTTGGTAAGTCAAGATCGTTAGTACAAATTCAAGGTTTGTAAGGGTATTTGGAATTATGGGTGGAATACCAATGAAATACGGAATGTGGCTTTTGGATCTATTGCCAAATCCTCGATAGTTAGTAGAGCTGTAATAATTAATGTCATGTTCGATATTCGCTCAGATTCAACTTGATAAGAGTTCGACCGGAATTCCGTTCGAACATAATTGAATCGAACCTTAACATTGGTTTGAGAACGTTTATATAAACGGACCTAACTGATGACACAAAATCCGACGCGGTCGAGATGGGAAAATAATATCAAAGATGTCGTCGTTCTCAACAGCGCAATTCGGTCAACGAGAAAAAATAATTTTAACCACTGAAGATAAAAATAAATCAAACAAGAAATGTAAGCGGCTTTTCACTATTCTTTTTACTTGGTATAGCGACCAGGGTCGAACACAAGGAGCACGATTGAAAACTAAGTAGTCAAATTTCAAAATGATTTTTTTAGTGGTTTTTTTTTAAATTTTGATTTTTTTTTTATTTTTAAAATAAGAACAACATGCACAAAAACACACACACAACACTCTTTTTGTATTTTTCACAAAGGTCAAAAATGTACATAAAAGTCCAAAGAAAATGTTTTTGTGTTTTATATTATTTAAAATATTTTTAGTAAATTTTTCGCAATTTTCCGATGTTTTTATGATTTTCTAAAAATGAAATAGTGGAAAATAAAGAAAACAATGCACTGGCAGGAGAATTTTGCAAGTTAAAAAGCCTTTAAATGCTCAAACTTCCTAGAGATTATTTATAACAGAAACTACAAAGAAATATCTACAAATAGAGACCAAGATCAGAATTTTTGAATTTTTGTATAATTTTCTAAATTTTTTTAAGATTTTTCAGTTTTCGCACTTTTTTGGGTTTTTGTTAATGGGAAATGGACAAAAATGGTCAGAAAATAAAAGAGATTAAAATGCACCTACGGAATTTTTTTAGAAATTTTAAACAAATTTTCGAAGTTTTATGAATTTTCAAAGCTCTTTTTTGAATTGTTATGAATTATCAAAATGTAGGCAAGCAAAAAGACAATGTTTTTGATTTTTTTAAATATATTTAATAAAGTCAAAATGCTATGAAAAAAATATACAATATTAAAAGCTACAGCAGGAACATACACTAAATTTTTTAAGAATTTTTCGGAATAAAAACATTTATTTTGATGAGAAATGCATGCAGAGTTAAAGATTGAAGTACAGTAACTGAAAAGTAATTACGGAAAAGTTTCTTCAGAGAATGCAACAATAATAATATCAAAGGCAGAAAGTGTAATTTACTCCATTTATAATTTTAAATTAAAATGCTGCTAGGGCTTCCTTCATTTCCAGTGTTTAAGGGGGGAAAAAGGGCAGGCCGCCGACGTCGCAGGAGGCGCGGGCGGCGCGGATCTGAGAGAGACGGTGGTGGTGCGGTGACGCGCGCAGCGTCGCCAGGCACGGGCGTCGGGTGG
The DNA here is from genome assembly GCA_037367405.1 of Ottelia alismoides. Taxonomy (NCBI): domain Eukaryota; kingdom Viridiplantae; phylum Streptophyta; class Magnoliopsida; order Alismatales; family Hydrocharitaceae; genus Ottelia; species Ottelia alismoides. Next base: position 940,495 of record JAZKJV010006375.1, read on the forward strand.
AGAGGTCGCGGGGTCGGCCGGGCGGAGGGCAGTCGTGCGGGTTCGCGCGGCCGGTCGCGGAGGAGGTGGCCTGGAGGGGGCCAGCACGTGGTTGCGCTGGGCGGAGGTTGGGCGGTAACGGCGCGGCGTCGCCACCCGCTGGAAGGCGGAGAGGGCGGAAGGCACGCGCACGGCGCCGCGCGCGGTGGCGCGGGGCTGGGACCACCACCGCGGTGGGATGGAGGTGAGGTCGTGGGGCGGTTGCAGGTGACGCAGGAGCTTTGGGCGGCACCAGGGCGGACGACGATTTTTTTTTAATTTTTTTGTTTTTTTATTTTGTTAAGATGTAGGGAAATTGTTAGAGAAAAGAGAAAAAGAAAATATATATTTTTTCTCTTTTTTTTTATAATCAACAACTGTAAATAGAAATAGAAAGGAATTTTTTTTACATTTTATATTTTTTTATATGATCCTGCAAAACAACCGTTAGATACAAAAGCAAAATTTTATATTTTCTTTTTATTATACCTGCAAAACAAATATTAGAGAAAAATGACCAAATAGTTTTTTTATTTTTTATTTATTTATAGACAAATATGACATGTGATGTGGTTGGATCTAGACGTAGTGAGAGATAGATCCAAGAGCTCCGGTCACCGTGCATGATCGGAGGTGGAAGGTTGCGCGAGGTAGAAAAAGCAACGTGGAGATCAGAAAATGAGATGAAAAATTGGTTTCGAGGGCGGATCAAAGTGTGGTGGAAATTTTGGGATTTTGGATCTAAAAACTAATAAACTAGGAGCAAAAAATTACCCTACGATTTACCTACTAAAAGTAACGAGAAGTAAAAGTGGATCTCACCTCGGGATTCGGACATGCTATGATGGCCTCGACGAAGCTCAAATCGCTGTCACCGATTGGATCGGAGGCTAAGCACCCTCTTCAACAAGAAACCTCTCGGAAATCGGGCTCCTCTCCACCAAAGATCGATCAAGTGTGAATGAGAGAGGAGGAGCCCATTAAAAAGAGAAGAAAAACAAAAAATGAAAGTATCTACAAAAAAGGAAGGTGATTATTAGTTATTTAAATAAAATAATTAATTAATTTCGAAATTCGGAATTAAATTAATTAAATAAATAAAGTAATTACCAAAAATAAATTAGTCACCTTAATGGTGGCCATTAAAGGAATAAAATCAAATCTTATATAAAAGGTAAGTTATCAAACCAAATAAATGAATTAAATAATTAAATATAAATATAAAATTCGTAATTACATTAAATTAATTAATTAAAGTTAGATAATTAATTTTTTGGTGGATTTTATAAAAGGAAGTTAATTGTATACATATATTATACACATATAATACAATATACATGGGTACAAATAAGGAAATATTTTTATAAAAGATTTTTTTATTTTGATTTTTTTATTTATTTTTATTTTTAATGAAAACAATATTTACAATTATATATATTATATATAAAAATAAATATAAATAAATATGTACATCAAATATATGGGAAAATTGCACAAAACACCCTAGAAAACCAACTTTTTAACCGTAACTCCAAAAATAATGAAACTACAGCCATTTGAAAGATAATTTAATTTAGAGTATGATGGAAGTGAGTTTGGTTCAATTTGAGCTTGTATGGAGCCGAAATTGGTGTTTCAATTATCAATTTGCAGCTTTTTTTGGGTGTAATTATTTGCAATATATACAATATTTTATTTTACAAATATTTTTTTATTTACAACACAATTTTATTTACAACTTTTATTTACAAAAGTAATTAGTTTGAGGTCAAATTATGTACAAATAAAATAATGCAAGTTTTGTACAAATATGCATGAAAAATATTCACAAAATATTTTTTGGTTTGTTCTGACAGAAGACCCTATCTCCCCCTACTTTATTCCTGGTCGATCAGGTCAAGTCTTGACCTTCTCTCGGGGGTCAGTCTGTATTTATTGCATAAATACCTCCTTTTCTTTTTCTTTTCTTCTTTATTCTTTTATTTATGTACAAAAAGTGTTTAAAATGCAATTTTAACAAATGAATGCAGAATGGTAATTTTATGGAATTAATGGGTATTTACATGTATTTGACTAAGGAAATGAGGCTAAAATAAAAGAATAAAGGTGATGAATCATGGATTCATCATTCCCCTATACTTTACCTTTGCTAGTCCCTTAGCAAACACTTATTTGGAAAATAAATGAAAATGAAAATATAGAAAAGAAAAAGGAAAGAAGTTAGAACAATGTTGACTTTTAAACATATCTTCATTAAAATGTAGTCTGGATCTCTGTCGGGCCTTTGGATTATTATTGTGTCGGAACCTTAATGGGAAATGGATTTAAAACCTAACAGCCTCTAAGTTCCATAAGACTCCTATTCAGGTCTACTCAACAGTCAGATCAGAACAAGTCTACATATACAAATTCTTATGACTATGAATTCTTACTTGTACGTGTGAGTGAAATATAGCTCCTCATCTCAAAAGTAGCAAAGAAACAGTCTCTCTCAACAAGGTAACTCTAATCCCCCGGTCTGGCAACTCTTTCCTCGAGGAGCAGGGATATTCCCTTCTAAGTTCAAGTACAAACAGCTCAAGAAGAGGGGATGGAGAAGAGAATGGACAGTAACCAGTGTAGTTACCTATCCTTAGATGCATGGCCAATGTAGCCATGTCACCCGCTGGAAGCTCACAAATATATGATTTTGAAGCTCTTGTTCTTTTTCTCTTTTTTTCACTTGTATATACACTCCGGCAGGCAATTTTATTTTTCTATCAGGCCTGTCTACTTTTGGAGATTTTGCATTTTTTCTCTTTTTGACAATATATACAAGGTGCAGCATGTAGACTATCCCTCTTTTGAAGCATTATTTCAACCTTACAGCTCCTGTCTTTAGACTTCAACATCACCAGACTAGGTTGAGACGCACTTCCCTCCCTAGAGGAGGACGAGAGGTTCCTCCTAGATGTACTACCCTCGTATGCTACCCCAAGCCAAAAGATTCTGCTCCCTCACTACCTCATTGATGAATACCCATTCATCACTCTTTATTCTTCTATTTTAGCTACAAAAAACCTTTGCAAATACATGTAGATATGTGTAAATACAAATAAATACCAAAAGCATGCATTGTGTAAAAACCTATAATTAGCATGTTTTTGTGCACAAAATAAAAGAATAAAGAGCAAAAAGAAAAAGAGGGAAATATTTAGAATAAATATTGAGCAACCTAACCCAAGGGAGGGCTCAGCATGGGCCTGACCGCATAAAAGCCAAAGTAGAGGGAGATAGGAGCTCATTTGTATATATTTGTAAATACATAAAACTATATATTTTCCTCAACCAAAAATATGCTTGAACATATTGTGTATATTTTATTAAAAACAAAATAAAAGGATAAAAATCAAAAATTCCAAAAATACCCTTCCTTCACCTTGTGTATAAACCACATCATTGTATTTATTTAACCCTATAAATAAATTCAATTATTTTCCAAAATTTTTTGTAAATATTCTTTGTTACATGTTGTAAATAAAATAAATAACAAGAAACAAAACAAAAATCAAATAAAAATCACAAAATGAAAAATACAAAAATTCATTGTATAAATACCATGTATATAAATGTATTCATTTATTTATTTCACCCTTGTATATATGTGATAAAAATAAAATAAAAATATTCTTTTATTCCATATTTTATCTTGTAAATAAATAAAATACAAAATGAGCATAAAAACACAAAAAAATAACAAATAAAAAAATCAAAAATAAAAATCCATGCAGTGTACATATACCTATATATAGAGCTAACCTATTTTTTATTCCCAAAAATTAATTAAAAATCACCAAAAAATAGAAAAAAATAAAAGAAAAATATTTCATGTTTTAAGTTTTCTCTAATTCAGCCTATTTCTACCCTAAAAAAATAAAACAAAAATTAACAACACGTGGCAGAGTCTGGTTGGTCCACGGGGGAATGTTGACCCCGGTCAACTCCCCCGCGACCCCTTTCCTATTCTGGACCATGCGCGCCGCGCCTCCTTCGCCGATTTATGCACGCGCATCCAGGCTGTCTTCCACTCAACCCCCGCGCCCAAATTCTTCGCCGCACATCCCTCTCCCTCGCCGGATCTTCAGCCATCAAATCTACACCTTCCTTTGCTGTCCTCACGCAACCCTAATCGCCCGGTCACACTATATATCCTTCACCTCCGCCGCCTTCGCGCGCCATCTTTGGCCCTTCTCTTCCTTCCCCGTGACCTCCATTGGCTCTGCCCGAGTGACAGCGAGCGTTAGCCCGTGTTGCAGTGAGGCGAGGGAGCGAAACCATCGATCCGGCGTAACCTCGCCGTACTTGCTCCGCCGCCGGCGTTGAGCACCGAGCTTCAGGCCTTGACGCCCTTTGAAGCTACGACCAGGAGATAGCCCATCTCCACCACAGTCTCCAGCATCCATCAGGTAGCCGTAGTTTCCTTTAGTTTAGAGCAATTTTCGATTACGCCCAAATCCCATCTCCGACGCACTTCTTCGATTCCGATCACTCCGCTTATCATCTCGACCTTCCGACTATTCCATCACCTTCACCGTGTCCCCACGCACCTTCTTCACCCATTCGCACAACCCAGATCGCACAGGATCTGGGAGTCGAGCTCCACCGCCGTCGTTTCGCCGGAGCTCTTCCGCCACGCCGCACCTCCCACCTTCACCCCGCCTTCTTGGGTCGAGGCATTTTGCCCTCGACCCGCGAAGCTTCTTGCCTACTTTGCAGGTCGAAACGAGGGCGTCTGAGGCCCTTCGCCATTCAGCCAGGAGCTTCGAGCCGCCAGGTCTCGCCGGAGCCCCTCAGGGCTCGGTTGGGCTCTTGGCCACCACCAGCAGCTGCGGGATCGTTCAGCGGAGCTTCTCCGACCTTCAGGCGCAGCTGAGGAGGGCGGATACACCTTCACGAGGCCGGCGAAGTTCGCCGGCCACCAGTTCTTCGAGGACCCTCCAGAGCCGTCCGATGCACCCTCTGCTCCAGATCTGATCGTGACCGTTCATCTGTGGAGGAGCAACGACCGTTGATCCATTTGAGGATCGCATCTGGACCATCGATAGCAGAGGAGAGAGGTGCCAGCGTTTCATACGTCCGATCATACACGTGGACCTCTCCCCACCGTTGATCAGAGCCGAAGAGGAGAAGAGAGAAGAGGCGCCGCCATCCAGACCGTTCGATCAACCACGTGGCGCCTATCCGACCGTCGGCTATTAATAAAGGGGTAAATATCATAGGGCCCCCTCTGTTTGTCGTATTTCATTTTAGTCCTGTAATTTTTAATTCACGTTGTTTATTTTGTGGGTTATTTGCATTAAGGACCTCGGACTTAATTTTATTTGCGATTATACCCCTGCCAGTAGAGACCCACGTGCCTTGGCACGTGTTTTGTTGGGTTATTTGCATAGGACCCCTTGTAGTTCTGGATGTTATTCAATGAATAAAATGTTTTGTGAAATTGCATTTATACCCCTGTGAGCATTGATTTTGAACATGTGCGAATTATTTTTTGGGTAAATTGCATATAAGCCCCTGGACCTTTGATACGAGTTATCAATAGGTCCTTGGAACTTATTTTTCTTACATTTAGGTCCCTGTGTGCCCCAGACACGTGCTTGACACGTGACTTCTTGGGTATTTTGCACCAGGACCCCAGAACTTTTGGGTATTTGCACTTAGGTCCCTGTGCACAGTGCCCCATCTTTATTTTTGAATAAAATATCAAACGAACTCCAAATCCAATGAAATTTTGACACATGGCTCCTGCCATGGTGTAGGAATTTCTATGATTTTTGGGGACATTTTGGATTTCATTTATTATTTTTAAAAATTCAAAAACCCATATTTTTGCTACTGTTTGACTTTAAAAATACCAAAAAAATATAAAAACTTCACCAAAAATTCTAAAAAAATTAGGTACTGTTATTTGCTTGTTGGTTGATTTTCTAGCCAATTTTGGCTAAGTTTCATCATTTAAAAACCCTAAAAATTGAAAAACCCCTAAAAACTCATAAAAATTGTAATAAAAAAATTAAAACTCCAAAAATAATAATTAGGGTGCCTAAATTTTCCTTATTCTTCATAGTTTTTAGGAAAATTACCTTCAGGGCTGTTTGAGATCCAAAATTATTTTATTTTTGGATCTTAAGCCTTGCTGGACAGTACCCCACATTCTTTGCATTGTTTGATTTTTAATAATTATTTTATCCATTAGAAAAATCCCAAAAATTCACCAAAAACAGTAAAAAACATAAAAAAAACCTAAAAACCAATTTTCTGGAATTTTTGCATCATTTTTGTGTGGTGTATAAATTGTTGAAGTCCAGTGTTTGTGTGCTTCCTGTCATTTTCTCATCTTTTAAAAATCTAAAAAAAAAAAAAATTTCAAAAACAAATAAAAACCCTAAAAAAGACTTCCTTGGATACTTGACTACATCGTAGGCCGTAAGGCCAATCTGTGCTCCTTGAGTTCGACCCTGGGAGCTATACCAGGTTAAATCCTATAGCAGGACCACGTCTCTGTATTTCATTGATTTTATTTTTATCTGTGGTTCAATTTTCTTGATTGACACGTTCTGAGCGATTGAGGACAACGACATTGTGATTTATTTTCTACCTCAGTTGCTTGTGTGATTTACGTGCGATCAGAATGGCGCCGTTGCCGGGGAGCACGGCTTTGTAGTCAGTTTTCCATTTTGTCTCTCTCTATATTATTGTTGTTTTCTGACCATTCTCTCTCTTTGATTTTTGTGCGAGGTACTACGTGGAGATCTTGGAGTATACTTTTTGAGGACCCGCACGGGAAGAGGAGCAGGAAGAGAGAGAGAGGAGCAGAGATTTTTAATTTCAGAGAGAGAGAGAGAACATTATTCTTGTTGTAATAATTTAGGACTTGAACTCTGGACACTTTTGGACATTTGTAACTTAGCGGGTCTGTTTCGCCGAGCACCGGTGTGCTCGGGGGACCCATCTGATTTTCGCGGCTTTTATCGTGGTTTTCATAGCTAGCTGCCTTTTCCGGTGTTTACGCGGTTTTCCTCGAGCCCCTAGATTTAGGAATTTATGTTGATTGTGACGTAGATTTTTAAGGCCCAACACCTAATAGAATATCTGTTCCTATAGAACGTAATTGGACCTTAATAAAATTCATTGAAAAAGTTAGTGAAATTGGATTTGAGACCACGTGCCGTGAGGAGTCACATACAGCGCTGGCAGGACCCGTTGTGGCGGGCACCGAGTGACTCCCAAGATCGGACTCCGGACTCTATTCGATTAGCTAACTATTGTTCTTCACGATCAATAGAAGTTGCTCATCTAGGACTCGGCTTTTCCCGCTGCACCATTTAGGTAGTTTTATTTCTGTCTTTAAATTCTGCGCGGATCACTTGCATGTAGAGTGCTGGAGACAAGGTACGCATTTCTTTCTCTGCATGCATCATTGATTTCTCCGTGCATCGGCTTTTTCGTCTTCTCCCTCTGTGTTTGGATTATTAATCATCAGGAGAATTGGAAAAACCGTTAGGCTGCCTGTATTTATTTTGAAAAATATTTAAAAAAGAAAAACAAAAAAAAAAATTTGGGACTGGATAACATTATTGACCCTAAAAGACACTCACCATAAAAATTTGTCTTGGGGAGAGCAACCCCCTCATTGTTTGGTTTGATTGTGCGAGAGAGTGACCCGAACACTAGGTAAAGCCCTCCGGTGCTCATCTCGACTGATTACCGACTCTTCTGTGCGGGACAGTCGGTTGAGAGAGTATCGGGTATCCCTGCAGGTCACGTAATCGCTCTGATATCTTGTATGTTCACCAAATAAAATTGACAAGATAAATTGACCGATCTTTCACGGTCTTCACATTGTGTTGCGTTGGTGAACAAGGGGTTTGCTTTGTAATCATATTTTCTCCAGATCCAATCCGCCTTACTCGCCAGATCAAGATGATGGGTAGACGATCTCTTAGGCAGCCTCTGGCTGCACCGCTTTCAGGCGCGGCTACTTCATCATCTAGGTTGGCCCGTGAGAGCCGAGATCCGCTCTCCGGTCCCGAGTTCGAATCCACCCTGTTCCCCCTCGATCCCCTTTCTTCTGTTCCTGAGAGACATGAGCCCGAGGAGAGACGAATTCATTTGACCGAACCTGAGTTGGGCTCTTCTGATTTTGCAGACATCCCTATGGCTGGAGCCGGTAGTTCAGACGATCGCCAGCCCGAACACTTTGTTTTAGACCAGGGAGCGATCAACTCCACCCTGATCGCATCATTAGAGACGGTTCAGAACCAGTTACGCGATCAGGGGGCATTCATGATAGAGATGAGGAGGGAGTTGGAGAGACTCCGAAGAGAGCGAGAAGAGCCGAGCGAGCCGGAGGACATTCCTGATGCTGATGCAGAGGCAGCAGCCGCAGCAGCAGCCGCCGCAGCAGCGGCAGCCGCCGCAGCAGCGAGACCGATGCGGGAGCTTCACAACCCTGGATCTACACTGATGCACCAATGGGTGGTGATTCCTGCTATCGTGGGGGATTTCAAGTTCCCTCCGAACACCCTGCAGATGCTTCCGCACTTTCATGGACTCGCCACTGAGGAACCTCACCTCCATCTACAGGAGTTCTTGATGATCTGCAGCACTGTCCACGACCGTCGTGTGGACCAAGATACGATTCGAATGATGGCCTTCCCTTTTTCACTGGCAGATAGAGCAGCCGCCTGGCTGAAACATCTAGGGAAGTTTGTTTACACCTGGGATCAGCTCCGCACCGAGTACTTGAACAAGTACTATCCACTCGGGCGGACGAATGCAGCGAGGGCCCTGATCAACAACTTCTCCATGCTCCCTAATGAGCAATTTCACGAAGCATGGGAGAGGTTCAGAGAGCTTCTGGATAGATGCCCACACCATGACATCTCGAAGCCGAACCTAGTTCAGAGCTTCTTTAGTGGGATGACACCAGAGCTTCAGGGTCTGGTGAATGCTTCTTGCGGCGGGTCCTACTTTGCCAAGGACCACAACCAAGTCTGGGCCATCTACGAGGAGATGGCAGAAAATTACATGGTGATGTCCCAGACTCGGTTGTACACTCAGAGATCTCAGCAGCCGCCAGGACCCGTGCAGTATCAGCGGATAGCACGGGTTGATGCAGGTCCATCCAGTTCGTCCACAGTTGCGGCCGCACAGGCAGAGTCGGCCACTGCGGACATGGGGATTATCAGCGAGAAGTTGGACCGCATGGAGATAATAGAGAAGAAGCAGTGCCAGGGCATAACTCAGATGGAGCAAATGGCACAAACTCTGAGCGACATGAAGACCCAGCTCTTGTGTCTTCAGGAGGCACAGACGGCTCCTCAGCCCCGTCTTCTGTCGCGAGGCGATTCCGGTGGCAGCCGCAGCTCGTCCCAGCGCTCCAGCTCCTTGCAGCAGCCTAGACAAGTTCACCTTGTATAGGCGGAGCCGTACCAGCAGCAGCAGCCCTCTTACCAGGCACCACCATCTCCAGACTTACAGATGGTGGTATATCAGCCGGATCAGCCTCTGGATGTACTCCCACCAGCCCCATACGATGCAGAGCCGTTGATGGATGTCAACGGAATTTGGTATGACCGTCCTCAACCTGGAATCCGACGAGACCATCCCGGATTCAGGTGGGGGAATGGGGGTAACCAACCCCAGCAGCAGCCAGCCGGTCAGGGAGGGCAGTACTTCCAGCAGAGAGATCACCAGCAACACCCAGCATCCCAGCCATCATCCTTCGTATCTCGTCCCTATCAGCAGCAGGGACAGAGTTGGAGACGTGAGCAGCAGGCTCACCAGCAGCAGCATCATTCCTCTTACCCCTCTCAGCCCCAGCAGCACCAGGTCCAGCAGCCTCATTACCAGAGAGGCAACCCGTCGGGCTCCCATGAGAGCCCCGCCATGGATGATCTAGCCCGCCTCTTCACAGAGCAGCAGGCTACATTTAGACGGGAGATGGACGAGTTCCGCCAGGAGATGCGGGACCTGATGAGAGGGAAGGCCGCCATCCCTGCACAGATCGAGCCTAATCCGAATAACTTGAAGAGGAAATCTGAGCAGGTAGTTCACACTGAGCCTACCACTTCTAGTGACTCATTTGATGTTATCTCGTCGGATTTATTTGATGCTGATTTTGTCACACTTAGGAGCGGTAGAAGACCAGCAGGAGGCGCCTCATCTGAGCGACCATACGAGGATCCATCTAGAGCGCCAGATGAGGAAGAGGAGAGCGGTACTGAAGCCGCACACCATGATGACGGTGGTACTGATGCCACCCGAGATGCTGATGCCACCGGCGGTACTGAGGCCGCCGTTTCACCACATCGAGGAGGTGGTACTGACGCCACCAGCAGAGCCGAGCCAGCCAGCGGTACTGAGACCGCAAGACGTCTGCATGTAGAGCCAGCTAGAGGTGGTACTGAGGCCACCAACATCTATTCTGAGAGAAATGTTGTTTTTCCTCGCATGCATGTATCTCGGAACTCTGAATTGAATAAAGGAAAAGGTTTAGTTTATTCTGATTCCACTGTGATGAATGATGTTTGTGAGGATCCAGTCATCGAACCGTCTAGGCCTATTCCTAGTCCTTCATCTGAGAAGGACCCTGTGATCCCCTTTCCTAGAGCCCTTGAGTTAGGGAAAGGGAAGAAAAAAGAAAAAGACCCAAAAAAGAGAGAGCAGGAGGAGTTCAGCCAGAGCATGATAGACCGATTTCACATCCAGCTGACCCTCAATGAGGCTTTGCAGCACATTCCTCTTCTTCAGCGATCCCTAAGAGATAGGACCACAATCAGGAGGAAGAAGAGGAACAAGACCGCAGAAATTCATGTGCTAACAAAAGCCACGTGTTACGCGATCCAGAACCATCTGCCGACTAAGAGGCCAGATTTAGGGGCCCCGTATGTCAGATGTCAGATTAGTGAGCAGATGTTCGACCGTACTCTCTTAGATAGCGGATCGTCGATCAACCTTCTTCCGGCAGCCCTTCTCGACCACTTAGAGTTGGGCACTCTTGTACAGAGCAGGACATACCTTCAGTTTGCTGATCGGTCTGTCAAGAGGCCAAAGGGGTTGTTGCGAGACGTTGTCGTCACGATTCAGGGTCTGCAATTCCCCGTGGACTTCGTAGTGCTGGACATGGAGACCCCTGACTCGTTGACCGATTCCCCCATCATCCTCGGTCGCCCATTCTTGGCCACAGCCAAGGCGGTGACTGACCATGACAGTGGGAAGGTATACTTTCGCGTCCAGGGCGAGAGTATACAAATAGAGACGGTTAAGGACCACATGGCCAGATCTAGATCCCGCTCACATGGGAGTACAGACTCAGAGCAGCTGACAGACGCAGAGCCAGACATCCACCAGGACTGTGATTTTGTGATCACAGATGATGAGGCAGCTTGGGCAGATCCTGCAGCACAGACTATCCTCTCATATTCAGATACATCTGATGCAGAGATGATAGCAGAGGATAGTCTGGAGAGCACAGCCCTGGTTCAGGATACTATTGAGTCAGCAGAGTCGGACCTTGATCGCGACACGATTTCCAGTGATGGTGGTACTGAGGCCACCCTGCTTTATGGTGGTGCTGATGCCACCTTGTTCTCCGGTGGTACTGATGCCACCGAGTCTGATATAGATCCCTCGGATTCAGAATCTGATTGGGCAGATTGTGATGATCAGATGCCAGATCTGGATCCACCTGAGCCTATAGATGAGGAGGAGGTAGAGGCAGAGCAGAACAGAGACAATGTAGAGGACCCGCCTTCTCCAGATCCAGTTTGTGAGAGTTCATTATCATTTTCCCAGGCAAATTTGGCAGAATTATCCGCATACACACATCTTCTTCAGAAGCCAGATTTGCCAGCACCTAGCTGTCCAGAGCTAAAGCCGCTCCCTACTTCGCTGAAGTATCGATTCCTTGCGGGAGAGTCTGAGATGTACCCAGTCATCATCTCTGCAGATCTGACTGGAGAACAAGAATCCCGTCTGATGGAGGTTCTTGAAAAGAACCGCAAGGCAATTGGATGGAGCGTAGCAGATCTCCATGGGATTAGTCCCTCGTTGTGCTCCCACCATATCTATCTCGAGGAAGGGGCAAAGCCGTCACGTGAGTTCCAGCGGCGACTGAACCCCAACCTAAGAGAGGTTGTTATGAAGGAAATATCAAAATGGTGGAGTGCAGATTTTATTTATCCCATTTCCGACTCCAAGTGGGTTAGCCCCTTGCATGTGGTGCCCAAGAAGACGGGCATCACGACTGTGATCAATGAGTCGGGAGAGGAGATTGCTACACGAGTACCCACCTCTTGGAGGGTTTGTGTTGACTACAGGAAACTCAACCAGGCCACCAAGAAGGACCATTTCCCCCTGCCTTTTATTGATCAGATCATAGAGAGACTGGCAGGGAAGAGCCATTACTGCTTCCTAGATGGGTACTCGGGCTACAACCAGGTGGCCATCGCTCCTGAGGATCAGGAGAAGACCACCTTTACCTGTCCCTTCGGTACTTACGCCTTTCGACGCATGCCATTCGGGCTATGTAACGCCCCTGCGACTTTTCAGAGATGCATGCTGTCAATCTTTTCGGACATGGTAGGGGAGTGTTTGGAGGTCTTCATGGACGACTTCTCGGTTTACGGCGACGGTTTCGATTCCTGTCTTGATTGCCTAGACCGAGTGCTCCAGCGATGTATTGATACCCGCTTGGTTCTGTCTTGGGAAAAGAGTCACTTCATGGTGACTCAAGGGACGGTGCTTGGCCACATCATCTCCAACAGAGGCATGGAGGTAGATCCGGCCAAGGTCGATGTCATTCGGAAACTCACACCACCGTCCAATCTGAAGCAGTTACGGTCATTTCTGGGGCACGTTGGTTTTTATAGAAGATTCATTCATGATTTTAGCAAGATTGCCCGATCGTTGACTGACCTCTTGACGAAAGACACCGAGTTCCTTGTCGATGACAAGTGTCTTTCGTCCTTTAAGACTCTCCAGCAGTGCGTAATTGAGGCTCCTGTCCTTCAGCCACCCGATTGGTCTCTCCCATTCGAGATCATGACGGACGCCTCCGATTTTGCCGTAGGAGCAGTGCTAGGACAGAGGAGGGATGGAGTACCGTTTGCAATACACTATGCTAGCCGCACATTGGATTCCGCCCAGCGGAATTATACAGTCACAGAGAAGGAGATGCTAGCAGTAGTGTTTGCCCTAGATAAATTCAGATCATATATCATTGGATCTCGAGTGACCTTGTACACAGACCACACCGCCATCAGGTACCTCATGTCAAAGAAGGATGCCAAAGCCAGACTTACTAGATGGATCCTTCTACTCCAGGAGTTCGACATTGAGATCAAGGATAAACCTGGAGTCAAGAATGTGGTGGCGGACCATTTATCCCGATTAGAGCAGCCTGAGGATTCTGAGCAGATTGACCCCATTTGTGATACCTTCCCAGACGAGGCGATCCTTGCTATCACCTCACTCCCATGGTACGCCGATATTGTGAACTTTCTCGTTGCTGGGAAAGTCCCACAAGATTGGCCCAAGCAGAAGATTGAGACCTTCCTTGCGAAGGCCAAGTATTACCATTGGGAGGATCCCATCCTTTACCACGAAGGAGGGGATAGCATCTGGCGTCGGTGTATTCCTCAGGAGGAGAATCATAGTGTCCTCACGTACTGCCACAAGCTTGAGGCAGGAGGACATCATTCTGGGAGGAGAACGGCACAGAAAGTGCTTCAATCCGGCTTGTGGTGGCCTACCCTCTTCAAGGACTCAGATGAGTTCGTGAAGAGGTGTACTGACTGTCAGAGGATGGGCACTTGTGGACAGCGTGATATGATGCCGATGCAGCCCATTCACTTCTGTGAGGTTTTTGACGCATGGGGCATCGATTTCATGGGTCCATTCCCTAAGAGTCAGGGATTTGAGTACATTCTGTTGGCCGTAGATTATGTTAGTCGTTGGGTTGAGGCTATCCCCGCCCGAGCCGCAGATGCAAAGACAGTTTGCAGATTTTTGAAGAAACACATCATCATGCGGTTCGGGGTTCCACGAGTTCTTATTTCTGATGGGGGATCTCATTTCATCAACGACCAGGTGAAGGCACTTGCTAGAGAGTTCAGTATAGACCATCGTGTTGCCACACCTTACCATCCACAGACGAATGGTCTAGCTGAAGTGTCGAATAGGGAGATCAAGAATATTTTGCAGAAAGTCGTCCGCCCTGACCGAAAGAATTGGTCACAGATGTTGGACTCGGTCTTGTGGGCATATCGGACGTCTTTCAAGACTCCATTGGGAACATCTCCCTTTCGCCTCGTGTATGGCAAGCCCTGTCACCTGCCAGTTGAGCTGAGGCACAAGTCACTCTGGGCAGTCACAGACATATTGATGGATCCAAATGGTATAGGAGACCAGAGGAGGGCAGAGTTAGCCGCCTTGGAAGAGCTTAGAGATGCAGCTTTCTCAAACAGCCTACATTATAAGGAGAAAATCAAGGAGTGGCATGATTCTCATATCAGCCACAAGCATTTTGAGATTGGACAGAAAGTATGGCTGTTTGATGCAAGGCTTAGATTATTTCCAGGGAAGCTACAGAGCAAATGGAAAGGACCCTATTTGGTCAGAAAGGTACACGATAACGGTAGCATTGACATATCCGAGTTATCTTCTGAGAGTACCTTCCGAGTGAACGGCCAGCGGCTCAAACCATTTCTAGATCATGAGCCGCGGGACGTTATTATTGCCGCTATTCATTTTGCGTGAGATGTGGTCTTTTGACTCACATCTTTTACATCTCACGCCTGATTTTCACTGTTCCTCCGCCTGTATAGATCCAGTTGTCCATATCATTCTATTCTTTAGTCCCACATCCCGTCTCTCATCTTATGATTATGCTATACTTAGGGTGTACTTTACCCTAAGTATAGGGGGGATGTCGGACCTGTGAGTATTCTTTTCATTCTTTCTGCTCTTGTTTTTGCTGCCTATACTTAGGGATATTTTACCCTAAGTATAGGGGGGGCAGATTCTGTATATTCTTCACTCGGATTTCCCTTCATGTACAGCTTTCTATACTTAGGATTAGTTAATCCTAAGTATAGGGGGAAACCACCGAGTTCCTCTCATTCTATTCATTTATTCGTTCCTGTACTTAGTCATTCCTTTTCACTTCCCTTTTACTAAGCACGAGTTATGTCTTCTTCATCGCTCTTGATCACTCTGAGGACATCGTTCGAGCTAAGTATAGGGGGGGTGTGTATATATTTCATATATACTTTAGCCATAACTCGTACTTTGTGTGAGTGTGTTAATAAATAAAATGGCTAAAAATCACAAAAATCACAAAAATTAAAAATTTTTCATGTACATAAACCTCTTTTATTCTTGCACATACATAGCTAGTGTACAAAGTATTTTTGTAAAAATGATTTCAAAAATCTTTTGTGTAAAGCTTGTGTAAATATTTTGTATCAAAATTATGTATATAGTACAAAATTCTTTCAAAATGTTTTGAAAATCAAAAGTTTGCAAAAATCTTGTGTAAATGTGTGTAAATATCTTTTTGCAAAACTTGCACTTCATGCATCATTCATTCATGATTTCAAAACATTTTTCAAAAATTTTTTGCATGATTGTAAAATATTTGTAAATAGCATCTTGTGTACATATATGTATATAGTTTTTCCTGGATAAGAGTTGACATTTAAACTGAGCCTGGAATTAAATTGAGAAATGGAGCTTGAATAAGATCTTAATTCACTTAACTTCAAGAGGAACCTTGTAGGACTTAGGGTTAAGGCTTTTCAGGTCCATAAGGACTTAATTCTTTGAGTCCACTAGGCTATGAGCATATGTCATCTTGATGAGCCTAAGTAGAGCACTTAACAACACACGCATGACTCTCAGAGACAATGGCTTAACTTGCACCTGCACTTTACACATGGCTCTCCATGGACGAGGTGGTGAGGAGGCAGTTTCCTTTGGCTTGGGGTAGCATATGAGGGTAGTACTTCTAGGCGGAACCTCTCTTCTTCTTATAGTGAAGGAAGTGCACCTCAACTTGGTCTAGTGGTGTTGAAAGCTAAAGACAGAAGCTGTGGGTTGCAATAAAGCTTCAAAAGAGGGATAGTCTACTGGCTCAAGGGGAAATTTCTTATATATGCTGCACCATGTAGATATGTTGTACAGAAGTTGTTGAAAAAAAAAAATGCAAAAATGCAAAAAGAACTCCAAAAAAGTGGTGGGTCGGATTGAAAATTTAATAACCCCACCGGAGTATGAAGCAAAAGCTTATGGTATCCATGTTACATCTCATGAAGCTTGCAGCGGGAGACTTAGCTACACTGGCTAAGCTTCCAAAACTCTATACTTCTACCCCCTCTTCTTGAGCCGGTTGCACTTGAACTTAGAAGGGAATACCCCGCTTCTCGAGGAAAGAGTTGCTAGACCGAGGCATTAGAGTTACCAGGTTGAGGGAGGTTGTTTCTTTGTCACTTCTGAGGTGGGGAGCCACATATCACTTACACCGCAAGGAAAAGATTCATGGTCATTAGAGTTTGTGTATGTAGACTTGTTCTGATCTGGTTTATTGAGGAGTCTTGCCTGTAGATTGGTGGAACTTGGAGGCTGTTGAGTTTTAAGCTTAAGTCCAAACAAGGTTCCGACACATTAATAATCCAAAGATCTGATCGAGCTCCATATTTCAATTTAATGAAGGCAAATTTAATAAGTCAACCTTGATCCATGTACATCCTCTTTTTCTTTTTCTTTTTCTTTCTTTTTCACTTCTTTTTCAAATAAGTGTTTGCTAAGGGACTAGCAAAGTTAAGCATAGGGGGGTGATGAATACCCATTCATCACTCTTTATTCTTCTATTTTAGCTACAAAAAACCTTTGCAAATACATGTAGATATGTGTAAATACAAATAAATACCAAAAGCATGCATTGTGTAAAAACCTATAATTAGCATGTTTTTGTGCACAAAATAAAAGAATAAAGAGCAAAAAGAAAAAGAGGGAAATATTTAGAATAAATATTGAGCAACCTAACCCAAGGGAGGGCTCAGCATGGGCCTGACCGCATAAAAGCCAAAGTAGAGGGAGATAGGAGCTCATTTGTATATATTTGTAAATACATAAAACTATATATTTTCCTCAACCAAAAATATGCTTGAACATATTGTGTATATTTTATTAAAAACAAAATAAAAGGATAAAAATCAAAAATTCCAAAAATACCCTTCCTTCACCTTGTGTATAAACCACATCATTGTATTTATTTAACCCTATAAATAAATTCAATTATTTTCCAAAATTTTTTGTAAATATTCTTTGTTACATGTTGTAAATAAAATAAATAACAAGAAACAAAACAAAAATCAAATAAAAATCACAAAATGAAAAATACAAAAATTCATTGTATAAATACCATGTATATAAATGTATTCATTTATTTATTTCACCCTTGTATATATGTGATAAAAATAAAATAAAAATATTCTTTTATTCCATATTTTATCTTGTAAATAAATAAAATACAAAATGAGCATAAAAACACAAAAAAATAACAAATAAAAAAATCAAAAATAAAAATCCATGCAGTGTACATATACCTATATATAGAGCTAACCTATTTTTTATTCCCAAAAATTAATTAAAAATCACCAAAAAATAGAAAAAAATAAAAGAAAAATATTTCATGTTTTAAGTTTTCTCTAATTCAGCCTATTTCTACCCTAAAAAAATAAAACAAAAATTAACAACACGTGGCAGAGTCTGGTTGGTCCACGGGGGAATGTTGACCCCGGTCAACTCCCCCGCGACCCCTTTCCTATTCTGGACCATGCGCGCCGCGCCTCCTTCGCCGATTTATGCACGTGCATCCAGGCTGTCTTCCACTCAACCCCCGCGCCCAAATTCTTCGCCGCACATCCCTCTCCCTCGCCGGATCTTCAGCCATCAAATCTACACCTTCCTTTGCTGTCCTCACGCAACCCTAATCGCCCGGTCACACTATATATCCTTCACCTCCGCCGCCTTCGCGCGCCATCTTTGGCCCTTCTCTTCCTTCCCCGTGACCTCCATTGGCTCTGCCCGAGTGACAGCGAGCGTTAGCCCGTGTTGCAGTGAGGCGAGGGAGCGAAACCATCGATCCGGCGTAACCTCGCCGTACTTGCTCCGCCGCCGGCGTTGAGCACCGAGCTTCAGGCCTTGACGCCCTTTGAAGCTATGACCAGGAGATAGCCCATCTCCACCACAGTCTCCAGCATCCATCAGGTAGCCGTAGTTTCCTTTAGTTTAGAGCAATTTTCGATTACGCCCAAATCCCATCTCCGACGCACTTCTTCGATTCCGATCACTCCGCTTATCATCTCGACCTTCCGACTATTCCATCACCTTCACCGTGTCCCCACGCACCTTCTTCACCCATTCGCACAACCCAGATCGCACAGGATCTGGGAGTCGAGCTCCACCGCCGTCGTTTCGCCGGAGCTCTTCCGCCACGCCGCACCTCCCACCTTCACCCCGCCTTCTTGGGTCGAGGCATTTTGCCCTCGACCCGCGAAGCTTCTTGCCTACTTTGCAGGTCGAAACGAGGGCGTCTGAGGCCCTTCGCCATTCAGCCAGGAGCTTCGAGCCGCCAGGTCTCGCCGGAGCCCCTCAGGGCTCGGTTGGGCTCTTGGCCACCACCAGCAGCTGCGGGATCGTTCAGCGGAGCTTCTCCGACCTTCAGGCGCAGCTGAGGAGGGCGGATACACCTTCACGAGGCCGGCGAAGTTCGCCGGCCACCAGTTCTTCGAGGACCCTCCAGAGCCGTCCGATGCACCCTCTGCTCCAGATCTGATCGTGACCGTTCATCTGTGGAGGAGCAGCGACCGTTGATCCATTTGAGGATCGCATCTGGACCATCGATAGCAGAGGAGAGAGGTGCCAGCGTTTCATACGTCCGATCATACACGTGGACCTCTCCCCACCGTTGATCAGAGCCGAAGAGGAGAAGAGAGAAGAGGCGCCGCCATCCAGACCGTTCGATCAACCACGTGGCGCCTATCCGACCGTCGGCTATTAATAAAGGGGTAAATATCATAGGGCCCCCTCTGTTTGTCGTATTTCATTTTAGTCCTGTAATTTTTAATTCACGTTGTTTATTTTGTGGGTTATTTGCATTAAGGACCTCGGACTTAATTTTATTTGCGATTATACCCCTGCCAGTAGAGACCCACGTGCCTTGGCACGTGTTTTGTTGGGTTATTTGCATAGGACCCCTTGTAGTTCTGGATGTTATTCAATGAATAAAATGTTTTGTGAAATTGCATTTATACCCCTGTGAGCATTGATTTTGAACATGTGCGAATTATTTTTTGGGTAAATTGCATATAAGCCCCTGGACCTTTGATACGAGTTATCAATAGGTCCTTGGAACTTATTTTTCTTACATTTAGGTCCCTGTGTGCCCCAGACACGTGCTTGACACGTGACTTCTTGGGTATTTTGCACCAGGACCCCAGAACTTTTGGGTATTTGCACTTAGGTCCCTGTGCACAGTGCCCCATCTTTATTTTTGAATAAAATATCAAACGAACTCCAAATCCAATGAAATTTTGACACATGGCTCCTGCCATGGTGTAGGAATTTCTATGATTTTTGGGGACATTTTGGATTTCATTTATTATTTTTAAAAATTCAAAAACCCATATTTTTGCTACTGTTTGACTTTAAAAATACCAAAAAAATATAAAAACTTCACCAAAAATTCTAAAAAAATTAGGTACTGTTATTTGCTTGTTGGTTGATTTTCTAGCCAATTTTGGCTAAGTTTCATCATTTAAAAACCCTAAAAATTGAAAAACCCCTAAAAACTCATAAAAATTGTAATAAAAAAATTAAAACTCCAAAAATAATAATTAGGGTGCCTAAATTTTCCTTATTCTTCATAGTTTTTAGGAAAATTACCTTCAGGGCTGTTTGAGATCCAAAATTATTTTATTTTTGGATCTTAAGCCTTGCTGGACAGTACCCCACATTCTTTGCATTGTTTGATTTTTAATAATTATTTTATCCATTAGAAAAATCCCAAAAATTCACCAAAAACAGTAAAAAACATAAAAAAACCTAAAAACCAATTTTCTGGAATTTTTGCATCATTTTTGTGTGGTGTATAAATTGTTGAAGTCCAGTGTTTGTGTGCTTCCTGTCATTTTCTCATCTTTTAAAAATCTAAAAAAAAAAAAAATTCAAAAACAAATAAAAACCCTAAAAAAGACTTCCTTGGATACTTGACTACATCGTAGGCCGTAAGGCCAATCTGTGCTCCTTGAGTTCGACCCTGGGAGCTATACCAGGTTAAATCCTATAGCAGGACCACGTCTCTGTATTTCATTGATTTTATTTTTATCTGTGGTTCAATTTTCTTGATTGACACGTTCTGAGCAATTGAGGACAACGACATTGTGATTTATTTTCTACCTCAGTTGCTTGTGTGATTTACGTGCGATCACTCATCCATGAAGAGTTACATGTAAAGTGCATTGTCCAAGGTAAGCTACGGTCTGAAAGAATCATATGTGTGTTGTTAAATATTCTATTTAGACTCATCAAGATGACATGTGAACATAGTCTTAAGGACTCAAAGAATTAAGTCACTAGGACCTAAAAAGTCTTAACTCCAAATTTTATAAGGTTCCTCTGAAATTAAGTGCATTAAGGTCCAACTAAGCTCCATTCTTTAAATTTATTCCTGACTTAGTCTAAATGTCAAAATCATCCTAAAAAAATGCTCGTGCAAATGCAAATGCAAGAAAATATGTACATGCAAGGAAAAGAACATAAAATCTTTTTGTGAAACAATTTTCAAAATTGTGAAATTTTTATGGATTTTTAAAAAATGATGATGCACATGCAAAAAGTTTTTTTTTATGCAAAAAGTTAGTAATATATACAAATATATACAAGATTTTTTTTGGAATGAGATTCATATTTACACAAGAGTGAGTTGATTATTTTACAAGAATAGGATGCAAGAATTTATAACTTGAGTAATTTATACTGTTATATACACAGTTGGATTTTTTAAAATTTTTATTCTATTCATTTTTTTAATTTTTTGTAATGCATATATTCCTCAAATTTATTTGAAAATAATTTTACAAAGAATTTTAAAAACTATAGTCCAAAATAATTTTTCACATAATTTAACAAACATTTACACAAATTTGAAAACTATTTTGCAAACATTTTTCGAACAGTATATATAGATTTTCAAAATATTTTTTCACACAATTTTTCCAAACATTTGCAAATAGTTTTTACAAAATAATTTTATTTCACACAAAGAGAAAAATTTTTACAAACCACGATATTTTTACAAAGGTTGAAAATATTTTTCAAACATTTTTCAAATAGTTTTCAAAAGATTTTTCAAATAGATTTTCAAACTACTTTCAAAATAATTTTCAAAATATTTTAATCTGATTTATTAATCAGTATATACAAAAAGAATTTTGAGGAAATATTTGCATCTTTTCTTTTTTTTCTTTTTTTTTCTTTTTTTAGTTAGTAAGTTAGTTAGTTTTTTTGTTTTTTTTAGTATTTACAAGGTATTTTAGCCATATTAAAGATATGAAAATACAAGTTATGGCTAAAGTATATATATAATATATACGACACCCCCTATACTTAGCTCGAACTATGTCCTCATAGTGATCAAAGAGCTGAAAAGAAAGACATAACTCGTGCTGCATATAGAAAAGTGAAAAGAATAGTATACTACAACGACGAATAAAAGAATATAATCAATAGAAGTCGGTGATCCCCCTATACTTAGGATCAAGTAATCCTAAGTATAGCAGACTGTATACAAAGGGAAAACCTAGGAGTAGAATGTACAGAGTCTACCTCCCCTATACTTAGGGTAAAATATCCCTAAGTATAGGCAGCAAAACAGAGATAAAAAGAATCAAACTAATAATCACAAGTCTGACACCCCCCTATACTTAGGGTAAAGTGCACCCTAAGTATGGAATGATCATGCGATGGAGATGGGGTGTAAGACAAAAGAATGTGCGATATGAACAGATGGTCTATACAGATGTGTCGATCAATGTTGAGGTGCCTCTCAACAAGTGCTAGAGTTTACGCCCCTAGTTGGGCGCAAATGTTAGGATAACGTTGTATCGAGGTTCAGGACGACATCTGTAATGCGAATATCGTACTGTTGTTGTCGTCTCGGTGGGAGAACAACAACGGAGTCAGGAGGGTCAAGAGAGTAAAAGATAACACCCAGATAAACAGTCAGGCAGGTGTTTGCTACCGAATCAAGATATGGGCAGATGAAGTCGGGCTCCGGTAACACAAAAGAAATCGTCGGCTCAAGATCTGTATGGAGTGAAAGAGCAGAGCTGAAGAAGTCGAACGTGGAGAAGGAAGGATCTATCAGTGAATCCTCCACGTTAATCACAGTCTCAAATAGATATGGAAGGTCATGATCAGGAGACTCATTATAAAGGCTAATATCTGATGCATATAATGTAGACAAATCAGTGAAATCATCGAACACCTCAAAGATCGGGTCATCCTCGCTAGGGTCGTCGAGGAGAGAAACATCAAACTCATTAGTACAAATATCAGAAGACTCGGCCTCGTGATCCGTCAGATCGGATACACTCCCAGAAAGTGAAACCGAGTTTATATGGTCCATGGCATCCTCCCGCAGATAACCCTCGGGGAGTAATGCCGAATCATCAGGGAACTTCGGATCAATGCTGTCGACAATCAGGTCCTCCAAAAATATATCGACCTCATCAAATGGGAGGACACAAGACTCAAATACGGGACTATCAAGGTCTGTAAAATCCAAAATCGGTCCCTCATCAAGCTCTCTACGCTGAAATGGATCAGAATGTATCTCTGAGTCTGAGAAGATCTCCTGAAGACAAGACACTGAATCAACGACATATGGATACTGGAAAGATTCAAAGGATGGATGAGATGTGGGTTCCTCCTCTATCTCTTGGGATTCTAGCAGATCTAGAATCGAAGAATCTTCTACGTGAAAGAGCGGGACTGGCTCAAAATCTGACTGTAAATCCAATGAAAACTCAATCAATGTCCGGCTCTCGGAACTCACATCAATAGGCAACACATCCGTTATATGAGAAGTAGTAGCATCCATACCCTCGGATCTGTGTGTGCTATCAAGATCGGCATGGTGTGTCACACACTCAACAATTGTCATATCCCCCTCATGTGTTGTCCTGAATAAATCATCTTGTGAATATGTAAGATCAGAAAGTGAATCCAAGATGGTATCAACTAAATCCAGGTTAGGACTGTGATGTGAACCACCATACGAGGTAATGACATATGCAATCTGCTCTGTGGTCCTCCCCCTCATGACGATATGGATAAGGTCAGTCATCGAAAATCCATGATCAGGAAATCGCCTCACAAGTTCTCGTAACCTCAACCATAAATCTATCAATGGCTTTTGGGGGTTAACTGAAAAATCACGAATACACGACCGCATCATCTCTGCTCTACACTGGGGGTAAAATTTCTTCAAAAATAATGATCGTAAATCTCCCCATGTAGTAATCTTCCTTCCCAATCGTCTATGCCAACTCTTGGCTCTACTCTGAAGTGTAAATGGGAAGGTAATCAGCATCATTTCCTCAGAAGTGATATCCGAATATGATCGTGATCTACAAATATCCTCAAATTCATAGATATGCAAATAAGGTTCCTCGTGCACTTCCCCTAAAATTTTAGGCAGTAGATCAATTAACGCTAAATCCAGAACAAAGGGTCTCAAGGTAGAAGCGGACTGGGCTTCATGATCTGTGTACTCATCCATCATTCTAGGATAAATGTCGTCTAAAGCTCGCAACTGCACCATATGATTGTCTATGGGATGCACTCTCATCTCAGCAAGGTGAACGCCCGATTTTCCTATTTGGTCAATGTGGTCTCTTCGGATATCACTCACAACATGTCTCGAATGGGAGGATGGGTAGGGAGAAGATGGGAAATCGGATGGAGTTCCGACCTTCCAAGCGAGTGGGCGGGCATGATGGGCATGAATTGAAGAAGCCGCAAAATTCGGCTGGAATGGAAAGCGACCCATCATGAAGCGAGGAAAATGAAGGTAGGGAGGGAGGGATATAAGGGAGTGAACGAAAGAGAAGGCAGGAACAAAGAGAGAGATAAAAGGGAGGGAGGGTGGGATAGAGACAGAAGGTGACTGCTAATGATAGAAGAATGATCATACCCGACTCACACCAAAGACATACAAACGCAAGGCAAACCCCCAATTCATCAACTCAACACAAATCTGACCGTGAGATTCGGTCTTTATCTTTTCAATTTTAAGAGTTAGGTGATAAGACAAAGTTGTACAAACACTTAGGAGGCTTGAATAGGATTTGGGCACTACTCCTTAGTGTGTACGCAAGCAATTAAAAACGCAAACAATGAGGGGATTACTCTCCCAATACAATGATATGAATCAATTACGTTTGATTTTAATGGTCGAGTTCAATTAGCAGTCCCAATTTTTTTAATTTTTGATTTTCTATTTTTTTTGATTTTTTTCAAAAATAAACGTCTAACGAGCTTTTTGATTTCCTCTTTGAATAATTTGAGTCGAAAACTGGGGGAGGAAGTCGAAAAAGCCAATGCACGGTCAAACACGATGATGCATGCAGAGATAGAAAATGCGTACCTTACTCCAGCGCTCTACATGCAATATGATCCGCGTATAATTTAAAACCAGAATGTAAACTAACTATATGATGTAGGAAGAAAATGGCCTTAGGCGAAAGATTTCTACGCATGAAGCACAATAACTAATAAGTCAACAAGAGAGGTCGGGGTCCGGTGTCTGATGCCGATCGGTGTCCGCCACAACGGATCCTGCCAGCGTTGTATACGGCCTCTAGCAGCACATGACCTCTCAGGTAACTTAGATTAGCTTTTTCTTTGTAATTTAATTAATTAAGTCCAATAATAGGTGCAGGCAAATAATTAGGCTGGGTCCTTAATCAATTACGTCACACTCAAGATAAAAATCCTAAGTCCAGGGGCCAAATTCTGCGTAAATCAAAAAAATAAAATAAAAATACGAGAAAATAAAATCGGCGAAAAACAGCGGTGAGGTCCCCCAAGTGCACCTGTACTTGGCGAAACAGACCCCGAGTAAAGTGTCCAAGTCCAAAGTTCAAAAGTTCCTAAATTATTACAAGACAAATTGTTCTCCCAAATAAAATGAAAATTTTTCTTCAATTCCCTGCTCTTCCTCCTGTGCGGATCTCAAAAAGTAAACTTCAAGTCGTCAAGCAGTACCTCGCACAAAAATCGGAGAGAGAGGGTAAGAAAACAATTATAATATAGAGAGATTAAAATAGGAAAATGACTACAAAAGTCGTGCTCCCCGGCAACGGCGCCATTCTGATGACACAAAATCCGACGTAGTCGAGATGGGAAAATAATATCAAAGATGTCGTCGTTCTCAACCGCGCGATTCGGTCAACGAGAAAAAATAATTTTAACCACTAAAGATAAAAATAAACCAAACAAGAAATGTAAGCGGCTTTTCGCTGTTCTTTTTACCTGGTATAGCGACCAGGGTCGAACACAAGGAGCACGATTGAAAAACTAAGTAGTCAAATTTCAAAATGATTTTTAGTAGTTTTTTTTTATTTTGATTTTTTTTATTTTTAAAATAAGAACAATATGCACAAAAACACACACACAACACTCTTTTTGTATTTTTCACAAAGATCAAAAAATGTACAGAAAAGTCCAAAGAAAATGTTTTTGTGTTTTATATTATTTAAAATATTTTTAATAATTTTTTTTCGCAATTTTACAATGTTTTTATGATTTTCTAAAAATGAAACAGTAGAAAATAAAGAAAACAAAGCACTGCAGGAGAATTTTGCAAGTTAAAAAGCCTTTAAATGCTTAAACTTCCTGGAGATTATTTTTAACAGAAACTACAAAGAAATATCTACAAATAGAGATCAAGATCAGAATTTTTGGATTTTTGTATAATTTTTTAAATTTTTTTTAATATTTTTCATTTTTCGCACTTTTTTGGGGTTTTTATTAATGGGAAATGCACAAAAATGGTCAGAAAATAAAGAGATTAAAATGCACCTACGGAAAAATTTTTAGAATTTTTTAACAAATTTTCGAAGTTTTATGAATTTTCAAAGCTCTTTTTTGAATTTTTATGAATTATCAAAATGTAGGCAAGCAAAAAGACAATATTTTTGATTTTTTTAAATATATTAAATAAAGTCAAAATGCTATGAAAAAAATATACAATGTTAAAAGCTACAGCAGGAACTTACACTAATTTTTTTAAGAATTTTTCGGAATAAAAACATTTATTTTGATGAGAAATGCATGCAAAGTTAAAGATTGAAGTACATGGACTGAAAAGTAATTACGGAAAAGTTTCTTCAGAGAATGCAACAATAATAATCTCAAAGGCAGAAAGTGTAATTTACCCCATTTATAATTTTAAATTAAAATGCTGCTTGGGTTTCCTTCGTTTCTAGTGTTTAAGGGGGGGGAAAGGGCAGGTCGCCGACGTCGCAGGAGGTGCGAGCGACGCAGATCTGAGAGAGACGGTGGTGGTGCGGTGACGCGCGCAGCGCCGCAAGGCACGGGCGTCGTGTGGAGAGGTCGCGGGGTCGGCCGGGCAGAGGGCAGTCGCGCAGGTTCGCGCGGCCGGTCGCGGAGGAGGTGCCTTGGAGAGGGCCCGCGCGCGGTTGCGCTGGGCAGTAACAGCGCGACGTCGCCACCCGCTGGAAGGCGGAGAGGGCAGAAGGCGCGCGCACGGCACCGCGCGCGGTGGCGCGGGGCTGGGACCGCCGCTGCGGTGGGATGGAGGTGCGGACGGGGGCGGTTGCAGGTTACGCAAGAGCTTTGGGCGGCACCAGGGCGGACGACGATTTTTTTAAAAAAAAATTTTTGTTTTTTTTATTTTGTTAAGAAGCAGGGAAATTGTTAGAGAAAAGAGAAAAAGAAAATGTATATTTTTTTTCTTTTATTTTTATAAACAGCAACTGTAAATAGAAACAGAAAGGGATTTTTTTTACATTTTATATTTTTTTATATGATCCTGCAAAACAACCATTAGATACAAAAGCAAAATTTTTTATTTTCTTTTTATTATACCTGCAAAACAAATATTAGAGAAAAATGACCAATAGTTTTTTTATTTTTTATTTATTTATAGATAAATAAGATATGTGATGTGGTTTGATCTTGATGTAGTGATAGATAGATCCAGGGCTCCGGTCACCGTGCGTGATCGGAGGTGGAAGGTTACGCGAGGTAGAAAAAGTAACGTGGAGATCAGAAAATGAGATAAAAAATTGGTTTCGAGGGAGGATCAAAGTGTGGTGGAAATTTTGGGATTTTGGATCTAAAAATTAATAAACTAGGAGCAAAAAATTACCCTACGATTTACTTACGAAAAGTAACGAGAAGTAAAAGTGGATCTCAGCTTGGGGTTCGGACATGCTATGATGGCCTCGACAAAGCTCAAATCGCTGTCACCTATCGGATCGGAGGCTAAGCACCCTCTTCAACAAGAAACCTCTCGGAAGTCGGGCTCCTCTTCTCCAAAGATCGATCAAGTGTGAATGAGATAGGAGGAGCCCATTAAAAAGAGAAAAAAAACAAAAAGGAAAGTATCTACAAAAAAGGAAGGTGATTATTGGTTATTTAAATAAAATAATTAAATAAAATAAATAAATAAATAAATAATTTCGAAATTCGGAATTAAATTAATTAAATAAATAAAGTAATTACCAAAAATGAATTAGCCACCTTAATGGTGGCCATTAAAGGAATAAAATCAAATCGTATATAAAATGTAAGTTATCAAACCAAATAAATGAATTAAATAATTAAATATAAATATAAAATTCGTAATTACATTAAATTAATTAATTAAAGTTAGATAATTAATTTTTTGATGGATTTTATAAAAGGAAGTTAATTGTATACATATATTATACACATATAATACAATATACATGGGTACAAATAAGGAAATATTTTTATAAAAGATTTTTTATTTTAATTTATTTATTTATTTTTATTTTTAATGAAAACGATATTTACAATTATATATATATTATATATAAAAATAAATATAAATAAATATGTACATCAAATATATGGGAAAATTGCACAAAACACCCTAAAAAACCGACTTTTTAATCGTAACTCCAAAAATAATGAAACCATAGCCATTTGAGAGATAATTTAATTTAGAGTATGATGGAAGTGAGTTTGGTTCAATTTGAGCTTGTATGGAGCCGGAATTGGTGTTTCAATTATCACTTTGCGGTTTTTTCTATGTGTAATTATTTGCAATATATACAATATTTTATTTTACAAATATTTTTATTATTTACAATACAATTTTATTTACAAAAGTAATTAGTTTGAGGTCAAATTATGTACAAATAAAATAATGCAAGTTTTGTTCAAATATGCACGAAAAATATTCACAAAATATTTTTTTGGTTTTTTCTGACAGAAGACCCTATCTCCCCCTACTTTATTCCTGGTCGATCAGGTCAAGTATTGACCTTCTCTCGGGGTTTGGATCAGTCTGTATTTATTGCATAAATACCTCCTTTTCGTTTTCTTTTCTTTTTTATTCTTTTATTTATGTACAAAAAGTGTTAAAAATACAATTTTAACAAATGAATGCAGAATGGTAATTTTATGGAATTAATGGGTATTTACATGTATTTGACTAAGGAAATGAGGCTAAAAATAAAAGAATAAAGGCGATAAATCGTGGATTCATCACTAAGCTTGAAATGGTAGGTTCACTTAGGTTCGGTTCGTCAATTCTACCTTCGTCAACATATCATTATACCTATAGAAGGCTAATGATATGCAGTATTCTCATACCACACGCTCCGAAGTAACTCCAGGGGAACAATTTCGAATAGACGATATGCACCCCATTCACCATTTTTTTTTAAAAAAATGAGACACGTATAAAACACATACAGATTAATTCCATTATGGATAAGCACATAACCACAAATCACGCACCATTTTGAAATATCTTCAACAACTATAAATAGATAAAGGTTTTTGTGTGAAGAACTAATGATGCCAATCCTCAACATCGAAGTTGAGATCATGTCTTGATCTTTTAGACATCATTAGTACCTGCAAAACACATCTAAAATAGTGGGCTGATTAACAACTTCGAATGTCCGCTAAAACATTTGAAACACAAAAGATTGTAGAAAAAACAATTTAATTCGAAATGGGGATAATCATTCTTTGAACCCCAACGCAAATCCGAATCTTCTGATACATTTGAATGAAGGTTTGACCTCTCATGTCACGATAACACAAAAAAAAGGTTTAATCCAAACATAACAGAGAACTCATCATATAAGCAATATAGTAATGATAGAAATTTTTTTCTTACTACTCGAAATCATGTGGATAAAAAGCTATTTCCCCGCCATTTCATGAACTACACGAGCAGAGAAATATTACTTTTGACGCATGTAGTATGTCCACGTAGCACTCATGATATGACTCACTATATCCAGTGGTTTAGAGAGATGACTCTCTCTTTTCTTCTCCACATCAAAGATGATCATGAGATCATCACCACGATCTCTTTGAATCCAATAAACACAAATCATTTCACATTATTTCATGTCGAAATGTGTGAATCACATTCACATTCTCGAGCTCAAAGTTTCAGATATATGACTCGTAATTGTATGAGGATACTTGAACTGTAGTTACAAATAGTTAGATTAAATATAATGTTAGAGTATTTTCCCATACTAGACCAATTCACGGATTGACTATGAATTAGCTCTGATCAGTTTCCAATTCTTCAGATCTTGATATGGATATATAAATATAGATTTAGTCCAATTAATTCTCATCTATTTGATTATCTAAGTGGAGTCACTGAAATCTATATGGTTTCTTCATTCTATCATAATGGAAGAGTTATGTTATATAATCTTAATTAGCATAGGTACCTCGAGCATTCCTAATTAATACTCATTCATCCTGCATACTGAATGAGTTTTAGTAACCCGAAGTATATATACCATATTTAGTTGTATCCATATAGGGTTTGTCCATAGATTTATCAATCGACCATTGGACGGCAATATCAATCATAAGCTTTCTAAAAGCATATAGTGGCATTCTCGATCCCTTATCATGTCTCCTAAATAGGATGATCACCAGTGAAATTTGTTCTGACCCCAATACCTCATGAGTGAGATCTTGTATTCCTTTTCATCGAGTATGAATCTGTATGATTTCTTTGAGAGTTAATACACCTCATATGTCCTTATATACACACACCAGCTCGCCCACACATGCCATTCCATCGATCTAATTGGTCTATGAAATGTGCACAAATATACACAAGGATTTCTATTTGCTGTTATCAAAAGATGCATTCCCATTTCACAACAATATAGAATACGAGTCTTAGTATATCGATATTGTCATGTTAACTTTAACTTGACTCATCCAATACCTCCTAATCTCTACTCCTATATAGAGGACATGCATTAAGAGAATCAGATCAGATATCAACCTTTATATAAATTGGCATTTCTACTCAAACATGAGATTCTCTTTGAATATCACTTTATGATGCTAATTATATTCTCGATCTAGTGCTTTAGATCTATAACTACGCAAGAGTCTCTATAATCTAATTCTTTAAACCAACAGTTGTCTGATACTCAAAATGACCAAAGCACGTATCCTTATTTCATATTGAGGGATCTTAATACACTACAAGAAAAATGAGTTGTGGCTACGTAAACTTGTGGCCACGATAATTTCGTGGCCACTAGTTTCTCGTACCTACAATCCGTGGCCAAAGCTTCATACAAGAGTTATGGCCACGACAAGTTCTGTGGCCACTTGTAGTGGATACGACATATTCGTGGTTAGAGAACTCTCGCGACGAGACTTGTAGCTACGGCTACTGGCCACGACATGTCGTGGCCAGAGCCCAATTCCGTAGCCACAAGTCCCACATCCGTGGGTATAATTCTGTAGCCATAACTTGTTTTCCTTGTAGTGATAATAATATAAATAAAATATATTTTATTTTAGATAGTAATGGTATAATAGAAATAGAAGTTATTCCATAATGGCTCACCACAGACTTACATATCTAACAACTTGGTCTCTAGGTAGAGTCCGCCTATACATATTTACACCATTATAGCTCGCTTATATTATATTTTTATGATTTTGTTATTTGTATTTTGTTTTTAATGTTAATTTGATACTTTTATCTTTTTGTAAACTTTTTATAAGGAACATATATTAATACATCTACATATGTTTACGTAGGATAAATCTATTTTATCTCTGATGAGCAAGGAGGAGTGGGTCGAGGTCCGTAGGCGGCAGCGTGTAAGGAGGGTGGGTGGGAGCCACACTCTTCAAGGAGCTCCACATGATGATCCCCGTGGTCCAGTGGGAGCTCTGACGTTCGACCGAGGGTGTTATCGTTGCGGCTTGCTTGGGCACTGGAAAAGGCAATGTAGAGATCCAATCAAATGTTTCAAGTGCCTGGGCTTCGTGCATTGATGCAGGAATTGCAGAACGAGAGGGCGATCGGGGCCAGGGAAGACCGCATCTACAGAGTCGAAGTGCGTCTTGGTGAGGGAAGGCGGAGGCGGGGGAGCCCTGTTCAGGGGGACCTCGGACGTGGGCATGGCTACGAGGGGAGTTTCAAAGGGGATGTGGTTGCTTTGTCCCACTAGAGGGTTCTTGTTCAAGGCTTGGTCGAAGGTGAGGTAGATGCACTTCCGTCTCTATCGTGTGCGGGGAGGTCGCAGCTCAGGTGGAGGCATGTGCAAGCTGACGATGGTGTTAACACAACGGAGCTTGAGTCTGGAAAGGGTGAAGGGGATCCCACTTCTACGGTGGATTCTGCATCGAGTGCGGCAATTATTGGGTGTTATTGCGGAGGTGAAGGGCAAGGCCACCACTGGTAGTTCTCCAGGTGAGGGCATAGAGCCACTGATTTGGGTACGTCTTCTTCATCCTCAGATGTTGGGCTGGTGGACAGTGCACGCGGAGGAACAACGGCTTCAGTTGGCGGTCTCGTAGGCGGATGTGTTAGCAGGGTAAGAGGGTTTTCTTCAGTAGCTTGGCGGGGAGGCACCGGGGCGGTGGGGTGCACCTACTAGGCTTCTGTTCATCACGGCTACTACACAGGCAATCCCGATGATTGCGGAAATCCCAACTGCGAGTAGAGGTGTAAACGGACCGAACTTGAGCGAACCTAGATTTTTTAGGTTCGGTTCGTTTATTTAATCGAGCCTAAACTTGTGTTCAGCTTCGGTTCGTTTATTTTCGAACCGAATCCAAATCGAACCTCTTTTTAAATGAATCGAACCTAAGCGAATATCGAACTTTAGAATTCTCTAATAAGAGGGAGTGAAAAGAAGAGAAGTGGAAATATATATGCATTTACATTTAGAATAAATATTCATTTAGTTTTTTTCTTTATCTAACTCATCTTCATCTTTTGAAAAAATTAGATTAACAAGGATTCGTCTCTTTGAAAAAAGTATAATTATAAAATATTTTATATCTATTCAGATAGGGATAAGGAATAAGAATAATGCGGAGATATTCGATAAGTAATGTTTGTACTTGTTCTGTTGATTTGAAGATAAAGAAGGGAAAAGTACTAGACCATAGATGATAGATGTTGTAAACACGATATGATTATTTATTTTTGGATAGTTTATACCGAGATAAAACCCAGTTATCCTGTAAATATCTAGTTATCTCTAGACAAAATTCATTTACCCTTTGATAAAAATCACTCATCTCAAAATAAGTCCACTTCTACGGATAAGGATTTGTAAATATATATATGTGTATATTTATCGAGCTTTTAACGAATCGAACCTGAGCGAAGCTGTGATTTTTAGGTTCGATTCGTTTATTTAATCGAGTCTAAACTTGTGTTCAGGTTCGGTTCGTTTATTTCCGAACCGAATCTAAATCAAACTTTTAGCGAGCCGAACCTGAGCGAATATCGAACTTGAGAATTTTCTTACACCCCTAACTGCGACAGAGGTTACGCACGTACCCCCTCGTCTTCTGCATTCAATCCCGACGATTGCGGTAGATTACGAGCCTTCGGCAATCACCTTTGGGGCTATTATTCCAAGGTGGCCATTATGAGCCACGACGCTTGGCGAAGCTGAAAAGTTGCAGAGCGTATCATTTCCAGTTGGGGTGGAGACCCACCCCTTTTGCGTGCAGATAGACGTGGCCACAGTCGGGCGTCGACTGCTCTAGTGGAGCCGGATCTGTGGAGGAGCCTGACCCGGATGTAAGGTGAAACCAGTGTTAGCGAGGGTGGTCTCCAGACCTGGAACCATGTTCTTTAGGTCAGGCAGAACTGGAACCCGAGTTTGGTGGTGAGACGGACCCGGTTGACTGGATCAATCTGGTGGTGGAGCTCCAGCAGGCTTCGGATGCAGAGCACTTGCTGGTTCTGGATCTGGGCCTTATGCCCAGGTCTGATCGAATTGGAGGCGGTGTAATGGGAACACCAGGGCTATCGATTGTACCCGCGACAAGGGAACAGGGGGTTAGGCTTGTCTGTGTGACGGCTGTGGACCCATCCGTAGTTGGGTTCAAGCAGGGAGCGTGCGAGGCGGTGGTGGGTGGCACAATTCTTTGGAGGCAGGGGGCATCGGGGGGTGTGAGGCGTTGCAAGAGGTCTCTCGACCGCAAGGTATGGAAGGGGGTGGGTTGGAAGGGGTGGAGGTTGGCATGGAAGGTGAGGGAAGGGAGGTAAAGGGGTTGGAGGGGTTGCGACAAGGGGCTGGGGGAGCTGAGCAGGGTGTGGTCGGGTAAAGGTTTGGTTGGTTCTATGAGAGGAAGCCGCGGGTTGGGGGGGAAAGGGAAGTGGAGATCGTTGATGTGTCCAGAGTGGAGGTAGGGTCGGGAAGAAGGTGTGTGCGCTGATGTTGTGTAGGATGGACCATGGTCGCTTATCGGGAGACCGAGCTTCTTCAGTCTGATTGATAGGAGTTTCGCGAAAATCCTGGATGTGGTGTTGCCCGTGGAAGTCAAAAGCAATTTCCTTATGAATATGCTTTCTTGGAATGTAAGAGGGTCGGGTCATCCGGAGCAATGGTTGGGAGTCAAGAAGTTAATTGATGATGCTCGTGTGGACATTGTGCTCTTACAAGAGATGAAGGTCTCGAGGTTTGGGGGGAGGTGTGGCAAGACCTAGGAGGTGGATATACTTTTGACTTTATTGAAGTCGAGGTTCAGGGAGCGGCTAGTGGGCTCCTGTCTAGGTGGAG
This sequence comes from Ottelia alismoides, assembly GCA_037367405.1. NCBI lineage: Eukaryota > Viridiplantae > Streptophyta > Magnoliopsida > Alismatales > Hydrocharitaceae > Ottelia > Ottelia alismoides. Next base: position 974,937 of record JAZKJV010006375.1, read on the forward strand.
GAGAAATGAGTTTGAGAAGTTGGCAGAGAGAAGATCCTTGTTCTCTCTTCCAATGCGTCTGAAAGGAAGGCAGACTGGGTCATTTTTACCGTGACCAATTGATCAATCCACGATTCATCACCTTTATTCTTTTATTTTAGCTTCCTTTCCGTAGTTAAACACATGTAAATACCTATTAATTTCATGAAATTACCATTTTGCATGCATTTGTTGAAATTTCATTTTTAACACTTTTTGTGCATAAATAAAAGAATAAAGAAGAAAAGAAAAAGAAAAGGATGTGTTTATGTAATAAATACAGACTGATCCGAACCCCGAGAGAAGGTCAAGACTTGACCTGATCGACCAGGAATAAAGTAGGGGGGAGATAGGGTCTTCTGTCGAAAATTCAAAAATATTCTGTAAATATTTTTCTTGTATATCTATATCAAACTTGTATTATTTTATTTGTACATAATTTGACTTCAAATTAATTATTTTTATGAACAACAATTGTAAATAAAAATATGTTGTAAATAAGAAAAATAAGTGTAAAATAAAATAATGTAAATATTACAAATAATTATACCTAGAAAAAGCCGCAAAGCGATAATTAAAATACGAATTCCGGTTCCATACGAGCTCAAATTGAACCAAACTCACTTCCATTATACTCTAAATTAAATTATCTTTCAAATGGTTGTGGTTCATAATTTTTGGAGTTACGGTTAAAAAATCAATTTTCTGGGTTGTTTTGTGCAGTTTTCCCATATACTTGTAGAATATATTTTATTCATATTTATTTTTATACATAATGTATATATTTGTAAATATTGGTTTCATTAAAAATAAAATTAAAAAAATTAAAATTTTAAAAAATCTTTTATAAAAATTATTTCTTTATTTGTACCTTTGTAAATTGTATTATATGTGTGTAATATGTATATACAACTAACTTCTTTAGAAAATCATCAAAAAAATTAATTATTTAATATTATTTAATTAATTAGTTTAATTCCCAAATGTATATTTAATTATATTATTTATTGGATTTATGTGAATTAATTGACTTAATAAGTTACCATGTATTTTAGATTTTATTTCATACCTTTAATGACCACCATTATGGTGGTTAATTGATTTACATAAATTACTTTAATTATTTATTTAATTTAACTCTGAATTTCGAAATTAATTAATTAATTAATTTATTTATTTAATTATTTTATTTAATTAACCAATAAACACTTTCCTTATTTGTACATATTTTCCATTTTTGATTTTTGTCTCTTTTTAATGGGCTCCTCCTCCCTCATTTCCTCTTGATCAATCTTTGGAGAGAGGAGCCCGATCTCTGAGAGCTACTCATTGCAGAAGGGTGCCTAGCCTCCGATCCGGTCAGTGACAGCGATTCGATTGTCGTCGAGGCCATCACGGCGTGCCCGATCCCAAGGTGAGATCTGATTTTAAATCTCGTCATTTTCATAGGTAAACCGTAGGTCTAATTGTTGCTCCTATTTTATTAATTTTTAGATCTTTAAAAATCACAAAAAATGTCGTCACACACATTTCAGCCTCGAGACTGATTTTTCATCTCAACTCGTGATCCCTCCATCTTCACGTTCTACCTCACGCAATCTTCCACCTTCGGTCACGCACGGTGACCGAAGTTACGGATCTATTCTTTCATCATACCAAGATCCGAATCCATTCACTTCTCTAATTTTGTTTATAAATAACTAAGGGATTTTTATCCGGCAGACCCTATAATCTTTTCAAATTACCTATACGACCTTTGAAACATCATAATTCCTCCCCCGACCCTGTAAACTTGCTAACCCTTACCCTACAGACCCTGCGGTTAAGCCCCGTTAATTTACCCGTTAAAATTAACCATATTCCGTTATGTTCCTTTATACTATACCCATTTTGTTTATTAAATTTACATTTGAGTGTCACTCCCCCCCTCCCGCGGCCCCGGCGATGTTGCAGAGGACCCTCCCGGCCGCTGCTGCTGCTATGGAGTCCCAAACCCCCTCCCCCTCTGGCCGCTGCTGCCCCCCCCCCCCCGACCTGTGCAGGAGCTCCCTACCTCGCCCGTAACCGCCACAGCCGCCCGACAACCCCCGACCTGTGCAGGAGCCCCCCCACCTCCCCCATCTTGCATGGGAGCGCCCCCGACCTGTGCAGGACCCCCCTCCTTCGCACGACCTGTGAAGGAACCCCCCCGCACACCAGCCGTCGGCCGCTCCGACCTAAGAGTCCCGCCCACCCCTGTGCAGGAACCCCCCACGCCTAAGCACCGGCCTGCAGGAGCCCCCCTCCTTGCCATCGACCTGCAGGAGACCCCCCCCCCCCCCCCCCGCACCCCCCGCACCCCATCCACCGGCCTACAGGAGCCACCCCCCCCGACATGTGCTTCCCCTCCCGCTGATGATGGAAGCGCTCCCCTGCAGCCGCTGCTTCGGCCCCGCAAGAACTATTCATTTTTTATTCTGGCTAATCCTAGCCGTTCAATGGTAAATTGGTTAGGTTAACTCAAGATTAACCCAAGTATTTGACTCAAATATAGTTAAAATTGACGACAGGGTTTGTTAGGTAAGACAGAGCAAGTTTACGAGGTCGGTGGAGGAATTACGATGTTTCAAAGGTCGTAGAGGTAATTTGAAAAGATTATAGGGTCTGCCGGGTAAAAATCCCAATAACTAAAAAATATATTTGGTTGTTCTTTCTAACCTTTGTTTGTAGCAGAATAATATATATATATATATAAATCTTTTTTTTACTTACTTTGCTTGCAGTTTGCAGTATAAAGAAAAAAATAAAAAAAATAAAAAGATCCCAGGCAGCCCGCATGCCCCCACAGCACCTGCACGGCCTCCTGTTCCAGATCGCGGTGCCTCCTTCCGCCCAACGTCGACGTGTGGCCGACCGCCACCACCGCCTCCGACCTACCTTCGCCTCGTGCGTGGCTCCGCCCGCCTCCCTGACCTACTGCCCCGCACGTGACATCCATCCAGCCGTCGACGTGCGGCATGTGCTGCCCACAACTTCCGCCAATCCCGCGCGCGCTGGCCCGCCGATCAACAGCAGCGGGTGACGCTCGAGCGGTCATGACCCTCCGTACTTCAGCAGCGGGCCCTCCAGTCCTTCCCCCTCGGTGCTTCGCCTTTGTGCGACACCCTACGAGCCTGACCGTTGTTCTCCTCCGGGCCGCTGCTCTCTCCCCCGCGACCCCGTCATCCTCCGCCTTCCGCCCCGAGCGACCAGCCCCCGCCGTGACGGCGCCCAGCGCGTGCCCTCATTCCCGCGTGGGCGGCTGCGGCTTGAAAAACGGTAAAAGCGAGAGCCGCTAAATAGTGGCCTAACAAATCAGACTTACTGTCGCTGGGCGACTACTCAAGCCTTCACGTTCGTCAACAATTAACCCACACAATTAATTAAACAATCAAGAGTAAGGACCAAAATTTATTATACCCTACTAAAAATGTACATCGGTAAGGAAGTAGGGGTCGAACACAGGAAACAAGGGTGTAGAGTGTAGACAAAATGTCAAACCCGATGCCTAATGAACTACTTAGCCAATATGGATTTTTTATGGGTTTTTAATTTTATATTTTTTATTTTATTATTTTTAGTTTTATATTTTTGTATTTTGATTTTTAATTTTATGATTTTATATTTTCTTTTTATATTTTATATTTTTTTGTTTTTATAAATAGAATAGATAAATAATATAAGAGAAGAGGTGATAAGATATTTATAAAAATGAGGAAAAATGCTAAAAAATTAGGAAATAAACTATTTTTGATATTTTTATATTTTTTTACTATTTTTGTGATTTTTAGGGATTTTTCAGAATGTTTTTGGTATTTTTAAAAGTCAAAATAAAGAAAACAGTGAATAAAGGTGCTGGCTAAGATTGAAATGGGAATGAAAAATAGCAAACAGTAGCAAAATTTTCCAAAATTAATTTTAAAATAAAGATAATAAAATAGGAAAACTAGAGGACCTGAGTTTGTATTTTTAGGAATTTTATAGGATTTTTTAGATTTTTATGAAGTTTTTAGGGGTTTTCTATTTTTTAAGGTTTTTGTTTTGAAATTTTTAGTAATTTTTGGTCAGTAATTAAAAGACACTAAAATAGACAAAATATAATTTTTTTAGAATTTTTCAAAAAGTTTTGCTAATTTTTATGGATTTTCTAATGTAGACAGTAGCTAAAATGCATGTTTTTTATTTTTAATAAATATCAAAATGCAATAAAATTGGAAAATAAAAATATAGCGTGAATGTGCAATGCAACAGAATCTTGACTTGATTTTTGTGGAGTTTTTGGGTGTTTAGAGATGCATGCAATAATTAGAGAAAACATAAAGAAACTTCAAGCCTGGCAGGGGCATTTTTGTAATATTCAAAAGCTACAGGGAAAACATTACAATTTCACCAAAAAGTCACGCGCACAGCACGTGATCTGCTATTCACAAGGGTATATTTGTAAATAACAAAAACCGGCAGGACAGGAGTGCAAATAACCCACAAATATATTTAAATCACTACGCATAGGGGTGGAAATGCAAATACATAAAAGTTCGAGGTGCTTGGCGCAAAATACCCAAAATCATGTGTCCCCGTCACGTGAGGTGACATGGACATGGACTAAAGTGTAAATCAAAGAAGTCATAGGTCCTAGTTGCAACTTTTACAAATAATTTACTCAGCAATTGAAAGTTTTAGGACTAATATGTAAATACAATAAGCGCGAGGGTTGGATGCAAAATACCCCTCGCAGCGCGATCGGACGGTTGATGACGATCCACTTATCCACGTGTCCTGATCTGGTGACCCGATGGCGCTTCGCACGGACGTCCAAGATTAGATCCCCACGAAGAGATCCGACGGTGGAGGGTCTTGATGATCTGACGGCTCCTGTGCGTTCTGGACGATGCCCCTGATCCAATGGAGGAGAGAGGTTCACGAAGAACACATTCCCCGTCGAGCTTTGACGATCGGTTCCGGCCGACACACAACCTCTCCGGCCCTAGGATCGAGGTCAAAAGGATCCTGGGGCCCTTCCGCGTCGAATGGCGGTCTCAACAGCGGCTGAGGGAGCTTGGCGTGGCACGACGAGGATGGAGAGCTGGGGAGGCGCTCCCTGGAGTATCGATGCTCGATAGAGCCTCCTCTTTGGCTTTGACCTGCACGGTTAGACGCACAAAAACCAGGCGGGGCTACAGGGGTCCTCGGATGAAGAAATGGAGCTGATTCGTGGCTCGGGCGTGGAGCTCCGGCAAAGGAAGGAGAAGGAGCTCAGGTGGCTTGATCTGAGCATGATCGAGGTGGATGGAGGGGTGGAGCGGAGCGACGGAGCGACGAGGAATGAAATGGAGATGATCGTGGAGGCTGTAGGTGATAGATGAAGGCAGAGGGTGGAGGCGGAGCTCCGGCTTCGCCGTGGGATCAAAGAATGATTCACGGCAAGGGGGTTAATGAAACCTAAAACTGTTACTAAGCTAAGCTACCCTACATATAAGCTACAAGAAAATGCAAGAAGAAAGGAGGAAGGCTCACCGGGGGGCGAAGATGACGACTTCGGGCGGAGCTCCAGCGAGGGGCTAGATCGACCTCGATTCGACACCAAATGGTGCAAACCCAAGCTCGAATCGCTTCCTGCTGTCACCAGGAGTGCAATGGGCTAGGGGTTTACGAGTGAAAATGGAGGAAGAGGGATCCCGAGAGAAGGGAAGTCGGGGGCTTCGTTTTGTAGGGTTTGACCGCAGAGTGGAGAGGTCCCAAAGATCGAGGATTATCTTGCGAATCGATGACCCACTCCCCTAGGAAATGTTAGGGCGTGAATCACCAATCCTCGAGGACCAAAAGTCACGAAGACTCTATCGTCAAAGGATGAAAGATTGGGTCTTGAAAAATCCTCAAAGATCGATAAGAAAAACAAAAATATGACGGAACAGGAAGGGTCAGACAGTTGACAGGAGGTCAAATGTCAGACCTCTTTGGTTGGTCCACGTGGACCAACCAGAAAACTCCCGCAAAAAAACTTTATAAATTCAATTTAAAATAGTAAATGAATTTATTAATTTTTAATTATAAAATAAAAAATGTTTATTTTTTATGAAGTATTTTATTATGATTTTTAGTTATTTTTATGAGGTAAAAAAATACAAGTTACTATTTATAGGCTATATAGGTATATATATCTATATATTTTAATATTTTATTTTTATTTTATATATTTAATTTATTTATTTTTGTTTATTATTTTATATATTTATAAATTATTTTTATACACTTAAATATATTTTTATTTTTTTATGAAGTATTTTGTACACTTAATAAAATAAAAGTATGAATTATACATGTATAAGTATAGGTATTATACCTATGTATATTATTTACAAGTATTTTTATTTTGAGTTTTCTTTGAGTTTTTATTCTAATTTTAATACACATATTTATTATAAATAATAGTTATAAAATTATAAAAATATAAAATTATAAAAATAATGAATAATTAATAAAATGAATATTTTAATTTGTACAAGTATATAATAGGGGTCCAAAACTCAACTTTCAAACCGTAGCTCCTCTAAATGCGAAACCACCGCCATTAAATAGATTATTTTTAAATATATACATTTAAAGGTGAGTTTGATGCATTTGGAGTTTTTATTTGTGAGATACAGGTCTGGGAATTTGGGATTCTGGATTTTTATTCAGACCATAACTTTTTATCTATGTATTATTTTTAGTGAAATCAACTTTGTATTTTTCTTTATTTAATTATCTACAACTTTCATGTTCAAAGTTTCTTTATTTGAAGTGTAAAAAGTGGAACCAAAAATAGGTCCCAAAATGAATTAAGAAGAATAGGTATTTGACCCTTATCTCCCCCTACTTTATTCCTTGTCGACCTAGTCATCGAGATGCCTAAGTCTCGAGGTTTCGGGTCATAAAATATTTACAATATTTTATTCTTTTTCTTTTCATTTCTTTATTCTATAATTTTGGTTTTAAAAACCACATTTTATACAATATTTACACGATGATGCATGAATGCTAAAGTGCCAAAATTAAGCCTATTTACACGCATTTACTAGGGTTTTTAAGGCCAAAATGATATAATAAAGATGATGAAACATAGATTCATCATCCCCCTATACTTGCCTTTGCTAGTTCCTAGCAAACACTTATGCAATAAGTATAGAAAAAGAAAAATAAAGAAAATAAAAAGAAGAAGTGTGGATTAAATTTAATGATCAAACTTGTCTTCACAAAATCAAAGTTTGGAGCTTAAGTTGGACCTTTGGAATTTTAGTGCGGGCGGAACCTTAATGAGAATTGGATTTGAAATCCAACAGCCTTCGAGAATCCCAAAACTCTGTCCAAGTCTCCTCAATAGCCAGGTCAGAAATATCTCAACTCATACGCAAACCCTTAAGTTATGGTGGCTCTTCCCAACTGAAATGACAAAGAGACCGACTTCTCCAGTACGTCAATCCAATGATTCCCCAATCCAATGACTCCTTCCTCGAGGAGCGGGGTATTCCCTTCTAAGTTCAAGTGGCAACCAGCTCTAGAGGTGGGGGTGAAGAGAAGAATGGACGGTAGCCAGTGTAGCTACCTATCCTAGGATGCAAGACCAGTGTAGTCAAGTCATCCAGCTGCAGGCTCACATGATATGACTTTGGAACTCAAGCATGCTTATTGACTTTACAACATACGTACATACTTTTGCAGTCATTTTATTTTTGTACAGGCCTGTCTCTTTTTTTTTTGAAATACTATTCACAGCAGCATTTACATAGGGAGTTTTTCCTCTTGAGTCAGTAGACTATCCTTCTTTTGAAGCTTTATTGCAACCCACACTCTCCTGTCTTTAGACTTCCTCATCACTGGACGAGTTGGGGTGCACTTCCCTCCCTAGAAGAGGACAAGTGTTTCCACTTGTGTGCGTCTCATATCGACAAGTCCAATCCCCTCACCACCCCAACTGAGTTGAGCCATGTGAAAGGTGCAGGTGTCCAAGTTAGGTCATTATCAACAAGAGTCGCGCGTGTATACCAAAATACTCTACTTAGGCAGTCAAGAATCCATTGAACCAAGTCTCGTGATCCTCAAAGAATTAAGTCAACTAGACCTGAAGTACCTCAAACCCAGTTCCTATAAGGTTCCTGTTATTAGGTAGATTTTAAGGTCCAATCAAGCTCCAATCTTTGGATTTTACTTAGACTTGTTCAACTATCAAACTCAATCCGAAAAATGCTCATGCTATGCAATGCGATGCGGAAAATATTTTTGTGATGCAATTTTCAAAGATTTTGAACTTTTTATGGATTTTTGAAAATATGATTGATGAATCTCCATTTCATCACCTTTATTCTATCATTTTGGCCTCAAAAACCCCAGCAAATGCATGTAAATAGCATCAAATTGTACATAATAGCATTCATAATTCATTGTATTAATTATACATTAAATACTGTGTTTAATGCCAAAATTATAGAATAAAGAAAAGAAAAGAAAATGGAATAAAATATTGAAGATATTTTATGACCCAAACCCCGAGACCAAGGCCAGCATCGAATTGGTCAACAAGGAATAAAGTAGGGGGAGATAAGGGCCAATATACAATAAATACCTCATTTATTTCTTCATTTATTTATGCATTTTTGACACCTATTTTGTACATAGTTATTTGTTCATCAAATAAAGAAACTTTGTTCATGAAAGTTGTAGATAGTAATATAAATAAAATTACAAAATTGAGTTTGTGTAAAAATAATACTCAGTGTACATTTTATACACAAAATAGAAAGCAAAAATCTCAACTTCACAGACCCATATCTTGCAAATAAAAACTTCAAATCAACCAAACTCACCTTTAATTGTATATAGCATTCTAAGAACTATTTAATAAAATTGGTTTCATAATTTTTGGAACTCATATGCAAAAATTAGATTTTTGGCCCTCCCTGTACATAATACCTGAATAAAGTATTACATTTATTCATTATTCATTATTATAACAAAATTATAATCTTAGAATTTTGTAAACACTGTATATAATGCATACACATATTAAAAATAAAAGAAAACCAAAAAGACTTTGTGAAATAAAATAAGTCTACAACATTCATAGACAAAATACCTATACTATATATCTTTATATAGATAAAAAGGATTTTATTCCTTGGTTCTTTTATTCTTTTATATTTTTATAATAATGTATACATTATACATAACTCATTAAAAAATGTAAATCTAAAATAAAAATCAAGAAAATACATTAAATAAATTAGGAATACAAAACACATAGGTAAAATACCTATAAGGATACCTACATATACCTATACCTATTTATTTAAAAATGTAAATAAACTCCTAAAAATTAAATAAAAATACCTTTATACTCACAAAAATAAATTATAAATTTATAAAATAATCCAATAAAATAATAAAAGAAAATAAACAAATTAAAAATAAAATACCCAAAAATACATGTAAATACATACATATACACATTATTAAATTAAAACCATAATAACTCGCTTCTAAAAATTCAATAAAAATCATAAATAAATACTAGATGAAATAATACACATTTCTTATTTTATAAGAAAAAATATAAAATCGTTTGCTGTGTCAAATAAATCAATTTCTAATCAGATCTCCTATTTTGGCGTCTAGCGGCCGACGTGGACCAATGGGGAGCCGGCCTTCGTTGACCCCCTGGTCAACTGTCCCATCCAAGGCCTGCGCCTCTGAACTGTCAACTCCCCAATTTTCCTCCAATTTTTGCGGACATCCCTTCCATCGTTCAAGCTTGCTTCCTTCACAAGAATTGCCCTCTGATCATCCATGATGCCCGCCAAAATCTTAGATCAATTAGATACTCATTGGATTAAGAAATAATCGCCGGTCAATAAGGCACCTTGCCAATGTTTATAAATAAGTAGCTCCGCCTCCTTCCGTGAATTTGGCCACTTTTAATCCAACCTTAAGCCTTGATTCCATTCCTGGGACATTCCTCGTGACAGGGGGAGTATGCTGGCATCTCGAATCGGCCGGAGGGAGGAAGATTTTGTCGCGGCGGAGCTCCGGCGTCCGCCCTGCTCCCTGGAGGCCCCCAGGTATAAGAGCTGTCCCTTTTTATAATTTTTAGTTAGGTTTTAATGCTAGCTTTCAATTCCAGTTGTTAGTTTAGCTTTTAGTTGATCCCTGTAGCTTAGAATCCCAAATTCGAAGTTCGCCGGAGCTCTGCTCGGGCGACTTCTTCACTGTAAAATCGACTGTATCCGCCCTCCATTCGCATCCCATTTCGTCCCTCATCGCATTCTCCATCGAACGCACATCTTGGTCCAACCCAGGACCTTTGGTCTTGGCAAATCGGGGCTCCACCTCCACCGTACGTCGGAGCCCCTCCGCCTCATCCCATCTTGCTGCCAAGCTTCAAAACCCCGGGCCGAGGAGGTAGCTCTCTTGCCTCCGGTTCTTCCTATGCAGGTATCACGAGGAACGGAGCCCATCTGGGCTCGCATCGAACCAGGAAGAGGTTCCTGGAGGTCCCCTTCTTCACCGACCTCGTCCGAGCAACTCGGACCTCCAGGAGCCATGAGAACACCATCAGTCGATGCGGGATGCTTCCAGCTACGTGCAGACTACTTCAGATCCGTGGGAGAGCCCTGGAGGAGCCCATGCGTCTCGATCGAAGCTCGCCAGGCGCGAGCTTCTTCCCTGTTCTTCCAGGGAGCCTCAGCGCCGTTGGATCAGCAGGCCCGCCCCAGATTGAAGGACAACCGCCCGATGAAGACACGTGCCAACCGTCAGATCTGCGAGGATCGTCTAATCCATGCCCTTCATCGACGAACCGGTATCCACCGTCGGATGCTTGATGCGTGGATAAGTGGCGCGCCCAGGCCGCATGATGATGCGCCTTTAGGGGGTAAATTTCACATCTAGCCCCCCGCTTTTTGTATTTATAGTTTAATCCCAAAAATAAAAAGTCACGTTGTAAATAACTTGTAAAATTTGCAGAACACCCCCTGATGTTTGTGTATCTACTTTTTAGTCCCTCTGTGCCTCACGTGCAGACCCCACGTAAGGCGCGTGATATTTGCATTTAAACCCCGCCGGTTTTTTTGTATTTGTAAAATGGTCCTGAAAATAAAAGTTAACGTTCATTTTTATTGTGATTTTTGCATGTATGCCCCTGTCAATTATTTTATTTGCAAAAACACCCCTGCTAGGCCATTTATTTTTGGAATGCTTTGTCTATTTATTTTGTGCTTCATATTTCTTCGAAAAATTTTGCAAAAATAGACATAAGCTCCTGTTAGTATACCCTTGCACGCTATATTTTTAGTTTTTAATTTTATTGCATCTTTGTATTTATTAAAAATCAAAAACATGCATTTTATTTACTGTCTAGCTTATAAAATCTAAAAAATATGAAAAGGCCTCGAAAAATTCCAAAAAAATTAGTTATTGTGTATTTTGACCCATTTCAGTGTCAGTCCAAAGATCCCTAAAAATCTCAAAAGGAAAGCCTTAAAAATTGAAAAATACACAAAAACTTCAAAAAAATATATAAAATTAAAGAAAAATCAGAAAAATGTGAGCTCAGTTCCTATTTATGCTATATTTTATTATCCTTATTAGAAAAATAGTGTAGAAAATTTTTGAGGTTGTTTGCTATTTTTAATTCCTATTTTTCTTACAGCCAGACCCTATTCTACTATTTGCTCTTATTTTTCTCTTTAAAAATACTAAAAATGTTTTGAAAAATGCTCATAAATCACAAAAACAGTAAAAAATCATGAAAAGCCCAAAAGGACTTTATTCCTGAATTTTTGACTATTTTTGAGTATTTTTATAAATATTATAGTACCCCTTTATGTATATATATTCCCTAAAAAAAGAATATATATATATATCTATATCTAACTACTTATATGTATTTATATATCTATTTATTAACCCTAAAATATATAAAATATATATTATTATTGTACTTATCTATATATGTATTTATGTATATTGTATGCATTATAAGCTATATACTCACCCTCTATGGGTATACATATATTTATATTTGTATTATATATATTACCTAGTTATACTATAAAAAAGGTATATAATAAATAAAAATAAAAAAATATATAAAATAAAATATAAAAAAATTATAAAATTCAAAACCCACAAAAATAGGCTTCACACATGGATGACTCTGTGATAGATGCACATTGTAGGCTATTGCATTTTGTACTGCTCTCTGTGGTTCGTCCTCTACATGCTTGTTCCCTATACATTTTATGGTAGAGTAATAAAGATTAATTCACATTTCTTTTAAGCTTGATTGTTTTATTCTTTTATTGTGGGTTAATTGCTGATTAACTCGGGTATTCTACGAGCGGTCGCCTCAGCGACACTTTTTATATTATTCATGGTCACCCTTGTAGAATATTCGCGGTTATCAGATGGCGCCGTTGCCAGGGAGCAATGAGCATAGCCTACATTATTTTTGTCATTCTGGTGTACATGTTTGATTTATTTATTTCATGAGCAGCTATTTCTATTGGCATTAATCACCATTCTTCATTGATTCATTTATTGTGATTATTTTATCTGCTCTATTATGATTGATTGAGCTTTTCTAATGCAATCTTTTTGTGTCTATGATGCGAGGGCCCGCCACGCGAGGATGGCTTCTTAGGAGGTCAAGGCAACCAAGCTTGGAGGAGGATGGTCTTCTTCTCACGACCATCTGGAGAGAGCACCAAGGAAGCAAAGAGATGGGCATTAGTTAGAGCTAGAACACTTAGGATTATTTTTGTAATTTATGGTGAGAGAGAGACATTTTTGGCATGTATTAAACAGGACTCTACTCTTCACAATGAGGTCCAGTGCCCGGGTGATTGTTCACCTGGGGGCCTCATCGCGGCTTTTCGAGTTTTCATCGCCTTCTTTTATTTGTTTTCCGAAGTTTTGAGCTTTCCACCTTTATTTTCATTTGTTTTGTGTGCTTGGAGCCCCTAGATGTAGGTTGCTTGACTCGGTAGCTAGGTCCACACATTAATAAGAATGCATGTTCCTCTAGTCTACTTCGTATGGATCTAGTCAACTTTAAACAAGCCGCTCGTTTGTCTCTTAGCCCTTGTGCCACAGCGAGCCCTGTAAAGCGCTTTCTCCTACCCTCAATTGTGTTGAGCAGAGGAGGGGTGAGCCAAGACCGGACCCTTCGGGCTAGAGATGAATGAGCGACTTATGGTTCTTCACGCTAATAGCAGCTAATGTTTAGGGCGATTTTGTGCCTTGCATACCGACATGTAGATAGGTTTAAAAATTCTGCTTTGCATACCGCATGGAGAGAGCTGGGATGCACTGTAAGTCTTCTAACTCAGCATGCATCATTCGGTTCAATGGTGAGATTTCCATCATGGAACCACTTGCACGGCTTTTCCGCTATCTCCCTCTGATTTTGAGCACCTAGGACTTAAATGAAAATCTACAAAAACGTTAGGCGCTGGTATGAAATAGACTCAAAAAAAAGTGAAAACCCAAAAATAAAACAAGGGGACTGCTAAATAAACTTTGACCTTAATTAAAATCTATAATGGACTATCATTGTACCGGGTTCATAAAGCCTTCATTGTTTTCAGGTACCTTGGAGGGGGACCAAAACCCTACTCCCTTGAGCAAGTGCGACCTCTAAGGATTAAAGCCCAAAACCCAGTCTGCAACTGCCTTGTGTATCGCCTGGATTTCCGAAGTAATGGCGCTTCTATCGTATGTAGGCAAGTAGGGCTTGGTCACCAATGGTGACTCTCTGTTGTGAGAGCATCGACCCTGTCCGAAGTATTGAGCATAGGCCACGCCTTCACGGGGGTGTCTGTCTCATTGTCCTGCGTCCGAGTAGGTTCTTGCACGCTCACGGGTGATTCCGTTGCGAGCGAGAACCGAAGTATTGGTTTCGCCTATCGGCTTCCTCTCTCTTTTCTTTGGCTGAGTAGGGATCCAGGAAGGGTTACAAGGACTCCAAAAAGTACAGACTACAGGTTACACAGGAGGAGGACAAGTACGGGATACTCTTCTGGCAGTACTCTCTTTCCTATAGGGTAGCGTACTAAGGACTTGTTATAAGATATGCCTGAAAATCACAACTCTAAAAATGAAAAGATAATAAATAGCCGAGCTTTCACGGCTTCACATGGCGTGAGTTGGTGAACCCAATTTTGTATTGTGTTTGTATGGATCTAGATTAAGGTTCAAAGATCAAGTCCCGCGCATTTGCGCATATTTTGTTGTTTCTCCCTTTGACCACCCCGCTCAACCGAGCCTCTCTAATGTTTTACACTCCTTTTATTTCTCGTTGACCATCGTATCTTTCATCCAACATCCGATCTTCTCTTGTACTCCGCGAAGTTGATCCATGGATGGTTTCCGTCGGGACCATGCCGACACCCACATCGATTCCATGAACTCAACTCCGCCAATAAATTCGAAGCGATTCCCGAGAACCCAATCCGAACTTTGCGGATCGATCTCCAGACTCCTCATTTTCTACCTTTCTCTTGGCCACCCAATAAACTAGGATCACTTTTGTCCCACTTCCGCCGTTGTGAATGGAAGTCGATTACAGTCTACATCCTTCTCCATTCACAACATGCTGGGGTTGACCTGAATCCCCGCTTCATCACGGCAGCTGAACATTAATTGCAAGTGATCTGATTCGGCCCATCTCATTATGCAGATAGAAGACAGTGCGAGCCCTGGAGACTACTCCGGAGTTCATCTCGTCCGACTCAGACCCTGACATGGCTCCAGGAGGAAAGGGCAAGGGTCAGCAGCCACCACCAGAGGGACAGGTGCCAGATTAGAACCAAGTCAATGCATAGTTATTGGCATCTATCCAGGCCATACAGCAGCAGCTGACCGAGCAGGCCCTGACACAGACCACATTCCAGGATATGTTGAATGATATGATGAACCGTGACGATGGAGGAGGAGGCAGAGGCAGAGGAGGCAGGGGAGGAAGAGGTGGAGGTGGAGGTGGTGGTCCTCCTGATGATGACCTTGAATTACCACCACCAAAACTGACACTCAAAGAAACATACAATCCGGGAGACAGCCAGATGACCGAGTGGATTCTCATTCCACCGGTACATGCCCACTTTGAGCTGAAGCCCCAGTTCATAGCCCTTCTCCCTGCATTTCATGGAAACACCAGCGAGGAGCCGTACATTCACCTGCAGCAATTCTCCCGCATTTGCCGTACTACACACTATCCCAATGTCCCTCTGGACATTGTAAAGATGGTGGCTTTCCCCTTCAGCCTACAGGACAAGGCCCTCTATTGGGTTAATCATTTGGGAAAGGTCGTGACGACCTGGGAGGAGTTGAAATCCGCCTTCCTGCACAAATATTACCCTCTCGGTCGGCTCAACCAGATGCGAGCCTGTATCAGTAATTTCACCCAAGGACCCCACGAGTCGATACATGAAGCTTGGGAGAGATTTACTGACCTGCGGGAGTAGTGTCCCCATCATGATATCCCGAAGACCAGCTTGGTCCAGCATTTCTTTGGGGGACTGAATATTGAAAGCCAACGGCTTGTGGATGCAGCATGTGGGGGTTCCCATTTTAATAAGGATGAAGATGTAGTTTGGCAGATCTTTGAAGAAATGGCCGAAGGAGAGGCCGCCCTCTCTTCATCAAAGGCGTATCAGAAGCAGCCCCAGATCCTCCAGAAGCAAGTGCACATGGCTGCATCTAAGGAAGCAGAGAGAGATGAGAGCTCCAACCTCAGCATCATCGGGGGCCATCTCTCTAAGGTAGATATCATTGAGAAGCGATCACAGGACCTTGAGAAACTCGCTGTGATCGAGAAGAGGACCTAGAACTTGGACAAGCTAGATCAGATCAATAAGTACCTTGAACTGTTGGTCGGCACTGTCAACTCTGTCCAGTCGGCTACACCATCGGAAGCTCCCGCTGAGAAGAAGGACGAGCAGCAACCGCAGCATCAGCCTAGCCGAGCCAGCAGCCACCGGCAGTCCAGCACGTGTACTACGTGCAGGCGCCTGACCAGGGCTAGCCGCAGCAGCAGATGGTAGTGTACCAGCCAGAGTTCCTCTCAGTACCTGATCCAGTCTTCCCACCACCACCCCTGATTCAGGAAGTGAACGGGGTATGGGCTCATGATGCACAACCGACCCATCCTCAGGGACAACCCCAGGGTCAGCAATTTGCCAATCGGCAGTACCACCAACCTCAGGGTGTTTGTTTTGGTCAATCCTCTCAGCAGCACGAGCAATACCAGCAGCCTCCCCAGTTTGCACAGCAGTGGAGGCAGAATTTTCCTTACCGGCAGTAGCCGTAGTACCGCCACCCATAGCCGTATCACCAGTACGCGGCTGCCCCCTCTCAGCAATATCAGCAGTATCCTCCTCCATCCTACCAACAACTTCAACTTCCTGCACCACCTCAGAACCACCAGCCACAACCTCTACACCCATCCAACCATCAACAGCGTGGTCTGCACGCTGAACCTACTGAATCACCCTCTGTGAATCCCGCCATGGATTGTCTGGCCCAGCTTGTTAAGGGGATAACGGATATGACAAAGAGGCTCGACGACCTGACCGCCACCAGAACTACCATTCCAGCGCAGGTCGAAGCCAACCCCAATAACTTCAAAAAGAAAGAGCAGGTAGATTGTGATGTCCTGTCCGAGTCTGGTAATGATATTACTGTTTATTCTAATGCTGTTACTCTCAGGAGCGGTAGGGCCTTGCCTCCGCCTGCTACCAGATGTGGGGTGAATAAAGAAACAGGTGGATCGTCATCTTCCGCATCAGCCGTGCCAGCTCCAGGGGCGGGTGAGGAGGAAGAAGAAGGAGAAGCCAGTCCAGCCGTCGTGCCATGTCAGTAGCAACCTCAGCCAAAAATACAAAAAAATCAGCAAAAATAAAAACAACAAAAAGAAGCTCGTAGCAGAAGCGATGCCGCGCTAGCATTGGAGGAGCCGCCAGCAGCAGCCGATCCCTTGCCAACCGATGGAGCAGACGCTACTTATTTTGATTGCCCAACAGCACCAGCATGCCAAGATCCAGCTTGTACTCCTTTTTGTAGATCGGATGTACAACATTATGTGGGCGATGATTTTGATGTAAATAAGAACTCTGATTTTCCTGCTAGCAGTGTACATATTCCTTTTCCTCATGCAATACAAAAATCCAAAAAAATTGCAAAACGAAAAAAGGCATTGTCTGATCCAGGTGTTGTGGATATTTTGGATAAATTGACTGTTGAGATTCCCCTGTTGAAGGATGTGGAATACATGCCAACCGTAAAGAAAGGACTGAAGGAGGCATGTACTAACAGGCGTCGCCCAGTGCAAGAAAACAGACGCCAGCAAGTCGAGAGGCATGTCCTCACCTTGGCCACGGTAGCAGCCATCAGCAATCTCCCCCAGAAGAAGCAAGACACAGGAGCGCCTCTGATCAGTTGTGAGATTTTTGACCAGGTCTTCGAACGCACTCTCTTGGATAGCGGATCTTCCATCAACCTTCTGCCCTCGTCAATAATGCAAGAATTCGGGCTGGGACCGCTCAAGCAGACACGCCTGATTCTTCAGTTCGCTGACCGATCCGTCAAGCGGCCCCAAGGTCTGTTGGAAGATGTGGTAGTTAAGGTACAGGAAATGAAATTCCCAGCTGACTTTGTAGTCCTTGATATGGACTCGCCTTCACCCCTGCCCCAGACCCCTATCATCCTTGGCAGACCATTCCTCCGCACTTCAGGTGCCGTGGTTGATTACGGGTATGGGAAGATCACTTTCAGCTCGAACACCCAGCAAATCACGATCAACATGAACAAAGAGCAGAATGCCACAACTGATGAGAGCCAGGCGGTTTCTGAAGCAGACCGTGATTTTATTGCAGAGATCAGAGACTCAACTTTATCATTGGATGATTCATGGACCCGAGAAATCCTCACTCTTGAGGAGGACTTGGAAAGCGCAGTCAGCATATGCTCCAATGATTCTTGGGAGACAGATTCTCAGATGCAGGCGCATCTTCTTGAGCATTCACTCCAGACCGAACATGATCAGCGTAGTGCAGAACCGTTTGGTGCATCACCGGGATCTCAACAGGATGATGAGGATGGTAAGTATCGCAAGGAAATACATCCCACCACCAGCATGGTATCTGAAGTGACAGATAAAGTGGACAGGTCTAAACCAGAATTCAAGCCACTTCCGGCAGGCCTGAAGTATGCTTTCCTTACGGGTGAAGAACAAATGTATCCGGTCATCCTCAGCAGCAAGCTGAATCCGGATCAGAAATCTCGACTTCTCGAGGTTCTAGAAAAGAACCGCAAGGCACTTGGTTGGAGCGTATCAGATCTCCGAGGGATAAATCCAGCCTTGTGTTCACACCGTATCTATTTGGAAGAAGATGCCAAGCCATCCCGTGAATTTCAGAGAAGGCTGAATCCTAACCTTCGGGACGTCGTCATGAAGGAGATCACGAAATGGTGTAATGCAGGCTTCATCTATCCCATCTCCGATTCGAAATGGGTAAGCCCACTGCATGTAGTTCCCAAGAAATCAGGGCTTACCGTGGTTACAAATGACAAAGGAGAGGAAATTTCAACTCGGGTACCAACATCCTGGCGGGTGTGTGTTGACTACAGCCGACTTAATGCAACAACCAAGAAGGACCACTTTCCCTTGCCATTCATTGATTAGGTTTTGGAAAGATTAGAAGGCAAGGAGTGCTTCTGCTTTCTGGATGGGTATTCCGGGTACAACCCAAGTGGCGATCGCCCTAAAGACCAAGAGAAGACTACCTTCACTTGCCCGTTCGGCACCTATGCCTTCATGAGAATGCCCTTTGGTTTGTGCAATGCACCTGCTACATTCCAAAGATGCATGTTAGCAGTCTTCGCCGAGATGGTCGGCAGTTTTCTCGAAGTGTTCATGGACGATTTCTCTGTCTATGGTGATAGTTTTGATTCTTGTCTTCAGCATCTAGACAGAGTACTTCGGAAGTGCCGAGAAGTCAATTTAGTGCTCTCATGGGAAAAGAGCCATTTTATGGTCACTGAAGGTATTGTGCTGGGACACAGTCGTTTCCAAACGTGGCATGGAAGTCGATCCGGCGAAGGTGGATGTCATTTCAAATCTTCAGCCACCTCAAAACCGTGAAGAATGTGAGGTCATTCCTGGGGCATGTGGGATTCTATAGGCGATTCATCAAGGATTTCAGCCGCATTGCCCGACCTCTGACAGAACATTTATGCAAGGAAACAGAGTTCATTGTTGATCAGCCAGTTCTCCTTGCTTTCAATCAGTTAAAGGAGCTTATTACCCAGGCTCCAATGTTGCAGCCGCCCGACTGACTCTTCCCTTTGAGATAATGACCGATGCGTCAGACTTGCAGTCAGAGCTGTTCTTGGGCAGAGAAAAGACAGAGCGCCCTATGCCATTCACTATGCCAGCAGAACATTAGAAGAAGCACAGAGAAATTATACAGTGGACTGAAAAAGAATTGCTGGCTGTGGTTTTCACCTTAGAGAAGTTCAGATCCCATTTGTTGGGATCAAAAGTCACAATTTTTACAGACTACTCTGCTATCCGGTACTTATAGCAGAAGAAGGATGCCAAGCCAAGACTGATTCGTTGGATCCTTCTCCTCCAGGAATTCGATTTGGAAATAAAGGACAAGCCTGGAGTTCAGAATGTGGTAGCAGATCATCTCTCCAGAATAGAGCAGAATGAACCTCCTTTGAGCAATGCACCTATCACAGAAACCTTCCCTGACGAAGCCATCTTAGCCGTGGATTCTCTTCCTTGGTATGCTGATATAGTCAATTACCTCGCCTCTGGGGTAATGCCTTCGGATTGGACGAAGAACCAAAAGAACAAATTCTTGTCGACCATCCGCTTTTACCAATGGGAAGATCCTCTTTTATTCAGAGAAGGAGCAGATTGTATCTGGCACAGGTGCATCCCTCAGACGGAGCAATCAAGTGTCCTGGAGCATTGTCACTCGCTCGAATCTGGTGGATATCACTCTGGAGATCGTACGGCAGCAAAGTTCTTCAGTGTGGCTTCTAGTGGCCCACTTTATTCAAGGATGCAGCGGAATTGTCAAACGATGTATTGACTGTTAGAGACTGAAAGGTACACTTACTGCCAAAGATTCAAATGCCCCTAAAAATCATTCAGATAGTAGATGTTTTCGATGCATGGGGCATTGACTTCATGGGACCTTTCCCTAACAGTAAAGGATTTGAGCACATCCTTCCTTGCTGTCGACTACTTGAGTCGTTGGGTGGAAGCTATTCCTGCTCGAGCCGCTGACAACCGAACAGTATGCCAGTTTCCGAAGAAGAACATCATTTCGCGGTTCGGGATACCAAAAATCCTCATCTCAGACAGGGATAGCCACTTCATTAACAAAGAGGTCAAGAAGCTAACGAAGGAGTACGGCATCGACCATCGTGTCGCATCTCCTAATCATCCTCAAACCAATGGCATAGCGGAGCTATCAAACAGAAAAATCAAGACTATACTGCAGAAACTTGTTAGGCCAAACAGAAAGGACTGGTCTCAACTCTTGGACTCGGTCCTATGGGCTTACCGAACAGCCTACAAGTCTCCCTTGGGCATGTCGCCATATCGTCTTGTATATGGAAAGCCGTGCCATCTGCCCGTGGAATTAATTCACAAGTCTTTATGGGCAATCAACAGTTGTAATTTGGACTCACGCAGAAGTGGTCAGAAGAGAAAAGATGATCTGAACAGGCTCTTGGGAATTTCGAGACTATGCATACGATAACACCTTGATGTATAAGGAGAAGGTGAAACGCTGGCACGACCGGCACATCAGACGAAAGACTTTGACGTTGGACAGAAAGTGTGGCTATTTGATGCAAAGTTGCGGATATTCCCAGGCAAATTAAAGAGTAAGTGGACAGTGCCATTTCGAGTTTGTGAAGTGCGTAACAATGGAAGCATTGCTATATCAGAATTGTCCCCTGACGCACAGCCATTCGTCGTCAACGGTCAACTCCTGAAGCCGTACCTCGAACCAGACACATTCCTGGCCGTTGTTGACTCCATTCAGCTAATGCACCATGATGACATCTCCTCAGCACCTGCGGCATCGAAAGATTCAGACTATGCAATCCAACAACTGTTTATCTGATTTTCTTCTTTTCTTCTTTTCTTATTTTCTTTTTCTATTTTCTCGTTGCATCTAAAAGGTGCCGCCCTTGTAGACAGTTTTCTATACTTAGGACGTACTTGGTCCTAAGTATAGGGGGGATGTGCACCCAGAGTTTTCATTTCTTTCCGATCATCTCCATTGTCTCCTCTTCTTGTCTATACTTAGGAGTATCTTACCCTAAGTATAGGGGGAGACAATCTGAGTACGATCTATGTATTCCCACCCTTGACCCTCCCTGCTTTTTGTACAGTCTGCTACACTTAGGATTACTTGATCCTAAGTATAGGGGGACGGTCAACTTCTCCTTCATTCATTTCATTCATATATTCTTCAGACTTGTCTATACTCAGTACGAGTTATGTCTCTGCTTTTCTCTTCGATCTATGAGGACATAGCTCAAGCTAAGTATAGGGGGTCGTATATACCATGTATATACTATAAGCCATAACTCATACTGAAAAATAAAATATATAATCCCAATATAAATTAAAATGTAAAAAGTAGCTCTATAATAATAAAAGATGATTGTGAGCTCCTCAGGCTCTTTGTACTTATACTGATTAGTTGATTAGTAAGTCAGGAAAAAAGGTTTTGCAAAAAGTGTTCTTTGAAAAATCTTGTGAAAATTGTTTGAAAATAATGTGTATAAGTATTCAACCTGTGAAAATTCAGTTTTGTGTGTAAAATTTATTTCCTTTGCGTGAAATCAAAATGTGTCAAAATCAGTGTGCAAATGATTGTAAAATTTGATTGTCAAAATTGTTTTGAAAAACCTATCTATGATGTGTAAAACCTTCGTAAAATCATTTTCAAATACGTGTACATGTTTGCAAAGTTATTTTGGACTAGAGCTTTCAAAACACTTGTAAAAAATGATTTTTGAATAAGTCTGAGGAGTCTACACAAAAATCTCTCATTTGTAAATAAGGAATAATCACAAATAAAACTGATAAAAAACCTTACTATGTAACAAGTACAATTCTTCTTCTTTTGTATATATACTGATTAATAAATCAGATACCTATATAGTATGATTTGAAAAATAGTGTGACCAGTTTGGAAAAATTTGATGTGAAATGATTTCAACCTGTGTGAAACTGTTTTGATTGAAAAACTTTTTCTTCGTGTGAAAGAAAGGATTTGAAAAACCTATGTGCAATATTTTGAAAATGCTTGTCAAACTATTGTGAAAATTGTATATATATAGTGTGAAAAACTTTTGCAATAATAGTTTTCAAATGGTGTAAATGATTGCAAAAAATTATCGTGTCCTATAGTTTGCAAAAATTATTTTCAAAACTAGAGCTGAAGCATAAAGAGCATTGATACAAAGACTTGTAAATAAAAAAAATAAAAATGCATAAAATTCTTTCGGTACGCCAATAAAACCTATTAAGTCTTTGAAAATCCATACAGTTTGTAAATAAAGCGGTACACCCGTGTAAATAATTGTATGTACCTTTTTGTATAAAGTTTTTATTTGCAAAAATTTCTTTGTGTAAAAACATCTTTGATTCTTTTAAATTCTTTGTGAAAAAAATTGCATCATTCAGTGCACATAGCATAAGCATGCCATTCATATTCTTTTTGAGTGAGCTTGATGATTGAATCAGGCTAATAAAGTCTCAAACTGGAGCTCGGATTAGACCTTACCGCACCTAACTGCACTGGAACCTTACGGGAACTAGGTTTAAGGTACTTCAGGTCTATGCAGACTTAATTCTTTGAGAAATCAGGGCTGGGTTCAAGTCACCTCAGTGGACTAACTAGAACTTTTCGAGACACAAGTACGACTCTTGCCGACCGTGACCTAACTTGGACACTTGCACCTTTCACTTGGCTAAACTAATTTGGAGTGGTGAGGGGGTTGGATTTGCCAAGTTGAGACGCACACGGGTGGAAACATTCGTCCTCGTCTAGGGAGGGAAGTGCACCCAACCTGGTCCAATAGCCATGAGGTCTAAAGACAAGAGATTGTGGGTTGCGATAAAGCTTCAAAAGAGGGATAGTCTACTGGCTCAAGAGGAAAAACTCCTTATGTAAATGCTGCTGTGAATAGTATGTTGGAAAAAAAAATGGTCAGGCCTGTACAAAAATAAAAATGCCTGCAAAGTATGTACAAAGTCAATAAGCAAGCTTGAGTTCCAGAGAAAAATATGTGAGCCTGCAGCTGGATGACTGACTACACTGGTCTTGCATCCCAAGATAGGTAGCTACACTGGCTACCGTCCATTCTTCTCTTCACCCCCTCCTCTTGAGCTGGTTGCCACTTGAACTTAGAAGGGAATACCCTGCTCCTCGAGGAAAGAGCTGTTGGACTGGGGAATCATTGAGTTGTCATTCTAGAGAAGTCAGTTCCTTTGTCAATTCAGTTGGGGAGAGCCACCATCACTTACACTGTACAAGTCAGATTCATAGTTATAAGGGTTTGCGTATGATGTAGACTGGTTCTGACCAGGCTATTGAGGTGGGTTGAACCGAGGTTCTGTGACTATCGAAGGCTGTTGTATTTTAGAGCTGGTTCCCGACTAGGTTCCACACACATCTACACCCAAGGTCTGACAGGAGCTCCAAATTCAGATTTTGTAAAGACATGCATTGCACTGAAAGCACCCCTATTCACTCTATCCTTCTTTAATTCTCCTTTTTCTTTTCTTTATTCTTTTTGTACTTATTTGCTAAGTGTTTGCTAGGACTAGCAAAGGCAAGTATAGGGGGTGATGAATCTCCATTTCATCTCATTTATTCTATCATTTTGGCCTCAAAAATCCCAGCAAATGCATGTAAATAGCATCAAATTGTACATAATAGCATTCATAATTCATTGTATTAATTATACATTAAATACTGTGTTTAATGCCAAAATTATAGAATAAAGAAAAGAAAAGAAAAAGGAATAAAATATTGAAGATGTTTTATGACCCAAACCCCGAGACCAAGGCCAGCATGGAATTGGTCGACAAGGAATAAAGTAGGGGGAGATAAGGGCCAGTATACAATAAATACCTCATTTATTTCTTTATTTATTTATGCATTTTTGACACCTATTTTGTACATAATATTTGTTCATCAAATAAAGAAACTTTGTTCATGAAAGTTGTAGATAATAATGTAAATAAAATTACAAAATTGAGTTTGTGTAAAAATAATACTCAGTGTACATTTTATACACAAAATAGAAAGCAAAAATCTCAACTTCACAGACCCATATCTTGCCAAATAAAAACTCCAAATCAACCAAACTCACCTTCAATTGTATATAGCATTCCAAGAACTATTTAATAAAATTGGTTTCATAATTTTTGGAGCTCATATGCAAAAATTAGGTTTTTGGCCTCCCTGTACATAATACCTGAATAAAGTATTACATTTATTCATTATTCATTATTATAACAAAATTATAATCTTAGAATTTTGTAAACACTGTTATAATGCATACACATAGTAAAAATAAAAGAAAACCAAAAAGACTTTGTGAAATAAATAAGTCTACAAAATTCATAGACAAAATACCTATACTATATATCTTTATATAGATAAAAAGGATTTTATTCCTTGGTTCTTTTATTCTTTTATATTTTTATAATAATGTATACATTATACATAACTCATTAAAAATGTAAATCCAAAATAAAAATCAAGAAAATATATTAATAAATTAAGAATACAAAACACATAGGTAAAAATACCTATAAGGATACCTACATATACTTATACCTATTTTATTTAAAAATGTAAATAAATCCTAAAAATTAAATAAAAATACCTTTATACTTACAAAAATAATTATAAATTTATAAAATAATCCAATAAAATAATAAAAAAATAAACAAATTAAAATAAAAATACCCAAAAATACATGTAAATACATACATATACACATTATTAAATTAAAACCATAATAAAATCGCTTCTAAAAATTCAATAAAAATCATAAATAAATACTAGATGAAATAATACACATTTTTAATTTTATAAGAAAAAAAATAAAATCGTTTGCTGTGTCAAATAAATCAATTTCTAATCAGATCTCCTATTTTGCGTCTAGCGGCCGACGTGGACCAATGGGGAGCCGGCCTTCGTTGACCCCCTGGTCAACTGTCCCATCCAAGCCCTGCGCCTCTGAACTGTCAACTCCCCAATTTTCCCCCAATTTTTGTGGCCATCCCTTCCATCGTTCAAGCTTGCTTCCTTCACAAGAATTGCCCTCTGATCATCCATGATGCCCGCCAAAATCTTAGATCAATTAGATACTCATTGGATTAAGAAATAATCACCGGTCAATAAGGCACCTTGCCAATGTTTATAAATAAGTAGCTCCGCCTCCTTCTGCGAATTTGGCAACTTTTAATCCAACCTTAAGCCTTGGATTCCATTCCTGGGACATTCCTCGTGACAGGGGGAGTGTGCTGGCGTCTCAAATCGGCCGGAGGGAGGAAGATTTTATCGCGGCGGAGCTCCGGCGTCCGCCCTGCTCCATGGAGGCCCCCCAGGTATAAGAGCTGTCCCTTTTTATGCTTTTTAGTTAGGTTTTAATGCTAGCTTTCAATTCCAGTTGTTAGTTTAGCTTTTAGTTGATCCCTGTAGCTTAGAATCCCAAATTCGAAGTTCGCCGGAGCTTTGCTCCGACGACTTCTTCACTGTGAAATCGACTGTATCCGCCCACCGAGCATCCCATTTCGTCCCTCATCACATTCTCCATCGAACACACATCTTGGTCCAACCCAGGACCTTCGGTCTTGGCGAATCGGGGCTCCACCTCCGCCGTACGCCGAGCCCCTCCGCCTCATCCCATCTTGCTGCCAAGCTTCAAAACCCCGGGCCGAGGAGGTAGCTCTCTCGCCCCCGGTTCTTCCTATGCAGGTATTACGAGGAGCGAAGCCCATCTGGGCTCGCATCGAACTAGGAAGAGGTTCTGGAGGTCCCCTTCTTCACCGATCTCGTCCGAGCAACTTGGACCTCCAGGAGCCATGAGAACACCATCAGTCGATGCGGGATGCTTCCAGCTACGTGCAGACTACTTCAGATCCGCGTGAGAGCCCTGGAGGAGCCCATGCGTCTCGATCGAAGCTCGCCAGGCGCGAGCTTCTTCCCTGTTCTTCTAGGGAGCCTCAGCGCCGTTGGATCAGCAGGCCCGACCCAGATTGAAGGACAACCGCCCGATGAAGACACGTGCCAACCGTCAGATCTGCGAGGATCGTCTAATCCATGCCCTTCATCGACGAACCGGTATCCACCGTCGGATGCTTGACGCGTGGATAAGTGGCGTGCCCAACGCCGCAGGATGATGCGCCTTTAGGGGGTAAATTTCACATCTAGCCCCCCGCTTTTTGTATTTATAGTTTAATCCCAAAAATAAAAAGTCACGTTGTAATAACTTGTAAAATTTGCAGAACACCCCCTGATGTTTGTGTATCTACTTTTTAGTCCCTCTGCGCCTCACGTGCAGACCCCACGTGAGGCGCGTGATATTTGCATTTAAACCCCACCGGTTTTTTTGTATTTGTAAAATGGTCCTGAAAATAAAAGTTAACGTTCATTTTTATTGTGATTTTTGCATGTATGCCCCTGTCAATTATTTTATTTGCAAAAACACCCCTGCCAGGCCATTTATTTTTGGAATGCTTTGTCTATTTATTTTGTGCTTCATATTTCTTCGAAAAATTTTGCAAAAATAGACATAAGCTCATGTTAGTGTACCCTTGCACGCTATATTTTTAGTTTTTAATTTTATTGCATCTTTGCATTTATTAATAATAAAAAACATGCATTTTATTTACTGTCTAGCTTATAAAATACCAAAAAAATATGAAAAGGCCTCGAAAAAATCCAAAAAAAATTAGTTATGGTGTATTTTGACTATTTCAGTGTCAGTCCAAAGTTCCCTAAAAATCTCAAAAGGAAAACCTTAAAAATTGAAAATACACAAAAACTTCAAAAAAATATATAAAATTAAAGAAAAATCAGAAAAATGTGAGCTCAGTTCCTATTTATGCTATATTTTATTATCCTTATTAGAAAATAGTGTGGAAAATTTTTGAGGTTGTTTGCTATTTTTATTCCTATTTTTCTTACAGCCAGACCCTATTCCACTATTTGCTCTTATTTTGCTCTTTAAAAATTCTAAAAATGTTTTGAAAAATGCCCAAAAATCACAAAAACAGTAAAAAATCATGAAAAGCCCAAAAAGACTTTATTGCTGAATTTTTGACTATTTTTGAGTATTTTATAAATATTATAGTACCCCTTTATGTATATAAATATATTCCCTAAAAAAAGAATATATATATATATATATATTTAACTACTTATATGTATTTATATCTATTTATTAACCCTAAAATATATAAAAAAATATTTTATTATTGTACTTATCTATATATGTATTTATATATATTGTATGCATTATAAGCTATATACTCACCCTCTATGGGTATACATATATTTATATTTGTATTATATATATATATATTACCTAGTTATACTATAAAAGGTATATAATAATAAAAATAAAAAAAATTATGAAATAATATACAAAAAAATATAAAATTCAAAACCCACAAAAATAGGCTTCACACATGGATGACTCTGTGATAGATGCACATTGTAGGCTATTGCATTTTGTATTGCTCTCTGTGGTTCGACCTCTACATGCTTGTTCCCTATACATTTTATGGTAGAGTAATAAAGATTAATTTCACATTTCTTTTAAAGCTTAATTGTTTTATTCTTTTATTGTGGGTTAATCGCTGATTAACTCAGGTATTCTACGAGCGGTCGCCTCAGCGACACTTTTTATATTATTCATGGTCACCCTTGTAGAATATTCGCAGTTATCAATGATGATGATGCATATGCAATTTTTTGTATTTTTCAAAAGATTTATAAATGTTTTTGGTAATTTAATTTTGCAAATGTTTTTGGGATTTTTTGAAAACAAAAAGATTTTTGGCTGAAAACTAGGTTAAAATATTTACACAGGATTGCTTCTTATATCTAAAAGAAGTGGATTTTAAGAATTTACAGGGTAAGTGATCAATTTATACATATATACAATAAAGAATTTTAGGTATGATGTATGTATTCCTCAAACTTATTTGACACAGTTTTTCAAACAAAATTTGAAAACTATAGTCCAAATATTTTTACACACTTTTTACAAACATGTACACACATTTGAAAATCATTTTGCAAAGGTTTTCAAAAAGTATAGATAGATTTTTCAAAATATTTTTGCAACCATTTTCAAACCATTTGCAAATCATTTTTCAAATATTTTATTTCACACAAAGAAAATAAACTTTTACAAAACAAAATGTTTGTACAAAGGTTGAAAACATGTAACAAAACGTTTCAAAATATTTTTCAAAAATATTTTCACAAAGATTTTCAAACTATTTTTCAAACATTTTGCAAAAAATATTTTCACCTGATTTATTAATTAGTATATACAAAAAGAATTTGAGGAATAATCACATCTTTTTATTAAGGTTTTAATGAATTTTAAAGAATTATTAGCCATATTATTAAGAAAATACGAAAGTAAGAGTTTATGGCTAAAGTATATACGCAGTATATACACCCCCCTATACTTAGCTTGAGCTATGTTCTCATAAATCGGAGAGAGAAGAGACAGACATAACTCGTACTAAGTATAGGGAATTCCAAAGAATAAATAAAGGAATGAATGAACGAATGAGAAGTTGACCGTCCCCCCTATACTTAGGATTCAAATAATCCTAAGTATAACAGACTGTACACAACGCAGGGAGGGTCAAGGGTGGGAATTCACAGATCGTACTCAGGTTGTCTCCCCCTATACTCAGGGTAAGATATCCCTAAGTATAGATAAGAAGAGGAGACAATGGAGAGGATCGAAATGAATGAAAAACTCGGGGTGCACACCCCCTATACCTTAGGACAAAGTGCGTCCTAGGTATAGAAGACTGACAAAAAGAGGTGACACCTTTTAGATACAAAAAGAAGATAGAAAATGAAAAGAAGAAAAGAAGAAAAGAGATGGAAAGTGGATATGAACAACTCGGGATGCACATCCCCCCTATACTTTAGGATAAAGTACATCCGAAGTGTAGCAGTGATGAAAGGGATGATATCATGTCGGTAGAATAAGATAAACGATACTGAAAAGAAGAAGAAGAAGAAAAGAAGAAAAGTTATCCAAAAATGTTTTGCTCTGCTTGACCTTCCTCTGCCTCTTTGGAGATATCCGGTTCATCCCTGTAGATTACTTGAATCGAGTCAACGACAGCCAGTGATGTATCATGTTCAAGGTATGGCTTCAGAAGCTGTCCATTGACTACGAATGGTTGTGCGTCAGCTGACAGATTGGATATCAATACACTTCTGTTGTCGTGCACCTGCCTAACCATAAACGGCCCAGTCCATTTACTCTTCAATTTGCCTGGAAAGATTTTTAATTTCGCATCAAACAACCACACCTTCTGACCTGGATCGAAGGACTTATGGCGGATAGCTTGTCATGCCATGTTTTGACCTTCTCCTTGTACATCAGGCTGTTGTCATATGCATAATCTCTGAATTTCTAATAATCTGTTCAGATCCAATTTTCCGTTCTTTTCTGCTTTCTTGGAGTCCAAATACAGATGTTAATGGCCCATAAAGATTTGTGAATTAGTTCAACGGGTAGATGACATGGCTTGCCATACACAAGGCGGTAGGGAGACATTCCCCAAGGGTGACTTGTACGCTGTTCTATAAGCCCCAAAGAACGGAATCAAGCAGTTGAGACCAGTTCTTGCGATCCGAACGCACAAGCTTCTGTAGAATTGTCTTGATCTCCCTGTTTGAACATCCAGCTAAGCCATTGGACTGCAGGTGGTAGGGTGAAGCAATGCGATGTTCAATATAGAATTCCTGAGTTAGCTTCTTGACCTCTCTGTTTATGAAATGACTACCCCCATCAGATATGAGAATCTTGGGAATCCTGAACCGTGCTATGATGTGATCTCTCAAGAATCGACACATAGTCCTACTGTCGGTTTGTTCGGGCGGGAATAGCCTCCACCCAGCGACTTACATAGTCCACAGCAAGCAGAATATATTCATAGCCCTGACAGTTGGGAAACGAGCCCATAAAGTCGATGCCCCATGCGTCGAAGACGTCTGATATCTGAATATATTTCAGAGGCATCGTGTCTCTATTCCTATGTTTCCTCCCATCTTCTGACAGTCAGTGCAAAATTTGACATAATCATCTGCATCTTTGAATAATGAAGGCCACCAGAGGCCACTTTGAAGAACTTTTGCTTCCGTTCGTTTGCCTGAATGATGTCCTCCAGAATCTTGGTCATGGACATAAGGCGAGGGGACACTTGGAACTTCCTGCTGAGGAATGCACCCTTCTCCAGATACAATCTGCCCCCTCACGGAAATAATACAGATCTCCCACTGTAGAAAATGGATTATAGACAGGAATCTGTCTATTTTCACCTTCGGCCAATCCTGTGGGATTTTCTTGGTCACCAGATAATTCACAATGTCTGCATACCAATGGAGCAAGATGACGAAGAAATGCCTCGTCTGGAAAGGTCTCTGTGATTGGTTGCAGGTTCAGGTTAGGAGATTCTGGCTCAGGAAGCCTTGATAGATGATCGGCCACCACATTCTTTACCCCAGGTTTATCATTAATTTCCAAGTCAAATTCCTGGAGGAGAAGGATCCACCGAATGAGATGTGGTTTTGGCATCCTTCTTCTGCTGTAAATACCGATGGCCGAATGATCAGTGTAAATGATTACTTTGGATCCAAGGAGGTAGGATCTGAACTTTTCCAGGGCAAAGACTACCGCTAGAAGCTCCTTTTCAGTGGACAGTGTAGTTTCTCTGGGCTTCATCGAGCGTTTGACTAGCGTAGTGAATCGCAAACGGTACATTATCCTTTCTCTGTCCAAGTACAGTCCCAATGGCATAATCTGACGCGTCGGTCATTATCTCGAAAGGTTAAGTCCAAATCGGTGGCTGCAAGACAGGGGCCTGTGTGATGAGTTCTTTCAGCTGATTAAAGGCAAGGAGAACACGGTCATCTACAATGAATTCATTCTTCTTGCCGAGCAACTCAGTCAATGGTCTGGCCAGTTTGCTGAAGTATTTGATGAATCGTCGGTAAAAACCAACATGGCCCAAGAATGACCTGACTTGTTTGATGGTTGTAGGTGGCTCAAGTTTGGAAATCACATCCACCTTGGTTGGGTCAACCTCCATACCACATTTAGAAACAACGTGACCCAGCACGATTCCTTCGGTCACCATGAAGTTGTTCTTCTCCCACGAGAGCACAAGATTGACTTCGCAACACCTCCGTAAGACTCAATCTAAATAATCCAGACATTGATCAAATGAATCCCCGTAGACCGAAAAATCATCCATAAAGACCTCGAGAAAGTGCCCACCATATTGGCAAAAACTGCAATGCATACACATCTGGAAATGTGGCTGGGGCGTTGCAAAGCTTGAACGGCATCCGTCTGAAGGCATATGTACCAAAAGACAGGTGAACGTGGTCTTCTCTTGATCTTCAGGAGCAATAGCAACTTGATTGTATCCAGAGTATCCGTCCAAGAAGCAGAAGTATTCCTTCGTGGCCAATCTTTCCAAGATTTGGTCGATGAAGGGTAAAGGGAAGTGGTCCTTCTTGGTGGCGAGGTTAAGTCTTCTGTAGTCCACACACACTCGCCACGAAGTGGGTACTCTGGTTGTGATCTCCTCTCCTTTATCATTCTTCACAATGGTGATCCCTGATTTCTTCGGCACAACATGCTGAGGACTCACCCATTTTCTTTCAGAGATGGGTTAAATGAATCATGCATCACACCATTTCAGAATCTCTTTCATAATGACCTCCCGCAGATTAGGATTTAATCTTCTCTAAAGTTCTCGAGAGGGTTTGCAATCATCTTCCAGAAAATGCGATGCGAGCTACAGTGATGGATTGATCCCATGGAGATCTGAAGTTCGCTAGCCTATCGCCTTGCGGTTGTGTTCAAGAACCTCCATCAGATGAGATTCTTGGTCTTCGGTCAGATGTGCATTGATAATGACCGGGTACATGTTTAGTTTCTCATGCAAGAAGGCATATTTCATGTTGGAGGGCAAGGGTTTTAACTCTGGCGGGGTCTAAGCTGCTTCAGAAGTGACCTCATCTATTAATGTAGGTGGCGATTCTTTCATCTGTTCGATGTCCACCATAATCTGTTCTTCCTCCTCACTTAGATTCTGACACAATGTCTTGATAATTTCTTCTTCATCACATGACTCTTCAACAATTTGCTCTTGGTTCTGAAGGCAAAACACCACCGAGGCAGTCTCATACAACACATCAGTGAGTTCCTCATCCTGATCGATAAGGGGAAATTCGACTGCGGTCTCCACTCCCTCCTTATTGCAGAGGTGTTCATGGATCTCCTTGTCATCCAGGAATAAGTTAGTGTCATGAATTTCTGCTAAAAAGTCGCAGTCGTCAGAATACTCAATCACCCTTGCACATGATGCAGATGTTCGTTCGGCTGGTGTTCCCTCATGCAGGGTCTCCACTCTGATTGTTTCATTGCCAGTGCCAAAAGTTATTTCTCCCGTCCCATAGTTCACTACTGCGTTTGAATTTCGCAGGAATGGTCTTCCAAATATGATTGGGGTAGAGGAGCAATGGAAGGGGGACATCCATATCTAATACCACAAAATCGGCTGGAACTGCTTTCCCTGAATCGTCACTATCACGTCCTCCAATAGTCCCCAAGGCTGCTTAACTGACTTTTCTGCAAACTGCAGAATCATCTATGTAGGCTTGAGCGGTCCTAGCCTGAACTCCGTAAGTAGCGAAGCTGGTATTAAGTTGAAAGAAGACCCGCTGTCGAGAAGTGTTTGTTCAAACTCATGATTGAATACCTGACAACGTACAAGAGGTGCTCCATATCTGGCTTTTTATCCGGGAGGTTGCTGATGGCATTAACTATGGCCATTGTGAGGATATGCTTTCGGATTTGCCACCCTTACTTCTGGAGTTGTGAGGGTGAGGCATACGCTTGGTTGTACATGCCTCCTTCAATCCTTTCTTCACAGTTGGCATGTACTCAAGAGCTTTCATCAATGGCATATTCAATACCAAATTCTGGATGATTTCAATGATAGCAGGGTTAGACAAAGCATTTTTCAAATTTTCATTTTTTTGTGTTTTTTCCTTGCTTCTGGAAAAGGAATATTTACAAAATCTCCACTGATGTCATTCAAAATATTATCTGTATTGTTGTTTACAGGAGATGACAGAAAGGAGTGGATTCATCTACAATTTGTGGACCAAAAATGACTGGCTCGGCTTCAGGTGTTGGCGTTGGACTCGCTATAGGTGCAATGCTCCTCCCGTCAGGAACTGGCTCTGAGGCAGGTGTAGTCGTCTCCAATGCTGGCCTATCTCCACCGACGTTGCTGCTATCTTTTTGTGTTTTGCTATTTTCTTCATTTTTTTTGATTTTTCTGAATGATGGTGCTGCTCCCAAAATGCTTGATGGCCTTGATGCTGGCTTGGCTGACGACTCACCGTCAGATGCAAGATGCTTTCCTTCGCAGTAGGTGATGGCTGGAGTGTCCTACCGCTCCTGAGAGTAACAACATTAGATAAAAATAATTTAATGTACCTGAATCAGGTTGGACACTACCGGCTACCTGCTCCTTGCGTTCGAAATTGTTCGGATTTGCCTCGACTTGAGCAAGGATGGTTGTTTTTGCAGCCGTCAAGTCGTCGATCTTCTGGTTCATCTTAGCCATGTTCTTCATTAAATGTTCAAGGCAGGCCAGGGCCAGATTAACCGGCACAACCTCAGAAGAATCCCCCTGCTGGGGCCTAGAATGCTGGTATGATGGTTGAGACTGCGACTGGTAACCCTGAGAGAATTGGTGAGGAGGAGGGTTGGAGGAATACTGAGAGTTCTGATGATATGTAGCAGCCGGTTGCTGATGATACCCTTGTCCTCGGTATCCGGACTGCTGAGGACCTTGCTGGTAGTTCTGCCTCTATGTGTTGCCGTGAGACGGAGGCTGGTATTGATATGAGGGCTGGAAGGGTCTCCCACCCTGCTGCTGCTGGTGATAGGGCATGTTGCCCATGTTCTGATCCTGAGGATGTCTCTGAGGACGGGTCAGTTGCGCTTCATTGTTTCATACACCGTTGATCTCCTGAATCAGCGGTGGGGGTGGAGAGAACTGCTCGGAGTAGGCTGGCTGGGACTCAGGTTGATATACAACGATCTGTGTCTGAGGCTGTGGGGGTTGCTCCGGAACCTGCACATAATACACGTGCTGAACAAGTTGGGGCTACGGTGGAGTCGGCTGAGGGTTCTGTGGCATTGTAGGCTCCTTCTTCTCAGCATTCGGCTCGGCAGAAGTAGACACAATGTTGCACATGTTGGCATTCAATGCACGAACGAGCTACTCCAGCTGCTGGGAAATCTGATCGAGCTTTTCCAAGCCCTGGGTCCTCTTCTCAATGACAGATAATTTTTCGAGGTCCTGCGACCTCTTCTCAATGATATCCACCTAAGATAGGTGGCTCCCAATGATGCTCAGGTTGGATCTCTCATCCTTGTCCTCGGTGTGAGAAGCCATGTTTACTGGCTTGCTGACGGCAGTTGACACCTTCATGTAGATTCGGGACAAGGATTGAGTGGCTTCGCCTTCAGCCATTTCCTCGAAGACGTTCCATACCACGTCCTCATACTTGTTGAAATGCGAACCACCGCAAGAGGCATCTACAAGCTTTTGGCTCTCAAGTGATAGTCCACCAAAGAAATGCTGCACGAGACTAGTCTTTGGAATTTCATGGTGGGGACACTTCTCCTGGAGATCCTTGAATCTCTCCCACACTTCATGGATAGTCTCGTGGGGTTGCTGGCAGAAACTGGAGATACGGGTACACATATGATTCAATCACCCGAGAGGGTAGAACTTATGGAGAAATGCAGACTTCAGCTCCTCCCAGGTCATGACTACCTTCCCAAGATGGTCGACTCAGTATAAGGCCTTGTCCTGAAGGTTGAAGGGAAAGGCGGTCATCTTGACTACCCCCAGCGGAAAACCAGGGTAGCGAGCAGTGGCAAAGATGCGGCCAAACTTCTTGAGAAAGATATATGGTTCCTCAGTGGTATTCCCGTGGAATATAGGAAGCAGGGACAAAAACTGTAGCTTCAGCTCGAAGTGGGCATGAATACATGGAACCTGAATCCACTCAGTGATGCGACCCGCTCCTGGGTTGTATGTTTCCTTCAGTGTAGGCTTTGGCTGCGGTGGATCTGCTTCCGCTGCATCAAATTTTGGTCCTCCCACTGAGAACTCATCTCCAACCTCTTCAAAATTGGGCTCTTGATTCAGATCATCCTCCCTGCGACCATCTCTGGCGTCGGCCCTCCTCCTCAGATCATTCAGCATATCTTGGAAGGCGGTCTGGGCCAGGGCTTGATAAGTCAACTGTTGATGGATGGCTTGAATGGAAGCCAGCAGCTGACTGTTAACTTCGTTCTGCGTGGTGTGCTTCCCTTCCCCCGGATTGACTTCAGGTTCAGGTTGGGGCTGTGGTCCCTTTCCTCTTCCACCGGCCATCTCAGGATGAACTTGAATTTCTGGCTCGTGATCGGGTGGCGAATCTATATGACGGAGTAAACCCTGATCAGTATCTTCCTGAGCACCTGCTGTTGAGATGAATCTGGAATTAAGGTCAATCCCAGAATGTTGTGAATGGAGCATAGGATATTGACTGAAATCGATCTCCATCCACAAGGGGTTGAGTCGGGGATAAGAGTAATCCCGGTTTATTTAAAGTGGAAGAGCTAATTCGGGTTGCGAGTCCATCCCGAACAACGGATTTATTGGTGAAAGGCAAGCGTTAAAAGAAGAGAGAATAGGGGAATCTAAGGAGAAATTCGCAAGATCCGAACTAACTTCTTGGAGATCACCCCTCTTTATGGAAGACGTCACCGACACGGATTCGATGTGGGCGTCGGCGAGGTCCCAACTGAACCATCAGTGTGATGACATCTTGAGAAGGTCAAAAGGGAAAGATGATGGATGAAGAGCACGAAGGTAAACAAGAAATAAAGGAATGGAAAACAGTAGAAGGCTCACGATGAGCAAGGGTCAAATGGAAGGAAAGCAAAAATGGCGCAAAGGCGCGATGTTTTTGAGCTTGACATTAATTCAACTAATCAATCAAACCCAAAGCAATGGATTCACCAACTCGACCCGTGAAGCCGTGAAGGTTCGGCATTTATCTTTGTGATTTTTACATTTGATTTTCAGGCAATTATCTTTTCACGAGTCCTTAGAGCGCTACGCCTATAGGAGCAAGAGTACTGTCCGAAAAGTATCCCGTACTTGTCCTCCTCCTGTGTAACCTGTAGTCTACACTATTTGAGGTCCTTGTAACCCTTCCTGGTCCCTACTCAGCCAAAGAAATAGAGGGAGGAAGTCGATAGGCGAAACCAATACTTCGGATCTCGTTCGCAACGGAATCACCCGTGATCGTGCAAGAACCTACTCGGACGCAAGACGATGAGACAGACACACCCGTGAAGGCGTGGCCTACGCTCGATACTTCGGACAAGGTCAACGCTCTACACAATAGAGAGTCATTAATGGCGACAAAGCCCTACTCGTCTACGTACGATAGAAGCGCCAATACTTTGGAAATCCAGGCGATACACAAGGCAGCCACAGACTGGGTTTTGGGCTCTAATCCTTACGACGGCGCTCACCTCACTGGGAAGGAAACCTTCCTATGCAACCTGAAAACAAATGAGGGCTTTGCTCTCCCCAAGGCAATGAGTCCAATTAATCAATTTTATTTAGGTCAAGTTTTCTTTAGCAGTCCCTTTTTAAATTTTTTTGGGTGTTATCACTTGTTTTGAGTCACTTCAATACAAGCGCCTAATGGTTTTGTATTTTTTTCTTTGGTTCCTATTTGATCCAAAAATAGAGGGAGAAGAGTTTAGAAAAGCAATGCAAGGCGACACCAAGATGGAAATCTCACCTTTGCGCCTAAATGATGAATGCAAAGATAGAAGACTTACAGTGCCTCCCAGCTCTCTCCATGCGAGATGCAAAACAAAACTTTATAAACCTAATCTAAATGTCGATATGCACACGGAAATCGTCCTAAGCAGGCAATTGCTAACGTGAAGAACCACAAGTTAATCACCAATCCTCAATCCAAGAGTCCGGTCTAGGCTCACCCCTCCTCCTCTCGATAAATCGAGTTCAGGAGCAGCACTTGGCAGGGTGGGCTCGCGGTGCAGTGGCTCGAAGATGGTGAAGCAACTGTTTAATTTAAACTAAGTCTAAAAATGTACTATCGGTACATGCAATGGTTATTAGGGTGTTTGGACCTAATTTACTCGATCAAGCAAAGCCTAAAAGCTAAGGGCTCATTCCACAAAAGAAAGGAAAAAATAAAACAAAATCGGAAAATGACAGCGAGAAAATGCGATGAAAACCGCGGTGAGCCCCCAGGTGTACAAACACCTGGAAATTGGGCCCGAGTGTCCAAAGTGTCCAAGTACCTCTATTATTACAAATTATAAATGGTCTCTCTCTCACCAAAATGAAAAGAACTAACTATCTCTCTCTCTCAAGTTCTCCTGCTCTCTCCTGCCGGCTAGGGTAGAATAGTCGGCTCCTCCTCCCAAGGCTGCTCAGGATCCCCTAGGCGATCCTTCTCGGTCAGTGGTCCCTCGCAAGAAAATAAGAAGAGATGTCAGACAGTTCATAATAAATTGTACGCTAAAAACAGATAATCAAAAATGGCTAAGCAGATAAAAGACACAAGTGTACTCTACAAGCTGATGCTCCCCGGCAATGGCGCCATTTGAAAAATGGTAAAAGCGAGAGCCGCTAAATAGTGGCCTGACAAATCAGACTCACTGTCGCTGGGCGACTACTCAAGCCTTCACGTTCGTCAACAATTGACCCACACAATTAATTAAACAATCAAGAGTAAGGATCAAAATTCATTATACCCTACTAAAATGTACAGCGTCAAGCAAGTAGGGGTCGAACACCGGAAACAAGGGTGTAGAGTGTAGACAAAATGTCAAACCCGATGCCTAATGAACTACTTAGCCAATATGGATTTTTTGTGGGTTTTTGAATTTATATTTTTTATTTTATTTTGTTTAGTTTTATATTTTTGTATTTTGATTTTTAATTTTCTGATATTATATTTTCTTTTTATATTTTATATTTTTTTGTTTTTATAAATAGAATAGATAAATAATATAAGAAAAGAGGTGATAAGATATTTATAAAAATGAGGGAAAATGCTCAAAAATTAGGAAATAAACTATTTTTGATCTTTTTATATTTTTCTACTATTTTTGTGATTTTTGGCGATTTTTCAGAATGTTTTTGGTTTTTTGAAAAGTCAAAATAAAGAAAACAGTGAATAAAGGTGCTGGCCGAGATTAAAATGGGAATGAAAAATAGCAAACCCTAGCAAAATTTTCCAAAATTAATTTTAAAATAGAGATAATAAAATAGGGAAACTAGAGGATCTGAGTTTGTATTTTTAGAAATTTTCTAGGATTTTTTAGATTTTTATGAAGTTTTTAGGGGTTTTCTAATTTCTAAGGTTTTTTTGAAATTTTTAGTGATTTTTGGTCAGTAATTATAAGACACTAAAATAGACAAAATATAATATTTTTAGATGTTTTCAAAAAGTTTTGCTAATTTTTATGGATTTTCTAATGTAGACAATAGCTAAAATGCATTTTTTTGATTTTTAATAAATATCAAAATGTAATAAAAATGGAAAATAAAAATATAGCGTGAATGTGCAATGCAACAGAAGCTTGACTTGATTTTTGTGGAGTTTTTGGGTGTTTAGAGATGCATGCAATAATTAGAAAAAACATAAAGAAACTCAAGCCTAGCAGGGGCATTTTTGTAATATTCAAAAGCTACAGGGAAAACATTGCAATTTCACCAAAAAGTCACGCGCACAGCACGTGTTCTGCTGTTCACAGGGGTATATTTGCAAATAACAAAAAGCGACAGGAGTGCAAATAACCCACAAATATATTTAAATCACTACGCACATGGGTGGAAATGTAAATACGTAAAAGTTCGAGGTGCTTGGCGCAAAATACCCAAAATCACGGGTGCCCGTCACGTGAGGTGACGTGGACCGGGACTAAAGAGTAAATCAAAGAAGTCACGGGTCCTAGTTGCAACTTTTACAAATATTTTACTCAACAATTGAAAGTTTTAGGACAAATACGTAAATACAAAAAGCGCGGGGTTGGATGCAAAATACCCCTCGCAGCGCGCGATCAGACGGCTGATGACGATCCACTTATCCACGTGTCCTGATCTGGTGACCCGATGGCGCTTCGCACGAATGTCCAAGATTAGATCCCCACGAAGAGATCCGACGGTGGAGGGTCTTGATGATCTGATGGCTCCTGTGCGTTCTGGACGATGCCCCTAATCCAATGGCGGAGAGAGGTTCACGAAGAACACACTCCCCGATGAGCTTTGAAGATCGGTTTCGGACGACACACGGCCTCTCCGGCCCTAGGATCGAGGGCAAAAGAATCCTGGGGCCCTTCTGCGTTGAACGGCGGTCTCAGCAGCGGCTGAGGGAGCTTGGCATGGCACGACGAGGATGGAGAGCTGGGGAGGCGCTCCCTGGAGTATCGAGGCTCGATAGAGCCTCCTCTTTGGCTCTGACCTGCAGGGTTAGATGCACAAAAACTAGGCGGGGCTACAGGGGTCCTCGGATGAAGAAATGGGGGTGATTCATGGCTCGGGCGTGGACCTCCGACGAAGGGCGGAGAAGGAGCTCAGGTTGCTCGATCTGAGCGAGATCGAGGTGGATGGAGGGGTGGAGCATAGGGACGGAGCAACGAGGAATGAAATGGAGATGATCGTGGAGGCTGTAGGTGACGGACGAAGGCGGAGGGTGGAGGCGGAGCTCCGGCTCCGCCGTGGGATCAAAGGATGATTCACGGCGAGGGGGTTAATGAAACCTAAAACTGTTACTAAGCTAAGCTACCATACAGATAAGCTACAAGAAAATGCAAGAAAAAAGGAGGAAGGCTCACCGGGGGGCGAAGATGGCAACTTCGGGCAGAGCTCCGATGAGGGGCTGGATCGACCTCGATTCGACACCAAATGGCGCAAACCCAAGCTCGAATCGCTTCCTGCTGTCACCAGGAGTGCAATGGGCTAGGGGTTTACGAGCGAAAATGGAGGAAGAGGGATCCTGAGAGAAGGGAAGTCGGCGGCCTCGTTTTGTAGGGTTTGACCACAGATTGGAGAGGTCCCAAAGATCAAGGATTATCTTGCGAATCGATGACCCACTCCCCTAGGAATTGTTAGGGCGTGAATCACCAATCCTCGAGGACCAAAAGTCACGAAGACTCTATCGCCAAAGGATGAAAGATTGGGTCTCAAAAAATCCTCGAAGATCGATAAGAAAAATAAAAATCTGACGGAACAGGAAGGGTCAGACAGTTGACCGGAGGTCAATTGTCAGACCTCTCTGGTTGGTCCACGTGGACCAACCAGAAAACTCCCGAAAAAAATGCTTTATAAATTCAATTTAAAATAGTAAATGAATTTATTAATTTTTAATTATAAAATAAAAAATGTTTATTTTTTATGAAGTATTTTATT
This sequence comes from Ottelia alismoides, assembly GCA_037367405.1. Lineage (NCBI taxonomy): Eukaryota > Viridiplantae > Streptophyta > Magnoliopsida > Alismatales > Hydrocharitaceae > Ottelia > Ottelia alismoides. Next base: position 1,015,864 of record JAZKJV010006375.1, read on the forward strand.
ATGATTTTTAATTATTTTTATGAGGTATAAAAATACAAGTTACTATTTATAGGCTATATAGGTATATATATCTATATATTTTAATATTTTATGTATTTAATTTATTTATTTTTGTTTATTATTTTATATATTTATAAAATATTGTTATACACTTAAATATATTTTTATTTTATTTTTATGAAGTATTTTGTACACTTAATAAAATAAAAGTATGAATTATACATGTATAAGTATAGGTATTATACCTATGTATATTATTTACAAGTATATTTAATTTGAGTTTTCTTTGAGTTTTTATTATAATTTTAATACAAGTATTTATTATAAATAATATTTATAAAATTATAAAAATATAAAATTGTAAAAATAATGAATAATTAATGAAATGAATATTTTAATCTGTACAAGTATACAATATGGGTCCAAAACTCAACTTTCAAACCGTAGCTCCGCCAAATGCGAAACCACCGCCACTAAATAGCTTATTTTTAATTATATACAATTAAAGGTGACTTTGATGCATTTGGATTATTATTTGTGAGATACAGGTCTGGGATGTTGGGATTCTGAATTTTTATTCAGACCATAACTTTTTATCTGTGTATTATTTTTGAGTGAAATCAAATTTGTATTTTTCTTTATTTATTTATCTAAACTTTCATGTTCGAAGTTTCTTTATTTGAAGTGTAAAAAGTGGAACCAAGAATAGGTCCCAAAATGAATTAAGAAGAATAGGTATTTGACCCTTATCTCCCCTACTTTATTCCTTGTCGACCTAGTCATCGAGATGCCTAGGTCTCGGGGTTTCAGGTAATAAAATATTTACAATATTTTATTCTTTTTCTTTTATTTTATTTATTCTATAATTTTGGCTTTAAAAACCGCATTTTATACAATATTTACACGATGATGCATGAATGCTAAAGTGCTTAAATTAAGCCTATTTACACACATTTACTAGGGTTTTTAAAGCCAAAATGATAGAATAAATATGATGAAACGTAGATTCATCACGACTCCTCCCCATTTTGGAAGAGAAACGAAGAAACGAAGCCCTAGGGAAAAGATATTGTTTTGGGAAAATTACGCTATGGTCCCTAGAGGTTCTGAAATTTGCAAAAGAGTCCCTACACTACAAAATAGAGCACATGCTGAGCACATGCTTTCTGCGTAAATTGTAAACTTTTCCTTGCATTTTATTTCTGTTATTATTGTTGGAAAAACTTTTGCTAATTGCTTTTTAGCCCCTGTTTCAGGACAATAGACTTGCTTGTTATCTTTGAATGGAATAAATATTTTTACGATTGCAAAATTTTGTAAAAAATTGTGTAAGCTCTTGCTATGCGTGTGAACATGATATGAAATTTTCATAGCATTTTGTATTTATTTGATATTATTAAAAAATAAAAAATAGTGTATTTTTGTCTACTCGAAATTTGAAAATTCATAAAAATTCGAAAATTAGCTTAAAAATTCCATAAAAATTAATGTAGGTGTATTTTGGTGTGTTTTAACTTCTGACCAATTTTTGTGCATTTTCACTTATGAAAACCAAAAAAAAATGCGAAAAACAACAATTCTTAAAAAATTGTAGAAAATTATAGAAAAATCAAAAAATTTTGATTTTAGTTTCTAATTGTAGATATTGCTTTCTAGTTTCGTTTAAAAGTAAGTTTCAAGGATTTTGAGCACTTAAAAGATTTTTAAATTTAAAAATACTCCTGACTGTGAATAGTTTTCTCTGTTTTTCACCGTTTGATTTTTAGAAAATTATAAAAACATCAGAAAAATTCGAAAAAATTACCAAAAATATTTTAAAATATATAAAACCCAAAAATATTTTCCTTTTAATTTTCTGAATATTTTTGAATAATCAAAAACATACAAAAAGAGTGGTGTTGTGTGTTGTTTATCTTTTGTGCTTATTTCAAAAAATAAAAAAAAATAAAAATTCAAAAACCACTGGAAATTAGCTTGGAAATCTGACTACTTAGTTTTTAAATCGTGCTCCTTGTGTTCGATCCCGGTCGCTATACCTGGTAAAAAGAATAGCGGAAACCGCTTACATTGAATTTTTGGATTTTTCCGAGTGGTTTATAATTTTTCTCGTTGACCGATTCGAGTGGCTGTGAACAACGACAACATTTTTGCATATTATTTATCCATCTCAATTGCGTCGGATTTCGTGTCATCACCAATGTGTACGGACCAACTGGCTCGGTGGCAGGTTCTTTGGCTACGGATTTCTCAAAGGTAGGAACAAACAGAGATGAAGGCATATGGCTCATTGGAGGTGATCTAAATGTAATCTTGTTTCCGGAGGACCAGCCTTTGCGAGGGGGTGGACGAGACGCAGGATCAGAAGATTTTAGAGACCAGGTTGACGCTTTGGGACTCACAATTATTGACACAGCAAGATGTGCCTACACTTGGTGGAATGTGAGATTCAGATCACGACTGGATAGATTTCTTCTGTCGCCTGAGGCAGTGGAGTTTTTCCCCCTCTCTCGGTCATGGGCACTACCTCATGCGCATTCAGACCACACACTGATTCTATGGTCATCTAAGGAGAAGAAGCGGCCCAGGTCTTTTTTCATATTAGAGTGTGCCTAGCTGCTGTAAGAGGGGTTCATGGAGGAGGTGGTAACACGATGGAGGGGATGGCAGGTTGAGGGTTTGGCGGTGGCGTATCTGGCAGCCAAGTTAGTGCTGATGAAGAATTTCTTACTTGATTTCAATCGTGGAGTGAGGGCACGACGGAGGGAGCAGAGAAGTGAGGCCCAATAGGGAATGGTCCAACTGGATGGGCTAGATGACCAGAGGGAACTTGACCAGGATGAGGTGTTGGAGCGGGCAAGGCTTCTTGACGTGTTGCTTCTAGAGGACGGGAAGGAGGAAGTGCATTGAAGGCAGAGATCTAGGCAGAAGTGGTTGCGGGAAGGGGACACGAACACAAGGTTCTTCCATTCGATGGCTTCTGGTAGAAGAATAAGGAATTTTCTATAGAGCATTGAGGAAGGGGGGAGGGTGGTTGGGGACTTTATGCTTGGGCGACCTCTCAGGGATCATTTTGTGCATATGTCGAGGAGAAAGCTAGGGAAGGGGTGGGGGTGGTGTGGAGCAGGGGTGGAGTCTTTGTCGAAGGAACATGCACTTGGGCTTGAAGCACCTTTAGCTGAGGAGGAGGTGAAAAGTGCGGTATGGGGGTTGAATGTGGACGGGGCCCCAGGACCATATGGTTTCCAGTGTTTTTCTACAAGGAGTTATGGGACCTGTTGAAGGAAGACCGGCTGGCTGTAATCAATGAGTTCAAAGATGACAATAGGGGCTTCAAGAAGGTTAATCGAGCGTTGCTCTTCCTCCTTCCCAAGAAGGAGCGCCCGATACGTGTAGAGAATTATAGACCGATTGTGTTGTCTAATGCAATCTATCTGATCGTTGCCAAGGTACTAGCGAATAGACTAAGAAGGGTGCTTGATGCAGTAATTCTGCAGAATCAGACTTCTTTTATCCCTGGTCGGCAGATGGCAGACAAGCTAGTAATGGCGTCTGAGAATTGCCTCCAACAGAGACAGGAAAACAAGAAGGGATTGATATGGAAGACTGATTTTGAGAGGGCTTATGACTATATGGACTAGAGTTTCTTATGGGAATCGCTGCGATGTTGTGGCTTCACTGATTTATGGATATCCTAGATGAAGAGGTGTGTCACGACCTCGTCCTATGCAGCTTTGGTGAATAAAAAGGCCGGAATGGGGTTTTTCTAGCTATAAAGGGGTGTACGATAGGGATGCCCATTAGTGTCAATGCTTTTTATTTTGGTGGTGGATGATTTAGTAGTGATGTTTGATGACCGGTTAATCCAAGGATCTCAAGATCCGGGTGAGGTAGAAATCACTCTCGGGTCGTTGTAACCCGGATCGAAAGGACTCGGTAAATCAAGAAAAATATAGAACCACCAAACTCAAAGATAAAATCTATAAAAACCAAACAACGGTCCTCGCTAGTTTATTAACCTGGTATAGCGATCAGGGTCGGACTCAGGGAGCACGAGATGGCCAATACGACCTACGAAGTAGTCAAAATCAAAAATAAAGTATAAAATATTTTTTCCTGGATTTTAATTGTTTTTAAAATTTTTTGTGTTTTTAATTATATAAGAAAATGGGAAGACAAGCAAGTTCAAAAATTTATTTAAGTACTCAAAAATACTCCAAAAATTAAAATAAAATTGTTTTTGTGTTTTTTATGTTTTTAAGTGTTTTTGATGAATTTTTCAGAATTATTCAATTTTTAGTTAATTTTATAAAAAATCAAGAAAGAGGAAAACATGAGCACTATGTACAGTCAAACGTGAAAGGCCAAATAAAAATATATAATTAGCCTATAAAAATCTGATGGTAATTTTTATGCAAAGTAAATGCAAAAACTAAATTCCAGAAAAAGAGTTTGCAATTTTTTAAATTTTATAGAATATTTTAGAATTTTTATAAGGTTTTTAATTTTTTTTAATTTTTTTGGTTTTTTTAAAACCAAATGGAACACAAATTGGATTGAAGCTTGAAACAACTAAACAAACAATCCCTAATTTTTTTAGAATTTTTAGAGAAATTTTTATATTTTTCTTTGATTTTCTATTTCAAACAGTAGCAAAAATACGCGTTTTTTATTTTTTAAAAATAGTAAAAAGCATCAAAATGTTCCAAAAAATTAGACAAATTTTTACACAATGGTAGGAGCCACGTGTCTAAATTTCACTAGATTTGGATTTTATTTGCTATTTTATCCAACAAATAAAAGAGCTATAGCACACAGGGACCTATATGTAAGAAAACATAGTTCCAGGGGCCTAACTGTAACACGTGCGAAAAACTTAAGGTATAAAGTGTAAAAATCCCAAACAATCAGCACATGTTCAAATTACTTCACGCACAGGGGTGTAAATGCAAATTCCAGAAACTAAATTCCATTTCATAACATAGCAGAAAACCCAAGCCCATACATGCAAAATGTCCAAAATATCACGTTCCAAGAGTGCAAACTTATTCACTAGACTAAACAAAAACTGCTAAAAGCTGCAGGGGTATGGGTGTAATTACCCAACCGAGGCGCGTGCGTGCCAGATGTCGCGAGGTGAATGGCTGATGATGGACGACCCTGCTAACGTTGTCTGGACAATCCAACGGTGATGGCGCGATGGCGAACGTGGGAGGAACGTGACCGTTACATCAGGGATCTAATGATCTGACATGGCAGAGCACGGACGGTGGGGAATGCGAACTGGTACTGTGGGGCGATCCAACAGCTGTAGAGGGACGAGGAAGAACAGCTCTTGGATGAGTTTCCCCGACCCTCCGGAGATGATCCAGATGGCCGATGGACGATCGGAAGGGGGGGTCTTCCTCGCGATGACATTCCACGTCGAATGGCTGCCTCCGATGAAACCTCCAACGGTCGGATCCTTCGGCAGGGGAGGAGCAACCTAAAGTAGCTCCGGTGAAGGGATGGTTTCGCGACCAAGGGGGGTACCTGCTGTTATTCACCTGCAAAACAAAGCTCTCGCTTGGAGGAGCACTCCGGCGGGGGTTATTGGCCTAAAGGGAAAGGGAAGCGTCGTGAATGGTCGAAGGGGGGTTCCAGCGTACGTGAGAGATGGAACCCAACTTGATCTAAGTTTGGGTGGCTCAGTTCGAGGTGATCAGGTCACGTTGGAGGGTGACGATGAGTCGGATAGATGATCGGTATGAGTAGGATGGACTGGCGGAGCTCCGGCCACTAGGGCGGAGCTGGCAGAGCTGGATTGTAGAAATCGGAAATGGGCGATGCTACAGAAGCTAGAGGGACTACATGATGAACGTGGTCGACTGTGCTGGAGCTGACGGAGCTCCTGGGATCTTTGCCTCGATGGCTCGTCGGGGCCAGAGGCTCGAGCTCGCTCGGCGGCAGAGCACGGCGGCGAAACCACCGGATCAGTGGCTGCAACCCATGAAACCTCGCTGCGACACTCTCCTCCGATAGCTGTCACTCTAGGGAGAGGAATGGAGCTCCTGGGAGACGAAGGTGATAGCCAAAGATGATCTGAAATGTCGGTCGGAGCTGGGACTTTATACAAGTAAGGGTCCAGCAAGAAGGAGTCAGGCATGGCGCTATGGTACACGGATCCCTAGAATCATCCCCGGGCGAGGGTATCGGATGAAGCATCTGTAAATGGAGCCCGGGGTCTTGGAAAAAGGGAGCAGATCGAAGTGGGAAAAATGGGAGAAGTCGGGTCAAAAACCCGATCCGCCTGGAAGGAGGTCCGCGAGGGAGAGTTGAATGGGGGTCAACATCCCCCGTGGACCAATCAGAAGCCTCCATTTATTAAATATTTGAAAATTCTATTAAAATTAGTAAATGGTTTTATTTCGAAAAATTTTAAACATAAAAAATGTTTATTATTTTCAAATTATTTTTTTGTGATTTTTATTTATTTTTTTGAAAAATAATTAACGTATTTACATTATATTGTTATTATATATAGGTATATATACATATGTATTTTTTATTTTTATTTATAATTGTTTATTTTTGTATAATTATTCCAATTTTATATTTTATTTATTTACAACATAAAATTTGGAATAGAAAGGTATTTTTTTATTTTTATGATTTATTTACACTAGCTAAATAAATAGATCTATATACATATGTATATGGTATATATACAAGGTGAAAATTGATTTTTATTATTTTTTTATTTTTATTTTTATGATTTTTATTTTATTTTTATAAATATGTACAAGGTATGAGAAACACTTTTTATTTTTATTTTGAGGAAAATAAAATTATTTCTATACATAGGGTTATGTACAATGTATTGAGCCACCCTATCTCTCTCTACTTGGTTTCTTTTGCGGTCAGGCCCATGTTGAGCCCTCCCTTGGGATTAGATCACTCAATATTTATTCTAAATATTTCTCTCTTTTTCTTGTGTATCTTTATTCTTTTATTTATGCACTTAAACATGCTAATTATTGATATTTACACAATGCATGCATTTTGGTACTTTATTCTATTTACATATATCTACATGGTGTTTTGCATAGGTTTTTAGCTAAAATAAAAGAATAAAGAGTGATGAATGATGATTCATCACCCCCCTATACTTAACTTTGCTAGTCCCTTAACAAACACTTATTTGAAAAAGAAAGGAAAAGAAAAAGAGGAGAAATGCATGAATCAATGCTGATTATTAAACTTGCCTTCATTAAATTGAAGTATGGAGCTAGGTCAGATCTTTGGATTATTAATGTGTCAGAACCTTATTGGGACTTAGGTTTAAAACTTAACAGCCTCTAAGATCCACTAATCTATAGTCAAGACTCCTCAGTATTCCAGATCAGAACAAGTCTACATACACAAACCCTGAAGACCATGAATCTTTCCTTGTACAGTGTAAGTGAGGTATAGCTCTCCACCTCAAAAGTAGCAAAATGACAACCCTCCCCAATAAGGTAACTCTATGACCCTAGTCTGGCCACTCTTTCCTCGAGGAGCGGGGTATTACCTTCTAAGTTCAAGTTCAACCGGCTCAAGAAGAGGGGGAAGAAGAGAATGGACCATGGCCAGTGTAGCTATGTATCCTTGGGAGCTCAACAAGTGTAGCCAAATCTCCCTACTGCAAGCTACATAAGATGGAACATGAGTCTCAAGCTTTGCTTATTGCACTATACACACTCCGGTGGGATTATCATTTTCTCTTAGACCCACCACTTTTTTGGAGTTATTTTCTTTTTTCATTTTTTTATGTGCATATATGCAACATATCTACAAAGTGCAGCATATATACATAAGGAGTTTTTCCTCTTGAGCCAGTAGACTATCCCTCTTTTGAAGCATTATTGCAACCCACAACTCCTGTCGTTAGACCTCATGGCAACCAGACCAAGTTGAGACGCACTTCCTTCACTATAAGAAACAGAGAGGTTCCGCCTAGAAGTACTACCCTCATATGCTACCCCAAGTCAAGGAAGACTGCCTCCTCACCGCCTCATCCGTAGAGAGCTCGGTGTAAAGTGTGGGTCCAAGTCAAGCCATTGTCTATATGAGTCATGTGTGTGTTGTTAAGTGCTCTACTTAAGCTCATCGAGATGACATATGATCATAGCCTAGTGGACTCAAAGAATTAAGTCACCATGGACCTGAAAAGTCTCAACCCTAAGCCATATAAGGTTCCTCTTATAATTAGGTGGATCAAGATCTTAACCAAGCTCCATTTTCTAATTTAATTCCAGGCTGGTTTAAATGTCAACTATGATCCAGGAAAAACTGTACAAATATTTACACAATATTTACACATGTGCAAAATTTTTTAAAAATGTTTTGAAAACATGGATGTATGCATGAATGCAAGTTTTGCAAAATATGTACACAAATTTACACAAGGTTTTTGCAAATTTTGATTTTCAAAACATTTTACAAAAATTTTGTACTATATACATAATTTTGATGAGAAAATACTTACAAGCTATTTACATAAAAGATTTTTACAAACATTTTTATAAAAATAATTTGTACGAATAGCTATGTATGTGCAACAAAAGAATTTTTATTTACAAGGAAATTTTTTTAATTTTTTATGAATTTTTGGGTTTTAGCCATTTTTATTTATTAAAACACTCACACAAAGTACGAGTTATGGCTAAAGTATATATGGAATATATACACACCCCCCTATAATTAGCTCGAACGATGTCCTCAGAGTCAAGAGCGATGAAGAAGACATAACTCATGCTTGGTATCGAGAAGTGAAAAAGGAAGGCTATATACAAAGACGAATGAAAGAATAGAAATGCAAGAGGATCTCGGAATTTCCCCCTATACTTAGGATCAAATAATCCTAAGTATAGCAGGCTGTACATAAAGGGACATCCGAGTGAGAATGTACAGGGTCTACCTCCCCTATACTTAGGGTAAAATATCCCTAAGTATAGGCAGCAAAACAGAGGTAAAAATGAATCAAAAGAAACCCAAAAGTCTCACACCCCTCTATACTTAGGGTAAAGTGCACCCTAAGAATAGCAACGTCGAAGATGTAAATGGGGTGTTGGATTGAAGAATAGTGTGATATGGACAACTGGATCTATAAAAGTCAGGAGAACAGTGATAATCAGGCGTGAGATGCAATAGATGTGAGTCAAGAGACCACATCTCACACAAAGTGAATCGGGGCAACGTCAATGACCCGCAGCTCATGATCTAGATATGGCTTGAGCCGCTGACCGTTAACACGAAAGGTACTCTCAGAAGACAACTCAAATATATCGATACTCCCGTTGTCGTGTACCTTTCTCACCAAGTAAGGTCCCTTCCATTTGCTCTGTAGATTCCCTGGGAATAATCTCAACCTGGCATCGAACAACCATACTCATTGTCCTGGCTCAAACTGCTTGTGGCTGATATGAGAATCATGCCACTCCTTCACTCTTTCCTTATACTGTAGGCTGCTCGAAAAGGCTGTATCACGAATCTCCTCCAGGGCTGTTAACTCTACCCTCCTCTGATCTCCTACATGCTCTGGATCCAAAAGTATATCAGTAACAACCCAAAGTGACCTATGTCTCAGCTCAACAGGTAAATGGCAGGGCTTGTCATAAACGACGCGAAAGGGAGATGTACCCAAAGGAGTCTTGAAAGACGTCCCATATGCCCACAAGATTGAGTCCAAAAGCTGTGACCAATCCTTTCTGTCCAGGCGGACGACTTTCTGCAATATAGTCTTGATCTTCCTGTTCGACACTTCAGCAAGACCATTCGTCTGAGGGTGGTACAATGTGGCTACTCGATGGTCTATGCTGAACTCGCTAGCAAGGGCCTTTACCTTGTTGTTGACGAAATGAGACCCGCCGTCAGATATCAACACTCGAGGTACCCCGAACCATGAAATGATATGCTTCCTCAAAAATCTACAAACAGTCCCAGCATCTGCAGTTCTGGCAGGGATAGCCTCAACCCAATGACTAACATAATCCACGGCTAACAGAATGTACTCAAATTCCTGACTCCTAGGGAATGGACCCATGAAATCGATGCCCCATGCGTAAAAAACCTCACAGAAGTGAATGGGCTGCATCGGCATCATATCACGCTGTCTACAAGTGCCCATCCTCTGACAGCTCATCAGAGTCCTTGAAGAGGGTAGGCCACCATAGGCCAGATTGGAGCACTTTTTGTGCCGTTCTCCTCCCAGAGTGATGTCCTCCTGCCTCAAGCTTGTGGTAGTAAGTGAGGACGCTATGGTGCTCCTCCCGAGGAATGCACCTACGCCAGACGCTTTCCCCTCCTTCGTGATAAAGGACGGGATCCTCCCAGTGGTAGAACTTGGCCTTCACGAGGAAGGTCTCAAGTCGCTGCCTGGGCCAGTCCTGTGGGACTTTCTTGGCAACAAGAAAGTTCACAATATTGGCGTACCACGGGAGAGAGGCGATAGCAAGGATCACCTCATCTGGGAAGGTCTCACAAATAGGCTCAATCTGCTCAGAATCCTCAAGATACTCCAATCGGTAGAGATGATTCGCCACCACATTCTTGACTCCTAGCTTATCCTTAATCTCAATATCAAACTCCTGGAGTAGAAGGATCCATCTGGTCAATCTCTCTTTGGCATCCTTCTTTCCCATGAGGTACCTGATGGTAGTACGATGAGTGTAGATGGTCACTCTAAATCCAATGATGTAAGATCTGAACTTATCTAGGGCAAACACTACGGCTAGCATCTCCTTCTCAGTGGCTGTATAGTTCCGCTGCACGGCATCCAATGTACGGCTAGCGTAGTGAATAGCAAATGGGATTCCATCCATCCTCTGTCCCAGCACGACCCCTACAGCAAAATCGAAGGCGTCCGTCATGATCTCGAATGGGAGAGACCAATCGGGTGGCTGGAGAACATGAGCCTCTACAACACGACTCTTGAGAGTCTCAAACGACGATAGACACTTATCATCAACAAGGAACTCGGTGTCTTTCGTCAGCAGATCAGTCAACGGTCAGACGATCCTACTAAAATCATGAATGAAGCGCCTATAGAAACCGACGTGCCCCAGAAAAGACCGTAACTGCCGCAAGTTGGACGGTGGATTGAGTTTTCTATTGACATCCACCTTGGCCGGATCAACCTCCATGCCCCTGTTGGAGATGATATGGCCAAGCACTGTCCCCTGAGTCACCATGAAGTGACTCTTCTCCCAAGACAACACAAGGTGAACCTCAATGCATTGCTGAAGGACTCAGTCTAGGCAGTCAAGACAAGAATCGAATCTGTCGCCGTAGACCGAGAAATCATCCATGAAGACCTCCAAGCACTCCCCCACCATGTCCGAAAAGATGGACATCATGCATCTCTGGAATGTCACCGGAGCGTTACACAATCCAAATGGCATGCGTCTGAAAGCATATGTCCTGAAGGGACAAGTGAAGGTGGTCTTGTCCTGGTCCTCGGGCGCGATGGCCACCTGATTATAGCAGGAGTACCCATCCAAAAAACAATAATGGCTCTTCCCTACCGGCCTCTCAATAATCTGATCAATAAAGGGCAGGGGGAAATGATCCTTCTTGGTGGCCTGGTTCAATCGTCTGTAGTCCACACAGACCCGCCAAGAAGTGGGTACCCGGGTAGCGATCTCCTCTCTAGACTCACTGACAACTGTGGTGATGCCCGTCTTCTTGGGCACCACATGAAATGGACTGACCCACTTGGAGTCGGAGATGGGGTAGATAAAATCGGCGCTCCACCATTTCGAGATCTCCTTCATGACAACCTCTCGAAGATTCGGGTTCAGCTGCCGCTGGAACTCACGCGACGGCTTTGCCTCCTCCTCGAGATAGATATGGTGGGAGCATAGGGCCGAACTTATCCCCTGGAGATCGGCTACACTCCATCCTATCGCCTTGCGGTTCTTTTCAAGAACCCCCATCAGACGGGATTCTTGCTCTCCAGTCAGATCAGCGGAGATAATGACTGGGTACATCTCATGCTCACCCGCAAGGAACCTATACTTCAGCGACGACGGTAGCGGCTTCAGCTCTGGACAAGTAGGTGCTGGCGAATCTGGCCTCTGAAAGGTCTGAGTGAATGCTGCCAAATCTACATGGGAGAATGAGAACTCTCGCTCACAATCTGGATCAGGAAAAGGCTGGTCTGCTGACTGTCTCTGCTCTGCATGGAATCAACCTCCTCCCTGGCTGTAGGCTCAGTGGAAGTCAGACATGGTATCAAGTCATCAAACTCTGCCCAGTCAATGTCTAACTCTGAGGTATCTGTATCAGACTCACAAAAATCTGTCTCACGGTCGGGAACCGGCTCTGCTCCCTGAAAAGAATCCTGGACCAGGAACATGCTCTCCAAGCTCTCCTCTGCTGGTGTCTCTGCATCAGCGAACTATGAAGGTGAGAGGATGGCCTGTGCGACTGGATCTGCCTAAACTGCCTCGTCATCTGTAATCACAAAATCGCAGTTTTAGTGCATGTCTCACCCTGCCTCTGTCATCTACTCTGAATCGGAAGTCAGCTCTGAGCAAGCTGAATCTCTGGCTCTAGTCTCCTCGACCGTCCTATTTGTATACTCTCACCCTCGACGCGAAAGTACACCTTCCCGCTATCATGGTCGGACACTGCCTTGGCTGTGGCCAAGAACGAGCGTCCTAGAATGATCGGGGTATCGGTCACAGACTCAGGGATTTCCATGTCCAACACAACGAAGTCCACGGGAAATTTCAGGCCCTGAATTGTGACGACAACGTCCTTCAGCAACCCCTTCGGCCTCTTGACAGATCGATCAGCAAACTGAAGGACCGTCCTGCTCTGTCGTAGAGTGCCCAACTCAAAGCGGTTGAGAAGGGCTGTCGGAAGTAGGTTGATCGAAGAACCGTTGTCTAATAGAGTGTGGTCGAACCTCTACTCATGGATGTGGCATCTGACATACGGGGCTCCTGCATCTGGCCTCTTGGCTGGCAGACGGTTCTGTATCGCGAAACAAGTGGCTCGAGTAAGCATATGGATCTCAGACTGATGGTTCCTCCTCTTCCTCCTAACTGTGGTCCTGTCTCTGAGTGATCTCTTGAGTAGAGGTATGTGCTCCAAGGCCTCCTGAAGAGTCAACTGTATATGGAATCTATCTACCATCTGCTGGTTGAACTCTATCTGGTGATTCTTTTTCTGATTTTCTATTTTCTTCCCCTTTGCCATATGAAGTGCTTATAGAAAGGGGATCACAGGGTCCTTCTCAGATGAAGGACTAGGAGAGGGCCTGAAATGCTCATGAACAACAGAATCCACAAAAACATCATCAATCAACACATGTGGATCCGAAAATAATAAACCCTTTCCTTTATTTCCAGAAATATCCTGAGATACATGTACAAACGGAAAGACAACAGGACTAGCAGAAGTAGAACTGGTGGCCTTAGTACCACCCTCGGCATGTGGACTCGTGGCATCAGTATCGCGCTTTGGCTCAGCAACTGTGGTGGCGTCGGTACCATCTCCTCCAACTGGTGAAGCGACGACCTCAGTAACGTCAGCTGGATCAACATCCATGGTGGCATCAGTACCACTGTCATCATCTCTTGCGATGTCAGTACCGCGCTCCTCCTCGCCTGGCACTCTGGAAGTGACATGAGGACGTCGTTCAGACGAGGCGCCACCTGCTGGCATCCTACCGCTCCTAAGTGTAACAAAATCAACATCAAACATGTATGCAGACATATCACCAAATGAATTACAAGGAGTGGTAATCTCTGTGAGCTCTACCTGCTCAGACTTCCTCTTCAGGTTGTTCGGATTTGGCTCAATCTGGGTAGGGATGGGGGCCTTCCCTCTCACAATCTCCCGCATCTCCTGGCGGAACTCATCCATCTCCCGTCTAAAGGTAGCCTGCTGCTCGATCATGAGACGGGCTAGATCGTCCAAGGCATGGTTCTCATAGGTCAGCCTATGAGAACCTGACGGGTGGCCTCGCTGGTAGTGAGGCTGCTACGGCTGGTGCGGGTGAGAGGGGTACTGTGGATGATACTGCTGAGGCTGCTCTCGCCTCCAAGGTTGTCCCTACTGATAGGGACGAGGACCGTACTGCTGTTGTGGCACTGCTGCTGTAGGACTGGGCGGCTGCTGATGCTGCTCTCGCTGATGGTCGTACTGGTCACCCTGAATTGGAGGCTGTTGCTGGGAACTGGTGACTTTGGCCGACCAGCGGAATCCGGGATGGTCTTGTTGGATACCAGACTGGGGTCGGTCGTACCAAATTCCATTGACATCCATTAACGGCTCCGGCTCGTAGGGGGGTGGCGGGAGTACTGCTAGGGGCTGATCTGGCTGGTAGACCACCATCTGAGTGTCTGGGGATGGTGGTGACTAGTAGTACGGCTGTGGCTGCTGGTACGGCTCCACCTGTACAAGGTGAACATGTCTAGGCTGACTGGAGAACTGGGACGAGCTACCACTGCTGCTCGGATATCCTTGTGACTGAAGGCGGGGCTGAGAAGTCGTCTATGCCTCCTGGAGACACATGAGCTGTGTCTTCAGGTCACTCAACGTCTGTGCCATCTGATCCATCTGAGATATGCCCTGGCACTGCTTCTTCTCTATCAACTCAATCCGATCCAGCTTCTCGTTGATGATGCCCATGTATGCGACTGTAGACTCGGCCTGTGCGGCTGCGGCGGACGAAGTGGAAGGACCGGCATCGACACATGCTATCCTCTGAAACTGCATCGACTATGGCCGAGGGCGTCCCTGAGTGTAGAGTCGGGTCTAGGACATCACTGTATAGTTCTCGACCATCGACTCGTAGATGGCCCAGACCCGATCCTCATCCTTGGCGAAGTACGAACCGCTACAAGAAGCGTTCAACAGGCCCTGCAGCTCTGGTGTCAACCTGCAGAAGAAACTCTGAACTAGGTTCGGCTTCGTGATGTCGTGGTGTGGGCATCTGTCGGTCAGCTCTCTGAACCTCTCCCATGCCTCGTGAAACTGCTCGTTGGGGAGCATGGAGAAGTTGCTGATCAGGGCCCTCGCTACATTGGTCCGCCCAAGTGGATACTACTTGTTCAAGTACTTGGTGCGGAGCTGCTCCCAGGTGTATACGAATCTCCCTAAGTGCTTCAGCCAGTTGGCTGCTCTGTCTGCCAGGGAGAAAGGAAAAGCAATCATCCTGATGGTGTCCTCGTCCACCTACCGATCGTTGACTGTACCGCAGATCATCTCGAACTCCTGGAGATGTAGATGGGGCTCCTCAATGGCGAGCCCGTTGAAGCAGGGTAGGAGCTGAATTGTGTTCGGAGGGAACTTGAAGTCCCCCACGATAGCCGGAAGAACCACCCACCGGTGCGTCAGTGTCGATCCGGGGTTGTGCAACTCCTGCATCGGTCTCGACTCTGCTGCTGCTGTTGCCAGCTGCTCTGGCTGATCTGGCTGATCTGGTCACCGCCGTCCATCGGCCCTCGGCTCCTCTCGTGCGGTCCTCGGCCTCTCCATCTCTCTCCTCATCTCTACCATGAAAGCTCCCTGATCACGTATATGTCTCTGCATGGTCTCGAGGGAAGCTAACATGGTGGTGTTGATCACACCCTAGTCCAGAACATATGTGGTCGTCTCTGTCCTCGGACCATCGGTTTTCTCCTCGCTGTTGGCCATGGTCTCTGCAAAGGCAAAAGACCCAAACTCAGGTGTCGAAATATCATCTGTCTGTTGTCTCGAATCGGGCACTAGTAACTCAGGAATAGAAGAAGGGTGGTCAAGGGGGATCAGGACGGAATCGAACTCGAGTTCGAAGAGCAGGTCTCGGCTCTCATGAACCAACCTAGATGAACGGGCTGGAGTGCTAAAAAGCGGTGCAGCCAGAGGCTGCCTAAGAGACCTCCTGCCCATCATCTTAATCTGGCGAGTCGGGCGGATGAGATCTGGAAAACAAACAAGATGAGCAAACAAACCTCGGGTTCACCTACTCCACGTTGAGCTAAAGACCGTAAGAGCTCGGTCAATTATCTTGTCAATTTTATTTAGTTGATCATGTCAGGATATCAGAGTGGTTACGTGACCTGATAGGAATCCAATCTGCCTACCAGACTGTTCCGTATAAAAGGCCGGTAGTCTGATCGGGGCTCGAATGTGGCTCTAGCCTAGTGTGTGGGTCACTCTCTCGCGCATCCAAACCAGACAATGAGGGGGTTGCTCTCCCCAAGATAGATTTTTAGGTGAGGTGTGTTTTAGGGATGAGTTTGTTTAGCAGTCCCAATTTTATAGTTTTTGCTTTTAGATATTTTTCAGAACAAACAACGCCTAACGAATTTTTCGGTTCTCCTGATTATTTTAAGTCCAAAAACAGAGGGGAGAAGATGAAAAAGCTGATGCGCGAGAAATCAATGATGCATGCAGAGTAAGAGATGCGTACCTGACTCCAGCAGTCTACATGTAAAATGATCCGTGCATAAAATAAAGACAGAATATAAACTACCTATATGATGCACGAGAATCAGCCTTAGACGAAGCAAT
The DNA here is from genome assembly GCA_037367405.1 of Ottelia alismoides. Taxonomy (NCBI): domain Eukaryota; kingdom Viridiplantae; phylum Streptophyta; class Magnoliopsida; order Alismatales; family Hydrocharitaceae; genus Ottelia; species Ottelia alismoides. The sequence goes on from JAZKJV010006375.1 coordinate 1,032,388, forward strand.
TTCTACACGTAAAGAACCGATAACTAATTGGTCAAAAGGAGGGGTCGGTGTCCGGTCTCGGATGCCAATCGGTGCCCGCCACAACGGGTCCTGCCAGCACTGTATACGACCTCTAGCGGCTCGGGACCCCTCAAGTGACCAAGTTAGCCTTTTCTTTATTAATTTTATAGGTCCAAATTACGAGCTAATAGGTGCATGCAAGTAATTAAGTGTTTGGATCCTAATTATTACGGTTCAATCAATAAAAATCATAAGCTAAGGCCAAAACTGCAAAAATCAAATAAGCAGTAAATAAACGGTTAGAAAACAAAACCGGCGAAAATCGCGGTGAGGTCCCCCGAGCACATCGGTGCTCGACGAAACAGACCCCAATATCACCCAAGTGTCCAAGTCTGTCCCTGTATTATTACAAATTAATAGAATATCTGCTGAAAAGAAAACTAAGCTAATCTAAACTATCTCCACGTCTATTCTGCGGCTCCCGCACTCCTGCTTGGCTTCTTGCGTCCTCCTGCGACTCCATAGAGAAGAGAGCCGTCTCCGACTCCCGCGGTTACGTCGGCTCTTCGAGAAGAGCTGCCTCGGTCCTCGGGTCCTCGTAAAAAGTCAAACAGAGGTGTATCAGAAACAGTTATTATAAAAATAAAAGATAAGCAATAAAAATAAAATAACACTATATGCAGAAGTGAAAATAAAGACAAACAACACAAAAAAAAACAAAAAGAAAATAAAAGAAAACAAAGAAAAACAAAAAGCCGTGAAAAGCCACGGAAAACCGAAAAGCCACGGACAAAACCGTGAAAACAAAACTGAACAAAAGTAAAAAACGAAGACTACTAAGCCGTGCTCCCCGGCAACGGAGCCATTCTGATGACCGGTTAATCCAAGGATCTCAAGATCCGGGTGAGGTAGAAATCACTCTCGGGTCGTTGCGACCCGAATCGAGAGGACTCGGTCATTCAAGAAAAATATAGAACCACCAAACTCAAAAATAAAATCAATAAAAACCAAACAACGGTCCTCGCTAGTTTATTAACCTCGTATAGCGACCAAGGTCGGACTAAGGGAGCACGAGATGGCCGATACAGCCTACGAAGTAGTCAAAATCGAAAATAAAGTATAAAATATAAGAAAATGGGAAAACAAGCAAGTTCAACAATTTATTTAAGCACTCAAAAATAATCAAAAAAATTAAAATAAAATTGTTTTTTTTTGTTTTTTTATGTTTTCAAGTATTTTTGGTGAAATTGTCAGAATTTTTCAATTTTTAGTTAATTTTATAAAAAAATCAAGAAAGAGGAAAACATGATCACTATGTACAGTCAGACTTAAAAGTCCAATTAAAAATACATAATTGGCCTTTAAAAGTCTGATGGTAATTTTTATCAAAGTAAATGCAAAAACTAAATTCCAGAAAAAGAGTTTGGAATTTTTTGATTTTTATAGAATTTTTTAGAATTTTTATAAGGTTTTTAATGTTTTTTACTTTTTTTGGTTTTTTTAAATCCAAATGAAACAAAAATTGGAGTGAAGCTTGAAAATAATTAAACTAACAATCCCTAATTTTTTTAGAATTTTTAGAGAAATTTTTATATTTTTATTTGATTTTATTTTTCAAACAGTAACAAAAATACGTGTTTTTGATTTTTTAAAAATAGTAAAAAGCCTCGAAAATGTTCCAAAAAAATAGAGAAATTTTTACGCAGTGGCAGGAGCCACGTATCCAAATTTCACTAGATTTGGAGTTTATTTACTATTTTATCCAATAAATAAAAGAGCTACAACACACAGGGACCTATATGTAAGAAAACATAGTTCCAGGGGCCTAACTGTAACACGTATGAAAAACTTAAGGTATAAAGTGTAAAAATCCGAAACAATCAGCACATGTTCAAATTAATTCACGCACAGGGGTATTAATGCAAATTTCAGAAACTAAATTCCATTTCATAAAATAGCAGAAAACCCAAACCCACATATGCAAAATATCCAAAATATGACGTGACGAAGCATGTGTCTCACACAGGCAGGGATGAAAATGCAAATAAAATAAACTAGAGATCCATATGTGCAAATAGTCCAAGAGTGCAAACTTATTCACTAGACTAAACAAAAACTAGTAAAAGCTGCAGGGGTATTGGTGCAATTACCCAGCCGAGGCGCGTGCGGGGCACGTGCGTGCCAGATGTCGCGAAGTGAATGGCTGATGATGGACGACCCTGCTGATGCCGTCTGGACGATCCAACGGTGATGGCGCGATGGCGAACGTGGGAGGAACGTGGCTGTTAGATCAGGGATCTAACAGTCTGACATGGCAGAGCACGGACGGTGGGGATGCGAACTGGTACTGTGGGGAGATCCAACGGTTGTAGAGGGATGAGGAAGAACAGCTCCTGGACGAGTTTCCCCGGCGCTCCGGAGACGATCCAGATGGCCGATGGATGATCGGAAGGGGGGGTCTTCCTCGCGATGACACTCCGCGTCGGATGGCGGCCTCCGATGAAGCCCCCAATGGTCGGATCCTCCAGCAGGGGGGGAGCAACCTGAAGTAGCTCCGGCGAAGGTATGGAAGTGCGACCAAGGGGGGTACCTTCTCTTATTCACCTGCAAAACAAAGCTCTCACTCGAAGGAGCACTCCGGTGGGGGTTATTGGCCTAAAGGAAAAGGGAAGCGTCATGAATGGTCGAATGGGGGTTCCGGCGTACGTGAGAGATGGAACCCAACTCGATCTGAGCTTGGGTGGCTCAGTTTGAGGTGATCAGGTCACATATGGAGGGTGACGATGAGTCGGATAGATGATCGGTACGGGTAGGATGGACTGGCGGAGCTCCGGCCACTAGGGCGGAGTTGGATTGTAGAAATCGGAAATGGGCGATGCTACAGAAGCCAGAGGGACTACCTGATGAACGTGATCGACTGTGCTAGAGCTGACGGAGCTCCTAGGATCTTTGCCTCGATGACTCGTCGGGGCCAGAGGCTCGAGCTTGCTCGGTGGCAGAGCACGGCGGCGAAACCACCGGATCAATGGTTGCAACCCACGAAACCTCGCTGCCACACTCTCCTCCGATAGCTGTCACTCTAGGGAGAGGAATGGAGCTCATGGGAAATGAAGGTGATAGCCAAAGATGCTCTGAAATGTCGGCCGGAGCTGGGACTTTATACAAGTGAGGGTCCGGCAAGAAGGAGTCGGGAATGGTGCTACGGTGCACGGATCCCTAGAATCATCCCCGGGTGAGGGTCTCGGATGAAGCATCTGTAAATGGAGCCCGGGGTCTTAGAAAAAGGGAGGCAGATTGAAGTGGGAAAAATGGGAGAAGTCGGGTCAAAAACCCGATCCGCCTGGAAGGAGGTCCGCAGGGGAGAGTTGACCGAGGGTCAACATCCCCCGGGGACCAATCAGAAACCTCCATTTATAAATATTTGAAAATTCAATTAAAATTAGTAAATAATTTTTTTCGAAAAAGTTTAAACATAAAAAATGTTTATTATTTTTCAAATTATTTTTTTGTGATTTTTGTTTATTTTTTGAAAAATAAATAATGTATTTATATTATATTATATATAGGTATATACACATATGTATTTTTTATTTTTATTTTTAATTGTTTATCTTTGTACAATTATTCCAATTTTATATTTTATTTATTTACAACATAAAATTTGGAATAAAAAGGTATTTTTATGATTTATTTACACTAGCTAAATAAATAGATCTATATACATATGTATATGGTATATATACAAGGTGAAAAATGATTTTTATTATTTTTATGTTTATTTTGATTTTTATGATTTTTATTTTATTTTTATAAATATGTACAAGGTATGAGAAACACTTTTTATTTCATTTTGAGGAAAATAAAATTATTTCTATACATAGGGTTATGTACAATGTATTGAGCCACCCTATCTCTCTCTACTTGGTTTCTTTTGCGGTCAGGCCCATGCTGAGCCCTCCCTTGGGATTAGGTCACTCAATATTTATTTTAAATATTTCCCTCTTTTTCTTATGTTTCTTTATTCTTTTAGTTATGCACAAAAACATGCTAATTATTGATATTTACACAATGCATGCATTTTGGTAATTTATTCTATTTACACATATCTACATGGTGTTTTGCACAGGTGTTTAGCTAAAATAAAAGAATAAAGAGTGATGAATGAGGATTCATCAATGTTCAGGAGATCGGTCAATAAAGGTTGGTGTGAAGGTTTCTGTGTGGGTTCCATTTCGATTCCGCTTTTGTAGTATGCAAACGACACAGTGATTTCTCTGGGCAGCACAAAAGAAATGAACAGAAGAACGATGCAGCTAGTGGATATCTTTAATAGCATCGATGGTCTCATGATCAATAGAAATAAATCCGCAGTGATTCATTTTGGGATGGATGAGGAGGAGAGTTGCACAAGGGCGGTATTATTGGGTTGCCCTTTGGGTGAGTTACCCATCTCTTACCTAGGATTACCTTTAGTGGCGGGTATGCTTAGAAAAGCAGAATGGGACATGGTACTCAGGAGGTTTGAGCAAAGACTGGCAGGATGGAAGGTAGTTACTCTATCTAAGGGTGGGAAATAGATTCTCTTGAAGCATGTGCTATCGACGATCCCTATCTTCTTCTGTTCAACACGGTTGATGCCGGTAGGGGTCAGAAAGAAGATATAGATAATGATGAGAAGATTTTTCTGGTCAGATGAGAAGCAACATAGATTGGGCATACATCTAGTAGGATGGGATGAGCTCACGAAGCAAAGAAGCGAAGGAGGCTTGGGAATTCGGAATGTGAACTGTCTGAATAAAGCGCTTCTGGAAAAGTGGGTGGTGTAGATCTGGGGTAACACATATAGATTTCCTACCAAGCTTTTACGCACCATTTATGGCGTCAAGGGCTCCCTCGAGGCAGGAAGAACGTGGTTCTATTCTTCCTTTTAGAGTAGTGTTCGGGATATTTTACCCCGTCTAAGTATGAGAATGATGCAAAAGGTGGGGTCTGGTGAGGTCTTTCGGTTTTTGGCAGGACAATTGGACGGGAAAAATGGTACTATGTGATAGGTTCCCAAGGTTATTTGCTTTGGAGGAAAACAGGGGGTGTTCTGTGGCTGATGCGGGTGGTTTTCATTCGTGGGACCTGATAACTCAGATTTTGCGAGGGTCAAAATAGTCCACACAAGGCGGGACTACAGTGTCGCTGAGCAACCGCTCACGAAACCCGAATTAATCAACAATTAACCCACAACAGATAAATCAAGCAATGAAAGTAAATATGCGGAGTTAAAATTTATTATAACTCTACAACAAAGATGTGTATAGGTGCAAGTATTGTAGAGGTCGAACACAGGGAGCAGACAGGTAGAACGGGACAAAAAATTGCTCAAAATGTGTGAATTGTGATCAAGTGCCTATTATGCTATTTTTTGTGGGTTTTAAATTTTATAATTTTTTAATTTAATTTTTAATTATGTATTTTGCTTTTTAATTTTCTGATTTTTATAATTTTATATTTTATATATTTTTTTTAATTTTCTTTTTGGATATTGGAATTTAAAAGCAATGTAATAAAAGACAAGATGAAGTAATTATAAAAATATGCAAAAATAAAATCTTTTTGATATTTTTAGGATTTTTTACTGTTTTTGTGATTTTTGGGGATTTTTCAAGGTGTTTTTGGTATTTTTAAATACTGAAATAAAGCAAAATAGTGAAATGAGTGCTGGTTGTGAATAAAATGGAAGTTAAAAATAGCAAACAGCAATCAAAATTTTTCACAATACTTTTCTAATAAAGAGAACAAAATATAGAACAAACAAAAACTGAGTTTGTGATTTTTGGAATTTTCTTTGATTTTATATATTTTTTTGAAGTTTTTGAGTGTTTTTAAATTTTTAGTGTTTTTCTTATGAGATTTTTAGTGATTTTTGGACTGACACTAAAATATAGTAAAATAGACACTAGGGATTTTTTTGGAATTTTTCGAGATATTTTAATATTTTTTTGGTATTTTCTAAGCTAGACAGTGCACAAAAAGCATGTTTTTGATTTTTAATAAATATAAAAAAAAAAGAAAATCAAAAACTAAACTGATAGCATCAAAGTACAAGTATCCAGGAGCTTAACCCTATTTTTGTGGAATTTTTGGACTTGAAATGATAATTTAAACAATTACAACAAGCATCCAAACAATTAAAGGCCTCGCAGGGGCCTTTTAGCGAATATCCAAAAGTTCAGGACGAAAGTGCAATTTTTACGCAAACTTATAACTGGAGTATTAAACTTTTGGACTCAATCGGAATACAAAAACCCGCAAGGTTTACTTAGCAAGAACTCCAAGGTCACGCGCCCAGGGCACGTGGACCTGGGAAGGGTGTCTACGCAATTCTCAAAAGTGCGCGGGCCGATTTGTAAAATTTGCAAAACTAATTGACTACAGACGAAAGCTTTGAATACCAGACGTAAATAACAAAATAGGCTGGGCGCTGTATGCAAAATACCCAACTTAAGGGGGCTGATCGAACGACGCTTGATGAGCTTCTTAAGCCACGTGTCAGCATAGAGAGCCGCGATGCCCCTTCGGTCTGGACGGCCTGGATTAAAACGTGGAAGCTTGATCGGACGATCAAGGATGGTCGAGATCCGAAGGCCGCTGCATCACTTGGGGTCCCTGGCTAATCCGACGGCGGCAGGCTCGGCTTAAAGAACAGGAGGAAGCTCTCGCCGGAGCGAGCTTCCCCCACTAAGAACGCCGCCTCCGTCAGCCGCAGAGACTTCAAAAAGGGCTGGGGAGCGTCCTTGGGCAACCAGCTGGAGCTCGGCGGCCTCAAAATGGCGTGATCAACGCAAGTAAGCCGCCGCGTCGAGGGAGGATAGAAGGTGTTGCAAGTACCTGCACCAGCAACAAAAACCGACCCCAAGGGGGGGGTCTCTTCTCCTAGACCCTGAAAAAGAAAACGCACAGCACCAGCAGAAGGATCCAAGGAAAAACAAAAAGAAAACGTGGTGATTGAGTGGTGGTCGGCGTGAAGAGGCACTCGCCGGAGCCAGCTCCGGTGAGGGGGCAAATGGCGGTGATTTAGGCGACTAATCAATTATCTAAAGACATGAAATAAATCCTACGAGTTACAGCTAACTAAACAAAGAAAAACAAGGAATAAAGACGACCTCGAGGGCTGAGAAGGCCATGGTGGAACCTCACGGTGGCGTTAACCGCCGGAGATGATTGGAAGCTCCTCCGCCTTCGTCTGGGCACGCTCGAAGCAGCTGGAGAGGCCCCTGTCACCGGCCTCGATCCTGAGCAGAACAGAGGGTCCAAAGCTAGGGCTAAAAGAGTTCAAGGGAAGAAGGAAAGTGAAGGGGGCTGTTTTGAATGTGATCATGGAGGCGTGAAGAACGAGGTGTAGCTCGTGAATCGATGGTCAAAAGACCCATCTAAGCCTTAGGCGTGTAAGATTAATAGTAGGGCTACCAATCTCGTGAAGAAATCGACCTGATTCAGTGAAAGGGGCGGTCTACAAAAATCTGTGAAGTCGAGGAAAAATACAGTCTGACAACAGCCAGACCTCGGTCAGAGAGTTGACCGAGGTCAACCAAGGAAGAGCTCTGGTTGGTCCACGTGGACCAACCAGAAAAAACCTTGGCAAAAATGCTTATAAATTCGATAAAAAATAGGAAATGAATTATTTAAATTTTAGTTATAAAATAAAAAATGTTTAATTTTTTATAAATTAGTTTATAGTGATTTTTATTTATTTTTATGAGAGGTATTTTTACAAGTTGCTTTTATACCCCTATATAGGTATATTATCTATATATTGTATTCTTTTATTTTTATTTTATGTATTTTAATTTCATTATTTTTGTTTCTTATTTTACAAAATACTTTTATACACCTAAATATAATTTTATTTTATTTTTCTGATATGTTTTGTATATTTAATAAAATATAAATAGGTATTATGTAGGTATGGGTATAGGTAATATACCTTTGTATCAAATATGTATGTATTTTATTTTAAGTTTTTTTAGGTTTTTATTCCAATTTTAATGTACATAATTATTATAAGTATTAATTACAACATTATAAAAATATAAAATTATAAAAATAATAAATAAATAATAAATTGAATATTTTATTCGGTACACTGTACAATAGGGGTCCAAAACTCAACTTTCAAACCGTAGCTCCGCCAAATGTGAAACCACCACCATTAAATAGCTTATTTTCTTCTATATACAATTAAAGGTGAGTATGCTGCATTTGGAGTTTTCGTTTATGAGATACAGGTCTGGGAAGTTGGGATTCTGGATTTTTATTCAGACCATAACTTTTTATCTGTACATTATTTTTCTGTGAAATCAATTTTGTATTTTTCTTTATTAAATTATCTACAACTTCTATGTACAAAGTTTCTTTATTTGATGTATAAAAAGTGGAACCAAAAATAGGTCCCAAGATGAATAAAGAATGAATTAATAAAAGAGATTTTATTAGTATTTTTGGCCCTTATCTCCCCCTACTTTATTCCTTGTCGACCTAGTCATCGAGATGCCTAGGTCTCGGGGTTTCGGGTCATAAAGTATTTACAATATTTTATTCTTTTTCTTTTCTTTATTCTATAATTTTGGCATTAAAAACCGTATTTTATACAGTATTTACACACATATGCATAGATGCTAAAATGCATGAATTAAGCCTATTTACACGCATTTACTAGGGTTTTTAGGGCCAAAATGATAGAATAAAGATGATGAAACGTAGATTCATCATCCCTCTATACTTTCCTTTGCTAGTCCCTAGCAAACACTTATGCAATAAGTGCATAAAAAGAAAAATAAAGAAAAGAAAAAGAAGAAAGATGGACTAAATTTAATTATCAAACTTGTCTTCACAAAATCAAAGTTTGGAGCTTAAGTCGGACCTTTGGAATTTTAGTGCGGGCGGAACCTTATTGAGAACCGAATTTGAAATCCAACAGTCCTTGAGAATCCCAAAACTCTGTCCAAGTCTCCCTAATAGCCAGGTCAGAAATACCTCAATTCATACGCAAACCCTTACGATTATGAATCTGACTCGTACAGTGTAAGTGATGGTGGCTCTCCCCAACTAGAATGGCAAAGAAACTGACTTCTCCAGTACGACAACCCAATGATTCCCCAATCCAATAACTCCATCCTCGAGGAGCGGGGTATTCCCTTCTAAGTTCAAGTGGCAACCAACTCAAGAGGAGGGGGTGAAGAGAAGAATGGACGGTAGCCAGTGTAGCTACCTATCCTGGGATGCAAGACTAGTGTAGTCAAGTCATCCAGCTGCAGGCTCACATGATGACTTTGGAACTCAAGCTTGCTTATTGACTTTACAACATATGTACATACTTTGCAGGCTTTTTATTTTTGTACATGCCTGAACTTTTTTTTCTTTTTTTTTTCTTTTTTTTGAAATACTATATACAACAGCATTTACATAAGGAGTTTTTCCTCTTGAGCCAGTAGACTATCCCTCTTTTGAAGCTTTATTACAACTCACAGCCTCCTGTCTTTAGACTTCCTAATCACTGGACGGGTTGGGGTGCACTTCCCTCCTTAGAGGAGGACAAATGTTTCCACTTGTGTGCGTCTCATACCGGCAAATCCAATCCCCTCACCACTCTAACTTAGTTGAGCCATGTGAAAGGTGCAAGTGTCCAAGTTAGGTCATTATCAACAAGAATCGTGCGTGTGCTCCGAAATACTCTACTTAGGCAGTCAAGAAACCATTGAACCAAGTCCCGTGATCCTCAAAGAATTAAGTCAACTAGACCTGAAGTACCTCAAACCCAGTTCCTATAAGGTTCCTGTTATTAGGTAGATTTAAGGTCCAATCAAGCTCCGATCTCCGGATTTTACTTAGACTTGTTCAACTATCAAACTCAATCCGAAAAATCCTAATGCTATGCAGAAAATATTTTTGTGATGCAATTTTCAAGATTTTGAACTTTTTATGGGTTTTTGAAAATATGATGCATGCATATGCAGATGCATTTTTTTGTATTTTCAAAAAGATTTTTTGAATGTTTTGGGATTTTAATTTTGCAAATGTTTTTGGGATTTTTTGAAAACAAAAAATTTTTGGCTGAAAACAAGGTTAAAAATATGTACACGGGAGTGCTTCTTATATATACAAGAAGTGGATTTTAAAATTTACAGGGTAAGTGATCAATTTTATACATATATATAGTGGATTTTGGTGAGATGTATGTATTCCTCAAACTTATTTGACACAAGTTTTTCACACAATTTTTGAAAACAATAGTCCAAAATAATTTTTACAAACATTTTTGAAAACATGTACACACACTTGAAAATCATTTTGCAAAGGTTTTTCAAACAGTATATATAAGTTTTTCAAATATTTTTGCAACCATTTTTCAAACCATTTGCAAATCATTTTTCAAACATTTTTATTTCACACAAAGAAAATAAATTTTACGAACGACACATTTTTACACAGGTTGAAAACATGTAACAAAATATTTTCAAAATAGTTTTCAATAGATGTTCACAAAGTTTTTCAAACTATTTTTCAAACATTTTGCAAAAAACATTTTCACCTGATTTATTAATCAGTAAATACAAAAAGAATTTGAGGAACAAAATACCTTTTTATTAAGGATTTTAATGAATTTTAAAGAATAATTAGTCATATTATTAGGAAAATACGAAAGTACGAGTTATGGCTAAAGTATATACACAGTATATACGACCCCCCTATACTTAGCTTGAGCTATGTCCTCATAGATCGGAGAGAAAAGAAAAGACATAACTCGTACTGAGTATAGGAAAATCTAAAGAATAATGGAATACAGATATGAATGAACGAATGAGAAGTTGACCGTCCCCCCTATACTTAGGATCAAATAATCCTAAGTATAGCAGACTGTACACAAAGCAGGGAGGGTCAAGGGTGGGAATGAACGGATCGTACTCAGATTGTCTCCCCCTATACTTAGGGCACGATATCCCTAAGTATAGACAAGAAGAGGAGACAATGGAGAGGATCAAAGAATAGAACAACTCGGGGTGCACACCCCCCTATACTTAGGACAAAGTACGTCCTAAGTATAGAAGACTGACAAAAAGGGGCGGCACCTTTTCGGTAGATGAAGAAGATAGAAGAGGAAAAGAAGAAAAGAAGAAAAGAAAAAAAAGAGATGAAGATAGAAGAAGAGATTGTGAGGATGTACGCATCGCTCCCCCTATACTTAGGATGAAAGAAGCCCTAAGTATAGGCAACGACAGGAGTGATGACACAGAACGAAGAAAGAGCACTCGGCTCGTCCACCCCCTATACTTAGGACAAAATACGTCCTAAGCAAGGCAAACACGAGAATGGATAGACGAGCAAAACAGGAGAAGGACGAAGATGAACATAAGAGGATATACAACAGAGGTGGATGTACATATGATCAAGAAGGTTGAAAGCAAACCTTCTTGCAAGACCGCTGAGGAATGGATCTGGTGTGATGCAGGTCGACATCGGGGTCCAAAGTGGACGGAAGCCGATCAGGGTCGACAGAGTGAAGGTCCTCAGGGGCCCTAGGGTGTGAAGGCACAGACGGATCAGTGAAAGAAGTGTGGCTAGGTCCGGACTTGGGAGTCTCTCTATTGTCAAAGTGAAAAGGGACGAACTCATCATCATCGGAAGTAGTGTAATCAGAGTCATCCTGCGAGGTCTCGTCCAGGTCAAAATCAAAAGGCACGAACTCATCGGTGGAAGTAATCGAACTCTGTTCGTCCTCAATAATCTCAACCGGATCATCTTTCTCATCAAAAGGCCCGAATTTCTGAAGAAATGCAACTAAATCAAATTCGGCCTTAGTCTTATCAGTATCTATGTGAACAGGAACGGACCCATCGGTGAAAGAAGTCGAAACCTGTCCGTCCTGTCTAGTCTCTACGTCCGCCCTCCGCTCAATGGTGTCAATCGTGTAGATCCCGCGGATGTCATCAACACATCGCCAATCACAGGAAGCAGAAACACCAAGGTCTATGCTTTCCGAGCTTTCCTCCTTGGAGAGGAATTCTCTGGTCTCATCATCGGTCATGAAGAAGGTCTCTCTGATATCCTCATATAGATCATAGTCCTCGGGGTCAGCCAAGATAGGTGAAGTCACATCAGGTGTGGGTCTCTGGTCAGCAGTGGGTGCGGTGATCATTGCTTCGCCCTCGTCAGTAGGACGGAAGCGAATCTCTCCTGATCCGTAGTCAATAACGACTCTCGCAGAGGCGAGGAATGGTCGTCCCAGGATGATTGGAGAATGCTCCCCTGTGGAGGTCTCCATGGGCAATACGACAAAATCAACAGTGTAGCTCGTGCCCTGAATCGAAATGACGGCTTTTTCAAGGATACCCTTCGGCCTCTTTATTGATCCATCAGCAAACTGTACGATCATCCTGGTCTTCTTGAGAGGCCCTATGTGAAGAGACTGTACCAGCGAGAAGGGTTTGATACTGATCGATGCACCGTCGTCTAGGAGAGTGTGATCACATGTGTGGTCAGAGATGGTGCAGCTAATGAATGGTGTGGCAGTGTTCTTCTTCCGAGGAATGGGACGGTGTGTGATGGCATGGGCAGTGGCCATGGTCAAGATGTGACGCTCAGATCTGCTCCTCCGCTTTCTCTTTTTGGGAAGAGGAGCAGACATATGGGTCATGGCCTGCTGAAGTGGGGCACGGATGATCTCATGGATAGTAGCCACCACTTCGGGTTCAGATAACATTTTTTTGAATTTTTGGACCTCCTCCATACAAGGGAGAAGGTCGGAATCAGCATATACACGAGGCTTGCCAAGAGCAGTCTGTACAGCAGCATCCTCGGGGTCAATGGTGGGAGAAGGTGTGAATGAATGTGTGGACAAAGGATTTGGCAAGTGAGCTCTCTCCTCATAGTCTGACTCGACCAAAAGTCTCCCAATCTCTTTTTGTGTTTTTAAATTTTTCTCATTTTTTTGTATTTTTGGCGATTGCAAGCTCTCATGGAAATCCTCGAGTGAACCCATATCATCAAATGGTGGTATATCATGGTCGCTCTTATTGGTACTAGTGAGGTGGTCAATCCTCTATCTCATATGATCCATCATTTGGGTCAAGTGCTCAAGGGTGGACTCCATGAAAGGTGACTCCAACAGCTCGGCCTCGGGTGGATGTGAAGGAGGATAATACGGAAGTGGAGGTGGGTGTGGGTAGAAATCCGAGGTCTGATACTGTGGCTGAGGCAGATATGTACAAAAGCCAGGAGCAAAGTCCTCCTGGAAAAAAGGAGGTGGACCAGCTGGAGTGATCGAATGATCCGCAAAGTCCGGATAAAATACGCTCCAATCGGCCATCTCGAAACAAAGGAAAATGATCGGGAGAGCACTATGGTCAAGTCAAGAGAAGTGAGAAGAAAGGCGCAAGTGCGCAGAAGCGATCTAGGATACACACAAAACAATCACAAACAAAAAATGAAAATAAATCAAACCCTCAATTCACCTACTCAACTCGGTAGAGACCGAAAATTCGGTCTTTTTTTTCTTGTCTGTTTTAGAGTTAGGTGAGAAGTCAAGAAGTTGCGCAAACACTTAGGGGGCTGAATGGGATTTGGGCACTATCCTTAGTGTGTGCGCGAGCAAGTAAAAGCGAAGACAATGAGGGGATTACTCGCCCCAATACAAGATTTTCTTTTTGGTGGATTTTAGGGCCAAGTAATATTAGCAGTCCCAATTTTATTGATTATCACTTTTTTGGATTTTAAATAAGAAATGCACGAACCTAACGAGGAGTCAATTCCTTTAAGCACCTAGGTTGGCAAAATCAGAGGGAGAGTCGGAAAAGCAATAAAAGCGGCAACACGATGATGTATGCTAAAGCGTAAATGCTCACCTTGCCTCCAGCACTCTACATGCAAGGATGCTCAGCAGAATTGAAACCTAACTATATGCAAATGCAAGCCGATGAAATCGCCCTAAGTTTCAGAAATCGCTATTACCGGGAAGAACCACAAGCTGACCACCAATCCTTAACCCTAGAGTCCGGTCTAGGCTCACCCCTCCTCTGCTCAACACACTTGAGTTTAGAAGAAAGCGCTTTGCGGGGAGAGCTCGCGGCGCGACTGATTAAAGGTGATGATCAACTGTTTAAAATTTGACTAAGTCCAAACGAGACTATAGGTGCATGCAAAGGTATTAGGTGTTTGGCCTTAATCTATCGCAAGCAATCCTAAAAGCTAAGGGCTCAATCACACAAAAGAAATGAAAAATAAAACCGGAAAACAAAATAAAAATGCGAAGAAAAGCCGACAAAGCCGTGGTGAGCCCCCAAGTGAACAATCACTTGGAAATTAGGCTCGAATGTCCAAGTGTCCGAGGGTACCTGTATTATTACAAATATAGTGGTCTCTCTCTCACAAAAATTACAAAAATAAATGTAGGAAATAAATTCTACAACTACTGTGGAGCTCGGTCTACAAAAATCCTCTTCGTCTCCTTGATGCTCGGCTAGCAGATGCCGGCTTCACGTGAGTGCGTAGGCGCCTAGGGTGGAGCACCTCCCTCGATCCGCGGTTCCTCGCACGAAGTCAACAAAAGAGAAGGTTAGACAGCTCAATAGATATATCAAAAATAAAGAAAATAAAATAGCAATAAATGAAAGCCGCAAAATAGACAATAAATCACAAACACAAACATGACCCGAACTACGCGCTGTTGCTCCCCGGCAACGACGCCATTTGATAACTCAGATTTTGCGAGGGTCAAAATAGTCCACACTAGGCGGGACTACAGTGTCGCTGAGCGACCGCTCACGAAACCCGAATTAATCAACAATTAACCCACAACAGATAAATCAAGCAATGAAAGTAAATGTGCGGAGTTAAAATTTATTATAACTCTACAACAAAGATGTGTATAGGTGCAAGTATTGTAGAGGTCGAACACAGGGAGCAGACAGGTAGAACAGGGCAAAAAATTGCTCAAAATGTGTGAATTGTGATCAAGTGCCTATTATGCTATTTTTTTGTGGGTTTTAAATTTTATAATTTTTTAATTTAATTTTTAATTTTGTATTTTGCTTTTTAATTTTTTGATTTTTATAATTTTATATTATATATATTTTTTAATTTTCTTTTTGGATATTGGAATTTAAAAGCAATGTAATAAAAGACAAGATGAAGTAATTATAAAAATATGCAAAAATATCCAAAAATTCAGAAATAAAATCTTTTTGATATTTTTAGGATTTTTTACTATTTTTGTGATTTTTGGAGATTTTTAAGGTGTTTTTGGTATTTTTAAATACTGAAATAAAGCAAAACAGTGAAATGAGTGCTGGCTGTGAATAAAATGTATGTTAAAAATAGCAAATAGCAATCAAAATTTTTCACAATAATTTTCTAATAAAGAGAACAAAATATAGAACAAACAGAAACTGAGTTTGTGATTTTTGGAATTTTCTTTGATTTTATATATTTTTTTGAAGTTTTTGAGTGTTTTTAAACTTTTAGTGTTTTTCTTTTGAGATTTTTAGTGATTTTTGGACTGACACTAAAATATAGTAAAATAGACACTAGGGAATTTTTTGGAATTTTTCGAGGTACTTTAAATTTTTTTGGCATTTTCTAAGCTAGACAGTGCACAAAAAGCATGTTTTTGATTTTTAATAAATATAAAAAGAAAAGAAAATCAAAAACTAAACTGATAGTGTCAAAGTACAAGTATCCAGGAGCTTAACCCTATTTTTGTGGAAATTTTGGACTTGAAATGATAATTTAAACAATTACAACAAGCATCCAAACAATTAAAGGCCTGGCAGGGGCCTTTTAGCGAATATCCAAAAGTTCAGGACGAAAGTGCAATTTTTATGCAAACTTATAACTGGAGTATTAAACTTTTGGACTCAATCGGAATACAAAAACCCGCAAGGGTTACTTAGCAAGAACTCCAAGGTCACGCGCCTAGGGCACGTGGACCTGAGAAGGGTGTCTACGCAATTCTCAAATGTGCGGGGGCCGATTTGTAAAATTTGCAAAACTAATTGACTACAGATGAAAGCTTTGTATACCAGACGTAAATAACAAAATAGGCTGGGTACTGTATGCAAAATACCCGACTTAAGGGGGCTGATCGAACGACGCTTGATGAGCTTCTTAAGCCACGTGTCAGAACAGAGAGCCGCGATGCCCCTTCGGTCTGGACGGCCTGGATTAAAACGTGGAAGCTTGATCGGACGATCAAGGATGGTCGAGATTCGACGGCCGCTGCATCACCTGGGGTCCCTGGCTAATCCGACGGCGGCGGGCTCGGCTGAAAGAACAGGAGGGAGCTCTCGCCGGAGCGAGCTTCCCCCACGAAGAACGCCGCCTCCGTCAGCCGCCGAGACTTCAAAAAGGGCTGGGGAGCGTCCTTGGGCAACCAGTTGGAGTTCGGCGGCCTCAAAATGGCGTGATCAAAGTCGGTAAGCCGCCGCGTCGAGGGAGGATAGAAGGTGCTCCAAGTACCAGCACCAGCAACAAAAACCGACCCCAAGGGGGGGGGTCTCTTCTCCTGGACCCTGAAAAAGAAAACGCACAGCACCAGCAGAAGGATCCAAGGAAAAACAAAAAGAAAACGTGGTGATTGAGTGGTGGTCGGCGTGAAGAGGCACTCGCCGGAGCCAGCTCCAGCGAGGGGGCAAATGGCGGTGATTTAGGCGACTAATCAATTATCTAAAGACATGAAATAAATCCTACGAGTTACAGCTAACTAAACAAAGAAAAACAAGGAAGAAAGACGACCTCGAGGGATGAGAAGCCCAAGGTGGAACCTCACGGTGGCGCTAACCGCCGGAGATGATTGGAAGCTCCTCCGCCTTCGCCTGGGCACACTCGAAGCAGCTGGAGAGGCCGCTGTCACCGGCCTCGATCCTGAGCAGTCCAGAGGGTCCAAAGCTAGGGCTAAAAGAGTTCAAGGGAAGAAGGAAAGTGAAGGGGGCTGTTTTGAATGTGATCATGGAGGCGTGAAGAACGAGGTGTAGCTCGCGAATTGATGGTCAAAAGACCCATCTAAGCCTTAGGTGTGTAAGATTAATAGTAGGGCTACCAATCTCGTGAAGAAATCGACCTGATTCGGTGAAAGGGGCGGTCTACAAAAATCCACGAAGTCGAGGAGAAATACAGTCTGACAACAGCCAGACCTCGGTCAGAGAGTTGACCAAGGTCAACCAAGGAAGAGCTCTGGTTGGTCCACGTGGACCAACCAGAAAAAACCTTGGCAAAAATGCTTATAAATTCGATAAAAAATGGGAAATGAATTATTTAAATTTTGGTTATAAAATAAAAAATGTTTATTTTTTTATAAATTATTTTATAGTGATTTTTATTTATTTTTATGAGAGGTATTTTTACAAGTTGCTTTTATACCCCTATATAGGTATATTATCTATATATTGTATTCTTTTATTTTTATTTTGTGTATTTTAATTTCATTATTTTTGTTTCTTATTTTACAAAATACTTTTATACACCTAAATATATTTTTATTTTATTTTTCTGATATGTTTTGTATATTTAATAAAATATAAATAGGTATTATGTAGGTATGGGTATAGGTAATATACCTATGTATCAAATATGTATGTATTTTATTTTAAGTTTTATTTAGGTTTTTATTCCAATTTTAATGTACATAATTATTATAAGTATTAATTACAACATTATAAAAATACAAAATTATAAAAATAATAAATAAATAATAAATTGAATATTTTATTCGGTACACTGTACAATAGGGGTCCAAAACTCAACTTTCAAACCGTAGCTCCGCCAAATGCGAAACCACCGTCATTAAATAGCTTATTTTCTTCTATATACAATTAAAGGTGAGTATGCTGTATTTGGAGTTTTCGTTTATGAGATACGGGTCTGGGAAGTTGGGATTCTGGATTTTTATTCAGACCATAACTTTTTATCTGTACATTATTTTTCTGTGAAATCAATTTTGTATTTTTCTTTATTAAATTATCTACAACTTTCACGTACAAAGTTTCTTTATTTGATGTATAAAATGTGGAACCAAAAATAGGTCCCAAAATGAATAAAGAATGAATTAATAAAAGAGATTTTATTAGTATTTTTGGCCCTTATCTCCCCCTACTTTATTCCTTGTCGACCTAGTCATCGAGATGCCTAGATCTCCGGGTTTCGGGTCATAAAATATTTACAATATTTTATTCTTTTTCTTTTCTTTTCTTTATTCTATAATTTTGGCATTAAAAACCGTATTTTATACAGTATTTACACACATATGCATAGATGTTAAAATGCATGAATTAAGCCTATTTACACGCATTTACTAGGGTTTTTAGGGCCAAAATGATAGAATAAATATGATGAAACGTAGATTCATCAGGACCCTCAGTTTTTGACTGACTTTTCGGATCGACGAATGGAGGACTTGGTTTGATTGAAGTCCGAGCTGCCTTCTCCTAGTTGCATTTCTCAGGGAAGGGATCACTTTGTTTGTAAGGGGGTAGATTCTCGATTAAGAAGGCATACAAGGTGTTTAAAAGGAGCACGGATGATCTGGACCTAGACTTGAAACAAGATATGAAGATAATTTGGTCAAGCAAT
This sequence comes from Ottelia alismoides, assembly GCA_037367405.1. Classification (NCBI taxonomy): domain Eukaryota; kingdom Viridiplantae; phylum Streptophyta; class Magnoliopsida; order Alismatales; family Hydrocharitaceae; genus Ottelia; species Ottelia alismoides. The sequence continues at coordinate 1,050,997 of JAZKJV010006375.1, forward strand.
ATCCCATGCAGAGTGAAGCTCTTCTTGTGATGCCTCAGAAGGGGTAGATTGTGTGAAAAAGTAAGAAGGCGCATGCTGTTTGGAATTCCGGACACCCAGTGTGATAGATGTGGTGCACAAACAGAGGATGATGAACACATGTTCTTTGCTTGTCCTTTGTTGGATTAGGTTTGGAAGGAGGAGGGGGCGTCGTAGGTCTTGCATGGTGGATCGACTGATTTCTGGAGGTGAGTAAGGTCAGTAGGGAGTAACTCAACGAATGACTGTGCACTGCCATTTGCAGCTCTGTGGGACATCTGGGGAGGAATAAATGATTTAATTTTTAAAATCAAAGGTTCTATATGGAAAACATAATTACATAGTGTCTTTTCCTTTATCGATTCTGTTCCACAAGGTAATGTATCGCTTTATCCTTTTTTAATATAAAGGCTTTGTGTGGTGAGTCCCAGCTTGGGATATCACCCCTTTTTCTCTCAAAAAAATGTTTACATAAGATTTCAAACTAAATGAAACATAAAAGAGATGAATAAGAGATATACCACAAGGTCTATCTCATTTGTTTTTTGAATCTTATAAACGGTAGTTAGAAATCTCAACTTGATAGACTCAACCATGCCCTGAGTTTGGCCATCTAGTCTTTACAACCACAAAGTGAATTGGCTATTTTTCTAATGAAGCCACGGAATGACGAAAGGTTGCAATGATATTTTTCAAGAATTTGAATATAATGAACTCGTCCCTTCATTATAAGCACTAGTGTCAAACAATTGTGTTGCATTGAGAAATATATAAATATAATAAAATATTATCTCTTTAATATCATTATTAAGATCATTCATTCAGATTCATTAAAATTATATTTTTATATTTTTACCATATGCATACAAGGTTCACCTAAAGATAACTGACTTTTAGCATTAGATAATACCCTTCCGAGTTTTTTGAGTAACAATTACTTCTACTTTTTTTTTGCAATTCTACTTTTATCTCTATATTCTTACAAAATTTAATGGCTTCCTTTTATTTCACTATACCCATGTATTTGATGAATTTCCATTTCGTCACCTTTGTTCTTTCATTTTAGCCATAAATCCAAATCTAAATGCATGGATTATATCATTGATTTGCCAAATAAATACTCTACAAATTATACAAAATATTGTATAAAATGTTGTATAAGTATTGTATTTAATTTCAAAATAAAATAATAATGAAAGAAAAGAAAAAGAAAGGAAACACCATAGGTGTTGAGTGATCCTAGACCCCAAGATCTAGTCATCATGATGACTTGGTCGATAAAGAATAAAGTAGGGGGAGATAGGGCAAAGAAGAGAAACTGTACACAAATACACATAAAACCTCACACAAAATCCTAATTTAATTGCCTAAATATTGCCTTTTGGGACCTATTTTATTTTATTACACTTCAAAAAATAAAACCATCAATATGGATATTGTAGATAAAAATATAAGAAAAAATTCAAAATTGATTTCACATAAAAATAATGCACAGTGTGCTCGAGACACACAAAATAAAAAGTCACAATAAAAACTTCCAGACATGTATCTTCTCTATATTGTATCAAAATAGACCAAAATCATCTTTGATTTATATAACTTTTAATAAACTATTTAATGAAGGTTGTTTCATTTAATTTGGAGCTAAGATGCGAGATATAGGTTTTGGTCTTCTATTATGAAATATACATGAATATAATATTCAATATATTTATTCTTTCTATTTTTCAAGATCTTATATTTTATGAAATTATAAATATTATTTAAAACACATATCCATAATTAGTATAAAATAAAAATATTAAAATAAAATCAAAAAAATAAAGCATACAAATGCATATATAAAGTATACCTATATATACCTATAATGTATATAGACATGATTAATTATATATACAAGCAAGGTCAGAAAAATACGATAAAAATTCCCAAATGTGCATTTAAATAAACTAAAAATATATTAAAAAAACATGTATATATTAATAAAATTTGCAATGTAAATTAAAAATAAAAATACACTATGTATAGGTAAATATACCTATGATTATACATGTAAATATTAACTTCTAATAATCACAGCATAAAAATAAATAAAAATAGGCATTAAATACTTAAATTGGAAGCATTTTTTATTTAAGATAAAAAAATTATGTAATTCATTTGTTATTTTTTCATTCATTTTGCAATGTATTTTTGGCCTGGATTAATCTGGTTGGTCCACGTGGACCAACCAGATTGCAGCATTAGTTGGCATGCGGTCAACTGTATGTTTGACCTAGCCACCTGTGTCAGAACCATGCGACCACTTCTTCTTCTCTAATTTTTTGGCGAAGATACAAGACTCAAGGAGCCTTAATTTCTTCACAAGAGTTGGATCCCTCACCCTCCTACACCTCGCCATCTCTTCTGATCATCCAAACGTCTACTCAAACTCTGCAAATCCCATGTCCTTGACCTACCACTTTCTCATCTGTAAAAACCATCCTCCATCTCCAATTTTGGGTTCGATCCTTCCTGGAGTACTTTTAACCCCTCGAACTAAGCCTTGAAGCTCGAGGCTCGTGACAGGTGCTGGAAGCTGCCTTCTGCAGCAAGGAGAGGTGCATCGGGAGGTTGATCCAGCCATCTTCTGCAAAGTTCGTCGGAGGTTCTACCTCTTTGATTTTGTACCAGATCAAGGCCAGTTCTTCGCATAATTAAGTTAGTTTTGATCCATCTTTTAATTTCTGAATTTTAATTTCTGCCAATAGTGCTTCGAATTAGAGTAATCTCAAGATCTTCGTTGACATAGAGCTCGAGATCCAGGTTTGGTTCATCGTGATTCGAGTCATCTCTCACCCCTCCATCGCTTCCATCCCTCACAAATCCACTCAGAACTTGCTCGGATCTGGGCCATCATGATGCATCCTTTACTGTACGCCAAATCTTCATTTCCCATCCACTCCACGCATCTCTCAACTATGCCCAGATTCTTCGTCTCGAGCCGATGGTTCTTTTTAGGTAGGTTAAAACCAATCTGGAGATATATAAGACTGTGTGGAGCACCTGGAGTAGTTATAGGCATTCTGGAGTCAAAGGAGCTCTCAAATTGAGCAAGTAATGACTTGAGTATCATCTGAGCCTCTTGGTTGATGCAGAGGAGTTCTAGGAGGGAGAGGAGCCCATCAGAGCTGGGAGCGGTGGCAGGAGGACTGTAATATTACCGATTGAAGGAAGAGGGTCATGATGTTCTTGTGTGTTCTTCCTCACCACCCAGCCACCATCTGATCTCAAGCGAGGCCCAGATCTAATCTGGCCCCTCCATTCCAAAGCGAAGCATTGCGCTCCTCCAACCGTTAGATCTACCATGTGTCATCAAGTGGGCAACTGGATGACAGAACTTTAAAGTGGTAAATTACAAGTAACCTCCTCCACCCTTTTTGTATTTATTAAACAGTTCTGTAAATATTTTATTACATTTAAAAATTTATGTGAAATTTGTAACAAAACCCATGTAAGTATTTGTAATTGCATGTCAGTCTAGTTCTAGCTCTACTCACGTGACCCCCCATGGGAGTTGGGAAAATTACTTTTAACCCCCTCCAGCTTTATGTATTTTGTTTAAATATATAAAAATCAAGTTTAAGTTCAAAAGATTTGGTATTAATTCATGTACCCCATGCCTTTAATTTATATTGCACAAATACCCCTACTAGCTTGATTTATTTTTATTATAACTTTTCTGTTTTCTAAAAATACTTGTCGTGCTCCAAAAATCATGAAAAACATAGATATAAATCCATGATGACATGCTCATTCACGCTGCATATTTTATTTAGCATTTCATTCGCAATTGATATTTAGTAAAAATCAAAAGAGCGTGTTTTATACTGTGTTAGCTTTAAAAAATACAAAAATTATCAAACATTAATTAAAATTTACCCATTATTTATTACCCTATTTTATAACTCAAGATCAAAAATTAAAAAAATATATCAAAAAGAACCCTAAAAATTAGCAGATCCTTGCTAACCCTAAAAAATGTAATCAATATCCATTTCATCACCTTTAATCTATCATTTTGGCCTTAGAAACCCTACCTAATGCATGTAAATAGCATTATTTTCTACAAATTACAATTCATCATTTATTCCATTTATTGTATATAAAATACTAATTTTAATGCTAAAATTATGTAATAAAGAGAATAAATGAAAAAAATAAAATGCCAAAGGTATTTTGTGATCCTAAGCCCCGAGAGGTATCTTGATGACTGGGTCGACAAGAAATAAAGTAGGAGAGATAAGGGCCAAAAATCCAATAAAATTCCCATTCTTTTATTTATCAATAATCCATTTTTGGGACCTATTTTATTTTCTATTTTTTATACCTCGAATAAAGAAACTGTGTACATGAAAGTTGAAGATAATAATATATAGAAAAATACAAAATTGAGTTTACACAAAAACCAATATACAATATACATTTTATACTCTAAATAAAAAGGGCTAAATCTCAACTTCCTAGACCCATATCTACTAAATAAAATCACAAAATATATCAGAATCATCTTTAATTGTATATAATGAATGTGGTTTCATATTTTTTGGAGTTAAGGTATGAAAGTTAGATTTTGGACCCCTATTGTATAGTTTACCTATATCAAATATCCATTTTTATTATTCTTTATTATTTTTATAATTTTATATTTTTATATTTTTGTAAATATTATTTACAAAATTTGTATATATTTAGAATACAATAAAATCATAAATAAAACACAAAAATAAAATAATGTATAAAAATACATAGATTAACTACTTATACTTGTACCTCTATAATATACATCCCTATTTATTCAAGTGTAAATATTATATCATAAAAATACAATAAAAATATATTTATGTATATAAAAATAGGTTATAAATATATAAATTAAGAAATAAAATAATAAAATTAAAAATTCAAAATAAAAATAAAATACTCAAAAATAGTTATTAGCTTGTAAGAAATAAAGTTATAAAAAAATAAAAATCATATTAAAAAACTACATAAAATAATAAATATTTTTTATGTTTATAATTTTTTTCAAATAAAATCATTTTCTATTTTTATTTCCATTTTCTATTTCTTTTAAATCCCATTTTGTTTTTACTTGGCTGATGTGGATCAATCAGGGGATTGGGCAGGTTGATCGAGGTCAACTTCCTAGTCTCCCCTTTGTTCCAGCGCCTGCCTACATTTCATCTTGATTTCTTCCTTTGTACCACTTGATCCTTTCACCCTTTCGTTTCGATCCTTAGATGACTTTTGTTCATCGAAGAAAGCTCTTATACGCAAATCCCTTATCTCAATCCGAGAGCCCCTGAACCCACTGATTTCTTCTAGGCTCGATTGGGCATCGAATTGAAGTGGTTCATTGCTGCTTCGTAGATCTAATCTTGGCATTCCACCTCCGATGAGCTTCTATTCCCTTGCCTTTCCAATCCCTTAGGATATCAGTAGAATAGATCCACCCATAGTTTTGTGTCATTTCATTTCATTTCTTGTACTGCCAATTACTTTTTTCAACAGAGGTTGGACTCCACCACCCATTTCTGCTTCGTCCATAATGACTTCTCCGCATCTATCACCTCTACAATCACCTTCCGATCATTCCAAGTATTCACTCATCTCATTCTCACATAGAACGAGTCAGTCGATCTTCCTCCTCCGTCGTCTGCCGGAGAACATCGCCTGACCCCATCTTCGCTCCATTTCATCTCCTGAAGTTGTACACAACTTCTCTTGTTTTGCCCCTGACATCTCCTGCTGAATACGACGAAGGAAGGGATCCTTTCAGAGCTCCTCAAACCTCAGGAACACCCCCAGCTTGAGCTCCTCCGAACGACCTCGTTGGAGCACCTCATATGATTTTGAGACTTGCAGTAGGAGCGGAAGACCTCCAGGAGCCTTTTGCTTCATCTTTTGAGCTCCCGGGGAGAAGATACATCGAAGAAACAAGAGATCAAAGCTCCTCGGATTGTGGTTCTTCATTTGTTCTTCCACCTTGCTTTGCAGTCGTCCGATCAAGAAGCGTGTCCCAGATCTATTCTACACCATTGGATCATCAAACAAAGCAATGCCATCTTTCGTCGTTGGATCAATTTAAGTGGGAGAAATTTGGAGCGCCAGTAGCCGTTCCCTCTCGCACGATGAGGGTACTGTTAGCCATGTGAGCCCGAGGCGAACCATTCTTACAATAAATGTTATTGTAATAAATATGTTTTATCAATAAATGTTACTAATTGTTTCACTTCCTTTCTGAAATTAAGTGAATGAATGCACTATAAGGTCCCTCTGTACAATTAGGGATATGTACCATGGTCGTCTTGATAATCATATAGTTGTTGATTCATTTAATGAATCATATAGGCCGGTGTTTGGATGGATATCTAAAGAGTTAGATAGAGGACTCATCAAGCACCATCAAATGATTATTAAGAGAGATGATCTCCAACCTGAGCAGGAGATGGCAATCCTTTCTGACACTGGCTGATATCTGACCGACCTCTTGATGCATGTCCTCTACATGGAAATAGTGATTTGGAGGTATCAGATTAGTTAGGTCAAAGGGTTGACTTAGCGAGATCGAGATAACCTAAGTCCTATGTTGAATACTGTCACAGCATAGGCACGCATCCTCTGACCAGAGATAGATGTGTTACTATATGTCTGAGTGTGTACAATTGGCAGACCATTAGGTTGATGGCCTAACCAAGGTCTATACACCGATGAGCTGGTGTGCATGTAAGGGCATATGAGTGATCTCTCAAAGGGATCATACAGGTTCACTTATGAACCGTAAGACATGAGCTCACTCATGAGGTATTGGAACCGATCATATTCCATGCATGGTAGTCATGCTTTGGAAGCATGACAAGAATTTTGAAGGTATGATATATGCTTTGGAAAAGCATATGATCGATACCAAATCCCAATGACCAAGATTGAGAAACTTGGTGATCAAACCCTGAAGAAGACAGTGTAAAATTAATCTTCATCTTCAGGTTGATCATAGGTCTTCTAGTGTGTAGGATGTGCAGGTATTGGGAATACCTGAGGGTGATGTGATCATAAACGATTGTATAACCATGACGCTTCCAGCCCGAGGGAGTGATGAAACAGGTCTGGATTTTAGTGACTCCTCTCAGTAGAAAAGTAACTTGATCTTGGTCCGAGTGTTGGACATTGATCTGAATGAGATTCAGATGCAATGAGAAGATTAAGTATACGGTCTTGATTTAATCAAGCATCTATGGGAGGTCCATGGGATCTGGATTTGAGATGAGATATCAACATCCAAGTCACTATACGTTGAACAATACAATCGCTCTGTCCTTATCTCCAAGTATCTGCGGAGAAAGCACATTATTCTTGAAGAAATTCAGGAATAATTTCTGTGATGAATTTTGTATCCAAGCAAGAAAGTCTTAATGATTAAATGAGATTTAATTATCAAATATAATATAAATAAGATTCATATTGTGAGAATGATATTTCAAGATAATTAAACGAGATTTAATTATCAAGGAATAACAGATCCTGGATAGTGCTATCCATGATATCGGTGTATATTATAAATGTGATTTATAATATATTAGAGAGAGAAAAAACTTTGTAAATAGCATTTGTTAATTATTAATGCGAATTGGATTCAGATTAAGTAATTAATTGGAAATATAATTTACAAATTAGTTTGGGATGTGAATATGATTTACATACTTTTCAATGACATGATTGAAATATGCACAAATTAAATTTGAATTAATTTGGTGGATATTATTGCAATAAAAGTTATTGCAATTTATTAAGAAATAATAAGATAAAATAAAAAGGAGACAATCACCATCCAAAAAAGGGGTGGTGTCACCAATGACAGTCATAGGTGACGCCCCCTATTTTATAGGGATGATTTGTTGTCTCTCTTATTTTGCTATCTTGTTATCTCTTAATAATTGATTTATGTTAAATTAAATTGTGTTTATAATAATGCAACATATATTAGATTTGATATAAATTAATGTCGTTGGTTTTTAACCAACAACAAACATGGTCGTTGATTGACACATGGATCATCATAGTCGTTGGATCTATGTATGCCATGGATTGAGATCCATTGGATCCTAAACTAGTACATAAGGAGGGCAACCCTAGCCCTTTGGTGTACATGTCTACTCTACTCTCTCTCTCTCTCTCTCTCCCATTCTCGCCGTCCCTCTCTCTCTCTCTCTAAGGTGGCCGTCCATCTTGTGTTTCGAGAGAGAGGTTCTCACCTTCGCCTTCGACTACTCGAGGATCTCCATCTTCTTTGGGGATGTGTGCTCTAGAGGAAGACAACGGATTTCGTTTGATGAAATCAGGGGACTCGAGGCTTGGATCTTCGTCATGAATTGCGGAAGTCACACGTCTCATCATCGTGCCCGCAAGTGCTGTCTTCGTAGATCGGACTTGAGCCAGGAGGATCTCTAACTTTAGAGATCTCGTGATCGCAACCACGCTTCGAGAGGTATTTCTAATACTTTGTGGTTTGATGAAACAATCCAAGAATTGTTCTTGTGATCATGTGGTTTCATCATGTGATTTAAAATTTTTAAATTCCGTTGCACCTTGCGACTAGTCGCCCCGATCGCATGAGATGCGATCGTCTCGCTTTTGTGATGCGCTTGAGGATTCTCAATATCCTTCAAGTGGTATCAGAGCCTTAGGTCGGAAAGGTTTTGGATACGATCCATAGACCTTGGACGACTTGGGTTTGAAAGGGTCGCGAAAGTTTTATCGCATTTCAATTTTCGCACCTCTGTCTAATTGATTTTTTCAGCACTGTTTAAATTTTTTAAACACAAAATATTCAATTGTATTTTGTTCCCCATTGAATAAGGAAACCATAGGATCTGAGTTTACGAAATTTGGATTTCATGTGCTCGAGATATGGCCTTTTGAATAAGCAAGTATTCATTGTAATGGGAACAACAAATCTGAAAGTGATTAATTTATTAATTACAGTTTTGATGCAGCTCGAAATGTGTGAAATATCACTTAGGTTCTCTTGCAAATCAAGTTGGCAATCTTAGGAAATTGATTTTGCTATTTTTGGATTTAAATTGATCAAGATAAGTTAATTTTAGTGATTAGGGGTCACTGCTTGAAATTGACAAACTTGATCATGAACCTTGTGATAGTCATTCAAACATGTTGATGAAAATTGATTGTTAATTTTCTGAAATTGGTTATTGATAAATATTTATGAAATAATTAAAGATGATAATCAATTCCTTAAATGACATCCCACTAATGATAAGATAGCTGATCTTGATCATTGGTGAATTGAACTCATCAACAAATATTATTTTTCATGCAAACCCTAGGTCATCCTACAATAGTTGTAGGACAACGTTTACATGCAAAACTCTCTTGCTTGAATAGGATTGGGGATTTGTTTAGCAAATCTCCTTATAATATAATCAAAATTATTTTGATGTATATTATATGGTATAATTTCGGTTGAAAGACCGATGAGCATCTCAAAGTACATGATGATCTATTTGGCATTATCCTTTCCTGAGGTGGATATGGTGTCTAGTCGGAGAGCATTGGGGTTGTGGGTTGCAATGTATGTGGTCCATCCCACTCTCGTCGGTACTGGCCATGACAACGGATAGGGACTTGATAATGCCAGAGAAATCAAAGTGTATTTTTCTAATTATTAAAATTCGAAATAATACGTACTTTGAGATTATACCTACTATTCAAGTAAAAATTCAAAGTTTGTTGATTGAAATTTGGATTGATAATTAATTTAATGTGATTAAATTAATTATATCCTATTAAAACACTCTATTATGAATAGATGTGTATTTTCCTTGAAAGAATTAATTATGTGAATATGATTCACGATAATTAATTATTTCAATTTGAATAAGAGATGGAGGATCACATAAGTGACATCCATGGTCTCCCGTCAAGGCAAAGAATTTCGTCGCCAAAAGTTGTATATAGGAGACGCCTGTCCGAAGTGACAGATCCTATATACGATTATTCGGATCGGGTTCTTTGCTTCTCGAAAGAGTAAGGCCGTATACGTAGTGACCCCAATATTGGGTCCTCATATTATTGGGGTGATATTGGATTACATATAGCGAGTATTAAGCCTGTTGACAGTTAGTTCACTTAGCAACGGGTCAACATCATCTTAGGGGTGGTGGACCGAATTGGGAAATGCAAGTTTGACTTTCAAGGCAGAATGTGTTTCCGCTTCTCTTTATTCGAGTCACATGTTCTCATATTATTGCGATGTGATAAAGATAGAGAGGAGATCCCAGATCTTGATTGAGATATAGTAGTAAGTATATCTCTTGCTTTGAAAGACTATTAGGGAATAATCTTTCAAAGTTGACCTAGCAAGATAAATTTGATTTAAAATGCCTTAATCAAATGTTTTAAAATGAATATATAATTATTTATATATTCTAATATAATGCATTCTTAATTTCAGAAAATGAAGTCCATAAACCCACTGAGCATGCTCCTGGAGGTCAATCAGTTGACCGGACCAAATTATTCGGATTGGATCCGAAATTTGGATCGTGTCCTATCTGCGGAGCGCATCTCATATGTGCTAACCAAGGACAAGATTACAGACCCTCAAACTCCAGAAGATAAAACTTTTAATGAGAAATATGATGAATATCATAACTTGGCAAGGTGTTATATCCTTGGCTCATTATCCAATGTGCTTCAGAAGCAACATGTGGAAATGAACCACTGCCAAGAAATCATGCTGAATCTGAAGGAAATGTTCGGTGATGTTAACCGCACACAATGCTACAATGTGATGAAAGATCTTATTCGCTGCAAGATGCAGGAAGGGACCTCTGTTAGAGAACACATGCTCAAAGTGTTTGGGTACCTCTCTGAATTGGAAACCTTGGGAGCTGACATGGATGCTGATATGCAAGCTAACTTCATTCTCCTGTCACTCCCTAAGTCTTTCAACAACTTTATCATGTCTTATCACATGAGAAAAGCTGAATTCACTAACGTTGGGCTGTTAGCTGCATTGAAGTCTGCAGAAGACGTCATGAAGAAGGACAGCCCCTCTGCCAGTGCAATGGTTGCACAAGTGAGAGGAAAGCGCGGGTGGAAGCAAAGTTCTCGGAAGGGCCCAACCCAGAAGAAAAAGAAGAAGAATCAAGGAGTTGGTTCATCTTCTAGTGCTTCCACGCTAATGACATCGAAAAAGACCGATGTCTGTCACCACTGCAAGAAGTCGGGGCACTGACGACGTAACTTCCCAGAATACCTGAAGTCTGCTGACAAAGATAAAGCCCCAGCAGGTATGAAATCTACTTTCATCATTGAAACTATCTTTCTCATTGGGCGAGAAAGAAGTTGGGTTGTAGATTCTGGTGCTTCTGTTCATTATGCAATTCGTTGCATTTGTTTCAGGAAACTAGGAATCTGGATCAAGGGGAGATAGTCATCCAGATGGGATCTGATGCAAGCGTTGCAGCAGTCGCCATTGGGACTTGCCGACTATCATTATCTAGTGTTCGAGTCTTAGTACTTAAAGGGTGTCTTTATGTACCTGAAGTCAGGAGGAATTTGATATCTGTATCTAAAGTTGTTAGACATGGATATTCCTTCCTTTTCTGTAATAAGTTAGTCATTAATCAATATGATAAATTTATTGCGGATGGTGTTCTGACTTCTGGAGGACTCTACGAATTGTGCATTGATGAATGTGTCATGAGTGTCACTGCCACTAATAAAAACCCTAAAAGATCCAGGGAGAATGGAAATCATTCGAATATGATTTGGCATCAAAGGCTTGGTCATTTATCTATTGAAAGGATCACTTGATTGATAAAGGATAGACCCGTAGATTTTCAACAGGTCCAATCTTTACCTACCTATGAACATTGCATTCGAGGTAAAATGACAAGGATGTCTTTCCGTAACAAGGTTACGAGATGCGAAGGTATTCTTGACCTAATACATACTGATGTATGTGGTCCCTTCAGTACCACGACCCGAAATGGATATCGATATTATTTGATGTTTATTGATGACCATTTGCGATACGGATTTATCTTCCTACTACGTCATAAATCTGAAACCTTTGAAAAGTTCAAAGAGTTTAAGGCTTTGGTTGAGAACCAAACCAATAGAAAGATTAAACGGATTCGATCTGACCGAGGTGGCGAGTACCTCTCATATGAATTCAAGGGATACCTTAAAGAGAATGGAATTGTCTCCAATCTCACTACCCCTGGAACTCCCCAATTTAATGTTGTTGCTGAAAGAAGCAACAGGACCATCATGGACATGGTCCGTTCAATGATGAGCAAAGCACGTTTACCTCTTAGTTTCTGGGGATATGCAGTAGAGACTGCAATATATATCCTGAACAAGATTCCTAGCAAATCTGTGCCTAAGACTCCTCATGAGCTCTGGTATGGAACCAAACCTAATGTTAATCACTTAAGGGTTTGGGGTTGCTTGGTCCATGAGAAGAATGTGGACACAAGTAAGCTAGAATCTTGCACTTGTGAGTGCTACTTCATTGGGTATGTTAGACATGGTATTGGATATCAACTTTATGACTCTGAGACCTAAAAAGTTTTTGTCTTTAGATATGTGAAATTTCTGGAGGATGATTTCCTTATAGGTCAAGATAGAAATGAGGTAGAGGAACTCATTGAATCCCATGAGGATTCTGAGATTCCTGAACCAGAAACTAAGGAGATAAATGAAGATGAAACACCCATACCCCTTCGAAGGAGTTCGAGGGTGGTTGCACCACCTGAAAGGTATGGATTCCATGTATCAAATGAGACTAACAATGATCCTACTTCATTTGACAAAGCACTCGCGGATCATGACATGGATAGATTGATGATGGCAATGAAGTCAGAGATTGACTCCATGCATAAGAATGATGTATGGACCCTAGAGGATCCACCAAAAGGGGTGAAACCCATTGGGTGCAAATGGATCTTCAAGAGAAAAAGGGGACCTGATGAGAAAGTAGAGACTTTCAAGGCACGGCTCGTAGCCAAGGGCTACACAGAGAGAAGGCATCGACTACGATGAGACGTTCTCTCTTGTGGCTATGCTTAAGTCCATCAGTACACTGCTAGCTATAGCTGCATCTCTTGACTACGACATCTAGCAGATGGACGCCAAGACAGCTTTCCTCAATGGATTCCTCGAGGAGGATATCTACATGGAGCAGCCTCAGGGCTTCATAGTTTAGGATGGTAAAGTATGCAAGCTAAAGAAATCCATCTATGGGCTCAAACAAGCTTCTCGTAGCTGGAACATCAGATTTGACGAAATCATAAAGAGTTAAGATTTTGTGCAGAATCCTGATGAACCTTGTGTGTACAAGAAGCTTAGTGGGAGTGCCATTGTGTTCATTGTGATTTACGTAGATGATATCCTTATCATTGGGAATGATACATGAATGATGACCAGTGTGAAGATTTGGCTATCTCATACTTCGAGATGAAAGATCTTGGAGAAGCATCTTAAATCTTAGGCCTGAAGTCGTTCAGAACCAAGAAAAGAGGATGTTGGGATTATCACAACATGGATACATTAAGAAGATTCTTGAACGATTCCGTATGGATAGTTCCGAGAAAGGATTCCTCCTCTTAAGACATGGTATCCATCTGTCTAAAGGGATGGCTCTGCAAAGTGTTGATGAAAAGAAGGCAATGGCTGGATGCCCTTATGCATCAGCTGTAGGAAGATTAATGTATGCCATGATGTGTACTAGGCCAGACATCTACCATGCAGTGGGAGTGGTAAGCCATTACCAATCTTGCTATGGAGAGCAACACTGGAATGCAGTAAAGAACATATTCAAATATCTAAGACGGACGCAAGATTACATCTTGGTCTACAAAGATGGTGATCTCCAAGTCTTGGGATATACAGATTCAGACTTCCAGTCAGATATTGATGATCGAAAGTCGAAATTAGGGTTTGTATTCCTGTTGAACAGTGGTGCTGTGAGCTGGAGAAGCAAGAAGAAGGACACTACAGCGGATTCAACAACAGAAGCCGAATATAGTGCCACATCGGATGCTGCAAAGGAGGCGGTGTGGTTGCGCAAGTTCATCTTGGAGCTTGGTGTAGTTTCCTCTGATACTCCCATCCCGTTACTCTGCGATAACACGGGAGCCATTGCCTAGGCAAAGGAACCTAGATGGCATCAAAAGAGCAAGCACGTGGAAAGGAAATACCACATCATTCGGGAGATTCAAAAGCATGGTTATATCATCATCACCAAGGCGGCCTCTACCGACAACGTTCCTGATCCTCTTACCAAACCTCTGACACAGAAGGTTTTCGACCAGCATGTAATGAGTATGGGTTTAAGGACTGTTCCTGAATGGTTCTGAGGGCTAGTGGGAGATTGCTAGCCATGTGATCCCCAGGATAACCATTCTTACAATAAATGTTATTGTAATAAATATGTTTTATCAATAAATGTTATTGATTGTTTCACTCCCTTTCTGAAATTAAGTGAATGAATGTACTATAAGGTCCCTCTGTACAATTGAGGTTATGTACCATGGCTGTCTTGATAATCATATAGATGTTGATTCATTTAATGAATCATAGAGGCTGGTGTTTGGATGGATATCTAAAGAGTTAGATAGAGGACTCATCAAGCACTGTTAAATGATTATTAAGGGAGATGATCTCCAGCCTGAGTAGGAGATGGCAATCCTTTCTCACATTGGCTGATATCTGACCGACCTCTTGATACAGGTCCTCTGCATGGGAATAGTGATTCGAAGGTGTCAGATTAGTTAGGTCAAAGGGTTGACTTAGCGAGATCGAGATAACCTAAGTCCTATGTTGAATACTGTCACAGCATAGGTACAAATCCTCTGACCAGAGACAGATGTGTTACTATATGTCTGAGTGTGTACATTTGGCAGACCATTAGGTTGATGACCTAACCAAGGTCTATACATCGGCGAGCTGGTATGCATGTAAGGGCATATGAGTAATACGATCTCTCAAAGGGATCATACAGGTTCACTTATGAACCGGAAGACATGAGCTCACTCATGAGGTATTGGGACCGATCAAATTCCATGCATGGCCGTCGTGCTTTGGAAGCATTACAAGAATTTGAAGGTATGATATATGCTTTGGGAAAGCATATGATCGATACCAAATCCCAATACCAAGATTGAGAAACTTGGTGATCAAACCCTGAAGAAGACAGTGTAAAATTGATCTTCATCTTCAGGTTGATCATAGGCCTTCCAGTGTCCAGGATGTGCAGGTATTGGGAATACCTGAGGGTGATGTGATCATAAACGATTGTATAACCATGACGCTTCCAGTCCGAGGGAGTGATGAAACAGGTCTGGATTTTAGTGACTCCTCTCAATAGAGAAGTAACTTGATCTGGGTCCAAGTGTTGGACATTGATCTGAATGAGATTCAGATGCAATGAGAAGATTAAGTATACGGTCTTGATTTAATCAAGCATCTATGGGAGGTCCATGGGATCTGGATTTGAGATGAGATCTCAACATCCAAGTCACTATATGTGGAACAATACAATTGACATGTCCTTGTCTCCAAGTATCTGTGGACAAAGCACATTATTCTTGAAGAAATTCAGGAATAATTTCTGTGATGAATTTTGTATCCAAGTAACAAAGTCTTGATGATTAAATGAGATTTAATTATCAAGTATAATATGAATAAGTTTCATATTATGAGAATGATATTCCAAGATAATTAAATGAGATTTAATTATCAATGAATAGCAGATCTTGGATAGTGCTATCCATGATATCTGTGCATATTATAAATGTGATTTATATTATATTAGAGAGAAAAAAACTTTGTAAATAACATTTGTTAATTATTAATGCGAATTGGATACACATTAAGTAATTAATTGGAAATGTATATTACAAATTAGTTTGGGATGTGAATATGATTCACATACTTTTCAATGGCATGATTGAAATATTCACAAATTAATTTGGAATTAATTTGGTGGATATTATTGCAATAAAAGTTATTGCAATTTATTAAAAATAAAAAAATAAAATTAAAAAGGAGACAATCACCACCCAAAACAGGGGTGGCGTCACCAATGACTTAGTCATAGGTGACGCCCCCTATTTTTTAGGGATGATTTGTTGTCTCTCTTATTTTGTTATCTTGTTATCTCTTAATATTTGATTTATGTTAAATTAAATTGTGTTGATAATAATGCAACATATATTTCATTTAATATAAATTAATGTTGTTGGTTTTTAACCAACAACAATCATGGCCGTTGATTGACACATGGATCATCATAGCCGTTGGATCTATGTATGCCATGGATTGAGATCCATTGGATCCCAAACTAGTATATAAGGAGGGCAACCCTAGCCCTTTGGTGTACACGCCTACTCTACTCTCTCTCTCTCTCATTCTCGTCATCCCTCTCTCTCTCTCTAAGGTGGTCGTCCATCTTGTGTTTTGAGAGAGAGGTTCTCGCCTTCGCCTTCGACTACTCGAGGATCTCCATCTTCTTTGGGGCTGCTTGCTCTAGAGGAAGACGAGAATTTCGTTGGACGAAATCAGGGGACTCGAGGCTTGGATCTTCATCACGAATTGCAGGAGTCACCTGTCTCATCATCGTGCCCGCAAGTGCTGTCTTCGTAGATCGGACTTGATCCAGGAGGATCTCTTGCTTTAGAGATCTCGTGATCGCAACCACGCTTCGAGAGGTATTTCTAATACTTTGTGGTTTGATGAAATGATCCAAGAATTGTTCTTGTGATCATGTGGTTTCATCATGTGATTTAAAATTTTTAAATTCCGTTGCACCTTGCGTCTAGTGCGACTAGTCGCTCCGTTCGCATGAGATGCGATCGTCTCGCTTTCGTTATGAGCTTGAGGATTCTCAATATCCTTCAGGTACATTGCAAACATAGCCCCACTTTTTTTGTTTTATTTTCTAGTCTCTAAAGTTTCCTAGGCCGTTTAAAAAGCCATGTATTATTTGTCATTCGAACCCAAAACTTTATGAGTTTTGCACTTTCGTCCTCTGCCAAGTCAACCGACAATAGCTATGATATTTGCAACTAAACCCTTTCGAGTTTTGTTTATTGTTAATTAGTCGAATTTTGAGGATATTGCGTGTAATATTTTTGATAAAATTTGCACTGTGCCCCCTGATGGTTTCTGAAATTGCACCCATTCCCCTATCGGTTTCTTATATGTAAATTGTTAGGATTTTTGCACATGTAGCCCCTATAATTCTTCCAGGGGTTCGTAAATAGCCCTAGAACTTTGTTTTTATTACAGAAATTCCCCTGTCAGCATGCCTTTTACTTTTATAGACTTTATTTTGTGAAAAATGTCTCCAAGTACCTAAAAATCCTAAGAAAATTAATTTAAATTCATTAACACGATATTAATCATATATATTTTTTGCGGAGTGACTTTTGAAAAATGTTTTGTGATCTAATATTCCTGTATGCCAATTAAAAATACAAAAAAATATTATAATTTCTTGAAAAAAATCAACAAAATTAGTTCCTCTCTTTTTGTATTGTTTTAACATATATCCAAAAAATCAACTAAAAATATAAAAAAACCTAAAAATCTCAAAACACTCAAAATCTTATAAAAATTCTCAAAAATTCATAACACATCCAAAAATAGTTCTCTTTGTTCTAGAACTTTTATCTGGGATTATATGTTGACTTAAAAATTAGTTAGGGATTTTTGAGTGGTTTATTATTTTTAACCTCAAAAATACTCTTGTTTGTTTAATTTTTTAATGTTTTAACTATTATTCTAATTAAAAATCCATAAAAAATTGTAAAAATTTTCAAAAACCCCAAAATATTATAAAGTCTTAAAAACATAAAAAATATGTTTTCTTTGAATTGTTGGCATATTTTGACCTACTTTTGCCTTGTGTATGTCTCTATACATATAAGCTTACTGTCTATTTATAATTCATTTTCTTTTTACTTTTATTTTCACCTTATTTTATTTTATTTTTAAAAATTAAAATCATTGGCAAAATTAAATATTAAATAAAAATTCAAAATTCAAAACACGTAAAAACTCTAATTTGGCAAAGTGCTCAGAGGCAAATTCATGTGTTGATTTTCTATCTTACATTTCTTTACATCCTTGTTTCCTGTGTTCGACCCGTACTTGCCTGTCACTATACATCTTTTGTATGGTATAATAAATTTTGATTCACCATTGCTTTCTTTGTCTGATTTTGCCATTGTGCGTGTTAATTGTTGATCGACCACATGATTTTATGAGCGGTCACCTCAACAACAATATATCTTTGCTTTCGTGAGGATATCATTTTAGACCCTTGCAAATCCATGTCATCAAAAGGCAAAAGATTTTTGATTCAGACACATTTGCTTTTATTGCTTATTTTTATATTATGGATTAATTATTAAGATTAGTCAGAGATCTTGTGAGAGATCACTTCAGCAACTGTGTAGCCCCCCTTGTGAGCATGCACGACTTCCTTGCATTTTTTGCTATTTCAAATGGCGTTGTTGCCGAGGAGCAAGGAGTGTAGCTAGTATGTTTATTACACTTCTTACTTTTCTTTTTATTTTTATGTTATTTTTTATAATAATTTGATTGTTCTATCTTTGTCGATCTTCCTTGCGAGGGACCGCATGGCAAAAGCCATCTCTTAGGAGGTAGATGTACCCGAGCTGCGAGGAGGTCGACGCTTCTACTTGTAAGCCAACTAGGAGAGAGAAAGAGAGAGGAGTAGAGAGAGACAAGAGGAGTATGCATTAGCGTAGATTTTTATTTTATTTTGTGAAGTGTATTTTCAAATAATTTTTGTAAATTAATTTGTAATAATTAGGATGTTTCCACACTTCACGAGGTCCATTTCCCATGTGGTTGTTCAACTAAGGGCCTCATCATGATTTTTCATGTTTTATCACTTTTATTTTACTTCGTTTCTCATGTTTTGAGCTTCCCTCCTTTTTTATTTTATTTTATTTTATGTGATTGAGCCCTTATACTTAGGATTGTTTGCATTGGTAAGCTAGGTCCAAATCTCTAATAGAAGCATGTGCCTATTGTTTACTTCATTAGGACTTAGCCAAAAGTTAATTGTTAATTGCTCAAATTTTGAACCATGTAGTGTGAGAGGCTCCATACAGCACTTTCAGGACACATTGTGGAGGGCACCGTGGAGTGATTAGCATTTGGTTCTTCCCAATAATAGCAACTCTTGTTTAGGATGCTTTATCGCTTGCATAACGCACATGTAGTATATGTTTATATATTCTGTTTTGCATCCTGCATGGAGAGAGCTAGGAAGCACTGTAAGTCTCATTACTTTGCATGCATCATTTGATATGAGAGTGAGATTTCCACTCTCGTATCCACTTGTATTGTGTTTCTGCCTTCTCCCCCAGTGTTTATATAATCTAGGATCAAAACAAAGAATACAAAAAATCATTAGGTGGTTTGCTATGAAAAATACTCAGAAACATTGAAAATCCAACAAACTAAAACAAGGGGATTGCTAATAAAACTTGGGCCTTGATAAAAATCGTAATGGACATCATTGTTTTGGTTTCAAAAAGCTATCATTATTTTCAGGTACCTTCCAGATCGAGTGAGGCACGACCCCTAAGGATTAAAGCCCAAAACCCTATTTGTGGCAGCCTTGACTATCACATAGGTAGACAAAGTATTGGCGCTTCGATCATACATGACCTAGTAGGGCCTTGTCAACAACGGTGCTCCCGCTTTGTGTGGATCAATCGACTTGGTCTAAAGTACTGAGCTTAGGCCATGCCCTCACGGGTGTGCCTGTCTCATCGGTTTGCGTTCGAGTACCTCATTTGTGGGAGAAGTATTGGTTTCACCTATTGGCTTCCTCCTCTATTTCTTTGGTTGAGTAGCCAGCCAGGAACGCGATCAAGGACCTCAAAGTGCACAGATTACAGGTTACAAAGGAGGTGGAAGATGTACGGGGAACTTTCCTGGCAGTACAAACTCTCCTTAGGGATAGTACTCATAATGACTTGTTATAAGATCTTGCTTGCAAAACGAAGATAAAATTGAAAAGATAAAATTAGCCAAACTCTTAGGGTTTTACATGTGTTGAGTTGGTGAACCCAAACTTATTTGGTATTTGTTTTATTTTAGGTAAGTTCATATATCAGTCCTGCATACTTTGTGCCATTTTGCTTTCCTTTGTTTTATTTCTCATTTGACACCCACTCGCTTTGAGCCTTGTACTGTTTTGCACTCCCTTTATTCCTTGTTTATCATTGTATCATTTATCCATTCTCAATCTCTCTCTTCATGTTCGAGATGGAGACTCATGGATGACTTAGTTGAGACTCCACCAACACTAACATTAATTCCATGCGCTCGCATTCTCCAGTAATTATGGACGATTCCTAAGAACCTGATTTGTACAACACGAACCGATCTCCAGACTCTCCACCTTCTTCCATAATCCAGGCTCACTCTTGTCCCGAACTATGCTCATTTTGGATGACACTTGATTTCACTCCTTATGCATCACAATCTTTAATGAAGTTCTGTGTTGACCTTAACACAAAACAATTCTCTACATCTATTGCTTCAATACTAACTGATCGAGACATCATTTCATGTGCATATCATGATCCTAATCTGAGCCAGAGATTCTTTCAAACTTAGATACATATACATAGATGGCTCCGACTAGTAAATGGAAGGGACCAGAACACCTACAGCATCCTCCACATCTAGAGCATGACCAGCCAGACTAGAAAGCAGTAAATGCCCATCTTCTCACCTCCATCAGGCGATTTAGTAACATCTCACCGACCAAGCATTGGCCCAGGTTGCCTTCCAAGATATACTCAATGATCTAAGGAGAAGGAGAGACAACCCAGGAGGAGGAGGAGGAGAGGAAGAGAAGGCAGGTGGAGACATTGGAGGCCCAGTAGATGAAACTCGAGCAGAGAGGCCCAATCCCATGCTCAAGGAAACCTATAACCCTGGAGCGGGCTAAATGATCGAGTAGATCCAAATCCCTACTGTCCATGCACACTTAGAGTTGAAGCCTCAACTCTTGGCACATCTTCTGCCTTCCACGGGAACGAAAATGAGGAACCTTAAATCCATCTGCAACAATTCACTCACATATGTGGTACAACTCACTACCCTAACGTACCATTAGGTGTAGTCAAAATGATGACCTTTCCATTCAGCCTTCAGGACAAGATGCTTCATTGGATCAACCACTTAAGGAAAGTCGTCACCACGTGGGAGGAACTGAAATGAGACTTCTTGCACAAGTTCTACCCTCTTAGGTAGTTGAATCATATGCATTCCCGCATTGCCAACTTCACCCAAGCCACCCACAAACACATCCATGAGCCTTGGGAGAGGTTTACAAATTTACAAGGGAAATGTCCCCATCATGATATTCCTCACACTAGCCTGGTCCAACATTTCTTTGGGGACTAGCAATTAATACCAGAAGCATGTGGATGTCATGTGTGGCGGTTCACATTTCAACAAAGACAACGTCATCTGGCAGATCTTCGAGGAAATGGTCAAAGGAGAGGCCACCTTGTCATCAGCCCGTGCATATCAACATCAACCACACAACCTCTTGAAGCTAGTTCATATGGTGGTTTCTCATGAACCGGACAGAGATGAGATCTCCAATTTGAGCATCATAGGGAGCCACCTTTCCAAGGTGGATATTATCGAGAAATGATCACATGACCTCGAGAAACTATCTGTGATCATACAAAGGACGCAACATCTTGATAAATTGGATCAGATCACCAAGCAGTTGGACCAGCCGGTGAGCACCATTAGTTCCTTCCAGTCGGTATTTACATCGGCTTCGACTCCTGCTAAGACGAAGGAGCCCTCATCACCTCAGCCTCCTCAACAGAGTCCCTCTCAGCCAACGATTCAACACATTTATTACATGCAAGCCCCTGCGCCTACATCATCCTAGTAGCCGCAATAATAGCTTGTGGTCTACCAACCTGAACTTTAGATCATTCAAGATCCATGCTCTCCCCCACCACTCACATTCAGGAGTTGAATGGCGTATGGAGAAACGATGCACAACTGGCCCGTTCTGGCAGACAATAGCAAGGCCAGTCCACAAGCAATCACCCATTCCCTCAAAAGTAAGGAGGGACATTAGTCCAAAACCAACCTCAGCACCACCATTAGTCTCCATACTAGCAGAATTGGAGACAAAATTAGTACCAGCAGTTATAGTACCAACCATACCAGCAGAATCAATAGTACTCGATTATTCCTTATCAGCACCAGCTTCCTCGTAACTGTCAACAACAACACCCTTCTCCCCAGTATAATTCTCAGTATTCTTACTCACATCCTCCACACCATTCCCAGTCTCAGCATGGCTAGCATGTTGAACCATCCGAGGCTATTCTTGTAAACCCCACGTTGGATTTCTTGGCTCAGTTGGTAAAGAGCCTTGCTGAAATGAGCCAGAAGCTTGATGACTTCACTGTCGCTAAAACTCCAATTCTGGCATAGGTGGAGGCCAACCCCAATAATTTTAGGAAGAATGAGCAGGTAGTCTGTAATGTTCTCTCCTGTCTAACATGGTCAGATGTGCATGATTTGTTTTTATCTAATTCTATCACTCTTAGGAGCTGTAGGACCATGCAGCCGACTACCACCTTAAAGGGAAAGAATAAAACTTCACCTGGTGAATTATCCTCTTCTGCATCAGCCGATCATGCAGCCGGACTAGGTGAGGAGGAAGAAGAAGACGGAGGAGAAGCACCAGAATGAAAACACAAAAAAAACTACAGAATCAAAAATAACAAAAAATACAGCAGCATCAGCTACCGAAGAACCACTACAACCACCGAATGCTAGCCGATGGAGACCTGCCTACATATTTTGGGTGTCCACTTCTCTTGCATTACCATGATCCTTTTAGTCATCCATTTGTGCAGCCATATGTGGGCACTAATTTTGATGTAAATAAGAACAATATTCCTTCTTTTGTTTCTGTAAATATTTCATTTCCAGATGCTTTGAGAAAATCCAAGTAGAAATTTTAAAACCACCCTGTCTGACCCTGATGTGGTTGAGATTATTCAGAATCTTGTTCTAGAAATGCCTCTTCTCAAAGCTATCAAGTACACACCTAACATCAAGAAAGGTATGAAATAAGCATGTATTTCAAAGAGACATGTGTGTTGAGCTCATGAAAGGAATGTGAAAAATATTCTGACCGCAACCACTGTCAATGCAATCAGCAATCTCCCGACCAAGAAGAAAGATATGGGAGCTCCTCTAGTCTGATGCTAGATGTTCGACCAGGAGTTCGATCGAACACTCCTTGATAGTGGATCATCAATTAACCCGATGCCTACTTCACTTCTCAAAGAATTTGGTTTGGGATCGCTCAAATATACAAGAATGATTATGCAATTCATAGATACTTCCATAAAGCGGCCTCGAGGAATTTCGGATGATGTAATCATCATCATTCAGGGAATGTAGTTCCCTATGGACTTCATCATGCTTGATATGGACAACTCATGTCCTCTTCTGCATACATAAATAATCCATGGATGACCTATTGAGATGATCCAAGTGCCAAAACTGACTGAGTCTGCATCAGACGAGAGTGAGCCGACAGAACAACGAACAAAAGACTATAACTTCCTTGTTGAAATCCACGATACAAATCTATTTATGGATGAGATTGAAAGCCACGAATTCCTCTCCACAAGGGAAAGAGTGGACAACACAGCTGAGTTTCTAGATGTCCTTAATTATGAGATTTTTGCTGAGTTTCCTAAGGAATACATCTTTGGCCACATGTCCTTGTCAGAGGAGGATGAAATTCAATCATCAAAGATTTCTATGCAGCCTTGAACTCAGAGCTTACAACGTAAATGGTGGACATAGTACCGTTGAAATATCTGACACCATCGCCTTGCACAGTAGCCGAGGTCACCACTAAGCTTAATCAGAACCCGCCTGAGATCTAACCACTTCCAGCAAACATGAAATACACCTTCCTTGTGGGTGCACAAAACATGTTCCCTGATCATCAGTTCCCAATTGACACAGGAACAAGAATCTCATCTACTCGAGGTTCTTGAAAGAAATCGCAAGGCCACATGCTGGAAAATTTCATATCTCCTTGGGATCAATCTGTCATTGAGCTCACATCATCAATACCTTGAAGATGATAACAAGCCTTCCCTAGAATTCTAGTGAAGATTCAATCCAAATCTTCGGAGGTTGTGATAATTGAAATCATGAAATGTTGTGATGTGGGATTCATATATCCCATCTCCGACTCGAAATGGGTGAGTCCCTTTCATGTTGTGACAAAGAAATCAGGGATCAAAATAGTGAAGAATGATAACGGAGAGGAGATCGCAACTAGAGTTTCAACTTCTTGACATGTCTGCATGGATTACAGACGACTGAACTTACCGATCAAGAAGGATGACTTCTCGCTTCCCTTCATCGACCAAATAGTCGAAAGACTATCCATGAAGGAGTACTTTTATTTCTTAGATGGATACTCTGATTATAACCAAGTCGCAATAGCCCCTGAAGAAAAATGGAAAATGACCTTCACTTATCCATTTGGGACCTACGCCTTCTGTAGAATGTCGTTTGGTTTGTGTAATGCTCCAGTGACATTTCAACATTGTATGTTGGTCGTGCTCGCTGATAAGGTTGGAAATTTTCTTGAGGTTTTCATCGATGTTTTCTCGATCTACGATGATAGCTTTGATTAATACTTATCTTACCTGAACCGAGTGTTGAAAAGATGTTGTGAGGTAAACCTTGTGCTCTCGTGGGAGAAGATCTATTTCATGGTGACCGAAGGGATCGTGCTAGGTCATGTCATATCAAAACGTAGCATGGAGGTAGATCATGTGAAGGTGGACACCATTTTCAAAACATGAGCCGTCTACTAATCTGAATCAAGTTCGATCATTCCTTGGGCAAAGATTTATCAAAGATTTCAACAAAATTGCTCGATCGTTGACTGAGCTTCTAGGCAAGGAGGCATATTTCATTGTAGATGCCAGAGTCCTCTAAGCCTTCAATCAGTTGAAAGACTTGATCACCAGGCCCCTGTTCTTTGATCGCTAGATTGGTCTCTACCATTTGAGTTCTGACAAATACGTCAGACTACGTAATTGGAGCTAGGATATCGAAGAGACAATCTACCATTTGCAATTCACTATGCTAGTAGGACTCTAGATGAAGCTCAAAAAAACTACACTATCACTAAAAAAGAGGAGCCAGCAGTCATCTTCACCCTGGAGAATTTCAGATCCCATCTCCTAGGATCCAAAGTCATTGTGTATACAGGTCATTCTGCCATCAAGTAATTGCAGGCCAAGAAGGATGCCAAACCAAGACTCATCAGGTGGATCCTTCTACTCCGGGAGATCAATCTTGAAATACATGATAAACTTGGAGTCAAAAATATGGTGTCAGATCATTTATCAAGATTGCCAGAGCTTGATACTCTTGAGCAGGACTTATTATTGATACCAAAATCTTTCCAGATGAAGCTATTTTGTTAGTCACCTTGCTCTCCTAGTTCGTCGATATTGTAAACTATCTTGTGTCCAAGAGAACTCCACAAGATTGGCCAAATCTGAAAGTCGGCAAATTTCTATTAGATATTCATTTCTATCAGTGGGAGGATCCTTATCTCTTTCGTGAGGGGGGCAATTGAATTTGGAGGAGGTGCATTCCTCAGGAGGAATTCCAAAGTGTTCTCGAACATTACCGTACCAGAGAATCAGGAGGACACCACTCTGGAAAGCGTACACCAGCTAAAGTTCTACAATACAGCCTCTGGTGGTTGACCTTATTCAAAGATGCATAAGACTTTGTCAAACATCATACCGACTATCAGAAGATGAGCAGTACCATAGGAATGACAGATACAATGCCCTTGAAGTACGATCAGATCTCGGATGTTTTTGTGCTTGAGGCATTGACTTCATGGGGCCATTTCCCAACAGTCAGGGTTACGAGTATATTCTTCCAGCTATCAATTTCGTAAGTCATTGGGTGGAGGATATCCCAACCCAAGCCATTGACAGTGGCACCGTCTGCCAGTTTCTGAAGGAACACATCATTGCAAGGTCAGGATCCCCAAAATTCTAATATTCAATAGGGGTAGCCATTTCATCAACAGAGAGGTGAAGAAGCTGACGCGGGAATTTTCCATTGAACATCATGTCTCCTCTCCATAATACCCACAATCCAATGGCCTGGCCGAATGTTCAAATAGGGAGATTAAGACAATTCTACACAAACTTGGGTGTCTCGACATGAAGAACCGGTCGAGACTCCTTGACTCAGTTCTTTGGGCCTAGCAGACCACGTAAAAATCACTTTTAGGAATGTCTCCCTACTGCTTGGTATACAACAAGCCATGCCATTTGCTTGTGGAACTCTCTCACAAATCTTTATAGGCAAATAAATTATGTAATTTGGATTCCTAGAAGGCAAGAAAGAACAGAAAGTTGGATCTGAATTGACTTCTCGAATTCCGTGACTATGCACATGACAATAGCCTAATGTACAAGGAGAAGATCAAGAAGTGGCACGACAAGCACATTCACCGCAAGACTTTCGAACCGGGTCAGAATTTTTGGTTATTCGATGCAAAGCTCAAATTATTCCCATGGATGTTGAAGAGCAAGTGGACCAGGCATTTCATAGTGAAGCATGTGCGTGACAATGGAAGTATCATCATATCCGGTTTGTCAGCCGATGCACAACCATTTATGATCAGCAGACAGTTACTGAAGCAGTATCTTGAACATGATATGCTCATGTCTGTGGTTGATTCAATATAAGGTGATCTACATTGATGAGCTTGAAGCTGCAGCATCAATGCAATCAGACAAGGCATTCAAAAACATTTTTGATTAGCTAATCTTTTTCTTCTTTTCTTCCTTTTTGTTTTCATTCTTCAAATTCTTTCTTCTGTGCTTCCCTCACCCCATTCATCTGCGATATACTTAGGATATGCTTTATCCTATGTATAGGTGGGTGAGTGCTTTCGGGTTTTCGTTTCTCGACCCCTTATCTGTCTCTTCAACTTTTGATTTTCTGTCTAGACTTAGGAATATTTTACACTAAATATTGGGGGGACAGGATGAGTCGATGATTTATTCGTTCCCACCATCGACCCCCCTGCATGTTGAATGCAGCCTGCTATACTAAGGAATAATTGATCCTAAGCATAGGGGGACAATCGACTTCTCATTCTTTATTCATTCGAGTATATTTGACTTTTCAATAATTAGTATAAGTTAAGTCTTCCTTTTCTCCCTGATATATGAGGACATAGCTCAAGCTAAGTATAGGGGGTTGTATATACATTGTATATACTTTAGCCATAACTCATACTTGCATATTTTTAATAATATAGACAATCAATAAAAATCAAAATAAATATAGAAAATTCTTTGTAATTACAGTTAATAACCGATTAAAAATGTTTTGCAAAATGTTTGAAAAATGGTTGGAAAATTCTTTGAAAAATATTTTCTAAAACTATTAGGAAAATGTTTTGTATTATATTTTCAAACCTTTGTAAAAATATTTTTTTGTAAAAAAATCTTTTCTTTATTTGAATACAATGTTTTAAAATTCCATTTGTAAAAGGTTTAAAAAAATGGTTACACAAAAATACCTTGAAAAACCTATACATACTGTTTGAAAAATCTTAGCAAAATGATTTTTAAATTTTGTAAGTGTATGCAAAAATTCTTTGTCAAAATAAAGTTTTGAAAAATATTGCGAAAATATTTTCGAATTATCTTGCACCTTGTACATAATTAAAGCAACTATAAATTCTTCACAAACTTTGTACATAAAACTTGTATACACCTGATGAAACTCGATTTCATCATCTTTATTTCTCATTTTTAACCCCCTTGCTTAAGCTGAGTGTTAATAAATCCCAGCTAAAGTCTTGTAATTAACAGAGTCCTAAATAAATTAAAAATCACAAAAAAATGACAAAACAAAATTTCGTGGTATTTTTAGACTTAAAAATACCCTCAAAAATATTTCGTGTCTTCATTTGATCTCTTTTCCCGTTTTGGTCAACTAAAACTTGTAGATCTCATCAAGATCTACAACTTTCATGTTTTGAGTTTTCTCAAATTCGGCCATCTTGGCCCTCAAAAATCAAAAAGTCCCTCGAATAAATCTGATTGGGCCACGTGGCCCATTCTGGGGGCGCCACGTGGCCCGCTCCTTCTTGCTGCATCCGCCCTTGACCAGGGTCATTGGATCATCTCTAGATCCAACGGCTAAGTCCTCTCAACGCGCGCCTATTTTTCTCAACCGTCTGATCACCCTTGCCCGTAATCTACACCGCACGTAAGCGCTCGCACCTGAGCGTACCACGTGGCGCGACTGATGCCGTCCGATCGCACCCCCCGATCTTCCATCTCGACTGTTTCTTCCTTGTACGCTCTTCGGCCTTTTGATCAGACTCAAGAATCAATCTCGGCCGTATGCTTCCGCCTGCCCCTAGCCCGACACGTGGCGGCTACTTGGGCCCTCTGATCGTGCCGCCATCGATCTCATCATGGCCGTCGCTCCACACCCAATTCTCCACCGTTGGATCTCCATATCCAACGGCGGGGCTTCGTCATCAACCTCCAACCGTCTTCTCTCTCCCACGATCCACCTCACGCAACCCGTTCCCCCTTCCATTTTTCTCGCCTTCACCAGCCTCCATCTCCCATCGCCAGTTACCCCACGACGTTCCCCAGTCAACCATGACCCTCGTGAGCACTCCATAGGCGACCGTCCATCGTAGGTAATTTTTCTCCATTCATGTTATCATCGTTGTAGTTTTTATTTTTTTATCACATCAAATTCACCACCTAAAATCCTTCATTTGTTTATCTTATATCACCTATACTCCCATTTGTTCATCTTCATCACCATCATCATTTTTTTTTGTTTTATCATCCTCACCACCACCATCCCATCTCACTGTTTTCTTTTAACATATTCCATTTCTTAAAGAAAATTTAAAAAAAATTAAAACAAAATTAAAAAAAGTCCTCTATTTATTACAATTCCAGTACTAAAAAAATTAAAAAAAATAAAAAAAACGAGGCAGCTCCCATTTGCACCGCCGCCCCCACCATCATCGGTTAGCGGCGCACCCGCCGCCCCCACCTTCAAGCGGCCCCGCCTCCGCCAGCAGGCGGCCTCCGCCGCGACCGTGCGCAACACAACCGCCAGCGGCGGTGCCGCCCCGTGCCCCCCTCCTCTTCAGCGGCCTCCCTCCCGCCTCCTTCCTCTACCGCCGGCTCCGCCCCTCTCGCCGCCGCTTCCAGCCCTCTTCCGCAACCGCCGAGCACCCTCTCCGCGCCACCGCGCGCCGCCACCCGCGCCGGGCGCCGCCCTTCCTCCCCTCCGCCGACGAAGGCCACCCCTTGTCCACTTTGGGTTCATCTCCACGGTCTCAAGGAAGAAGGTGCTTTTCCCTTTAGATTATTTTAATGTAAAAATTGCATTTTTCGTTATTTATAGTTTCTGTAATTGCATACCAGTCCCTGTATATATTGATGTGTGTTTTAGTTGTTTCTAATTTGCAAGGACACCCCCGTGTTCGTATTTAAATTTGGACCTCATTTATGCATCATTTTGTTCAATGAAAAATGCCTTTGTGATGAGCAACTAATTGTCTACAATTTGACTATTTGTTTATATTTTTGTGACTCATGGGTAATTAATTAAAAATAGTTAACTGAAATTTTGCATAGCTTACCCATTCTGGACTCTTAAAA
The DNA here is from genome assembly GCA_037367405.1 of Ottelia alismoides. Classification (NCBI taxonomy): domain Eukaryota; kingdom Viridiplantae; phylum Streptophyta; class Magnoliopsida; order Alismatales; family Hydrocharitaceae; genus Ottelia; species Ottelia alismoides. Next base: position 1,080,903 of record JAZKJV010006375.1, read on the forward strand.
TTATATCTCACACACGGTTGCTCCAAAAATTCCACAAAAAATATATGTGATGCCTTGAAGAGTGATAAAGTTACAGTCCAAATTTCACGTCTATTGGAGTTGTCTTGTGCCTGAAATAAATCATAGAGTAAAATTAGTATTTGATTTTTAATTAAATCCACAAATATCATTTTTGCGAAATTTCAACTCTCCTGAATTGCTTATCTAAATATCTTTTTGAGATAATTCACACTCTGATTATTTGATAACGTGGATTAATTAGGAATTATTTACTCATTTCCACTTTGTTTTCACTAAAAAGCTCATAAAAAATTCATAATTTGTCAAAAAATCAAAAAAAATTACTGTAGTCTACTTGCATCATGTTTTAATTCCATTAATTTTTTCATAATTTTTGCTTACTGTTTGTGTGATAAATTGCAAAAAAACCCAAAAAAAGTGTGCATTTTTAGTTATTGCATTTTAACCCCTAAAATTCCAAAAAATTGTGTTTTGTGTTCATCGTTGGATTAGGATTTTAGGAAAAATATAATTTGGCTGAATTGGACTAATTTGACATTAAAATTGACTTGGCCTTGTTGTGTGTTTTCTTAGTGTCTTAATTCACCCGCATTCACAATTTGCATTTTATTTGCATAAAAAAATCTAAAAAATTCCGCATTGGAAATCTAGATCTTAAATTTGCAAATTAACCCCCAAGTTGTTCCTTTGCCTCCCTGAGTTTGACCCCGGACTTGCCCGGGATATAAATTAAAGCCGAGACACTCTTCACGGAGATCTTCTCTCGGTTCTGACCGACTCGCTAAGTACACGTGCTACAACGTGACCAAATTAAACAACGTATCTAGCGACACGTCAGATGGCGCTGTTGTCGGGGACACGGCTCATTTCTTTTATTTTTTTGGAATTTTATTTATTTAATTTCGTGTTTCTTTTATAGGTCAATTTGTTCATCTTTTTTTGCATTCAAAAATTTTCTTTCTTATTTTGATCTCTAACCATTGTTTTTGTGGCAGGGCCCTTGATGGATCAAGGAGGCGAGGAGCAGGACGCTTCCCGCTGCGAGGACCCACAAGACATGCATGGAGCAAATAGGGAAGAAAGAAAAAAATGTGTTGCATTTTATTTTTGCTCATAATAATTCGTCTTTTACAGCAGTCTTCGATCGAAGACTCGCGTGTGTAATCGAACGAATGTGGTTGTGTGGGGATCGTCCCCACTTGAGTGTCGACCTAGGACTAGGCACGCGGCTCTCTGAGCTCATTTTATTTTTTTCATATTTTTATGTGCTTGATCGTAGGTAGGACACTCTAAAATATAGACGCACGTAATCTCGCCTCACTTAGCCAAACTTAAATGGATATCATTCCCATCTAATAGATGCATGATTAGGTGCGGCTTTTTCGACTTGCATACATGTTGGATTTGGTTTTCAAAACGGCCCCAGTTTTTCACGTGTTTTTGTCAATTCACTGCATGATTTCTCGCTTAGCCTAGATCGCGTTTTTTTTTCATCGAATACATGTTTTTCTCAGCTTTCATTTCCTAGCTTGATCACCTAGGATAAATGGAAAATGAAATGAACGGTAGATGATGATTTCCTGATTGATGTGCTAACCTTAATTCAGTGATAATTCAAAATAAAATTGGGACTGTTAATTGCAAGTCAACCAAAAATGGAGTAAAATTCGGTTTTGGGAGAGCAACACCCGCGCATACGCCTTGATTTTCATTTCACATTTTCTTCACGTAAATATCTAAGGCTTTATCACCAATAAAACTGACAAGATAATAAACCAACTTCGGTTGGTTTCATGTGTGAGTTGGTGAAACTAAGGGTTTTTGATTGCTTGAATTGAGCCATGTTTGCTACACAACCCTAAAACCTTAGTCACTCCATTTCATCTCCAAAGATTCAACCGCTCACTTGTAAATCCATTCCTCTTCTTCGTTCACCTTGGGTCCCTCCCAACATCAATTCCCATCTTTATACTTAGGCTAATCTCATCCTAAGTATAGGGGGGACCCAAGTCCCCGTGATTTTTCTCTACTCATCTTTTCTTGCCTTTATACTTAGGTTATTTCTAACCTAAGTATAGGGGGAGCCCCTCTTAGTTCCTGTATATTCCTATATACTTAAATGGACCTATGTACTTGTAACATCTAGTGCTATGAGGACATAACAAAGTTTAAGTATAGGGGGGTAAACCGTATATACCGTATATTTACTTTAGCTATAATCTGAAAAATTTGAAAAATTTAAAACTTTTTGGCTAAGGTAAAATTCTTTGAACTAAGAGAACTCAAATGATTTCGCGGCTTTTCGATATTATGTTACGCTATTTTTATAAAAATATTTTCGAAAATGATTTTTGAAAATGTTTTGAAAACTTTTTATTTTGTGTGACATGGTTTTGAAAAATTGCCTTCTCTTTTCTAGGAAAGTTGAGTCTAACTCATGTTCTAACTTTATTAAAATCCATAAAAAAATCAGAAAAATCCTAAAAACCCTTTAGGAGCCGTTAGTGACTACTAAGCCCAATTAAGTAAGCCGCGTTCAGTGAGGGTTCGCCCTTAGCAGATTGGATGGTTTAGAGGACATCGCGCAAGGCTCCGTCCTCAAGCAACGGGCTCCGGACTGTACTTACATCCATAGTGGCTGAATTGCAGATGCTCAACTGAGTTTAGACAGTTCTAATATCTCTTGAAGTTTAAAAAAAAATGTGTGTCTTGTTTTTGAATGAAGAAGTTGGATTAGTCCTCTACACTTATACTTTCACCCAGGATCTGAAATGATCAATGAGACTTGCTTTTTGAGCTCTTTGAGATTTTAGGTTAACCAGCCTTAGCCATCAGGGTTTTAGACTTAATTGTCCACATTCCCCTAGGTTTCTAGATTTGCATGCTATATTCCATGCTTAGTCTCAGACAGAAAGAATATGATCAGCACATCACATGCACGACTGCGGTTTTTGATGAGATGAGTTGATTTTTCACTTGAGGAATTGGGATGAGGAAGTCAAGTTTGGATTTGATCTAATGATGCTCGAGGATGGGATAAAGTCTTTGGAGGCTTCATGAAACCTGAGTGTCATCATTATTAGCAAGTATGAGAACTTGATTCTTATACTAATCTCTTGCTATTGACCTAAGTGCCAGGGTGTGAATAAATAAAAAAATTGTTGATCAGTGTGTGCCAACTCTTGGTAAAAGCAGTGGAGCTAGACACAAATTATAAAAGTCAATGAAATTCAAAGAAAAGCTCTCTTTCCACAAAGTCAAATATCAAAGAGATTCCACCAAAGGCGAGCGCTCCCAAACTTTTCAAAGTGTCCACTTGGACCACCGCTATTAGGACCAGGAGTCGGGCTTGCACCAAAAAAGGGCTCTGCATCGTAAATGCTACAAGTCTGGGTGTCGAAGGTACGATAGGTACTCAAAAGAGACACACCCCGGTGTACTCCCAGGAAAACAAGTGCAGACGGCTCCAACTTCTCTTGACGGACGCACTGATCAACACCAAAAAAATGTGTTGCGTAAAAAGGCACTAGAGAGAATCCTTGTTCCAATGAGAGGGAGAGAAGAATTGACACAATCCCATGCTCTCCATTTCTGGCCTGCCATCTACATTTTCTGAGTCTGACAACTAAAGAGACGGTGGACTGAATGCAAGATTTGATTTATTCCCTAGTGCTGAGGATTGGGTCCTTAGGAGATTTTCTCAGACCAAGATTTTGGGTGAAGACTTGACTCTACTCTCGAAATTGCAGTCAACACTAAACTTCATATCCTTTAGCTTGTATGTACATCAGAGAGAGTCTAGAGAAGTAGAGGAATTGGAAGCCTCTTGATTAAGGCTGGGTTGAATTCTAGAATTTTGGACCTTTAAAGTCGAGTCAACTTGATCAGATTGGATCCTGGATTCACATGCACAAGGGGGTTAATCCAACTTAGTCATTCTTTTTGATGCTCGAGGACGAGCATAGTTTAAGTATAGGGGGGATGAAACTCGATTTCATCATCTTTATTTCTCATTTTTAACCCCCTTTCTTAAGCTGAGTGTTAATAAATCCCAGCTAAAGTCTTGTAATTAACAGAGTCCTAAATAAATTAAAAATCACAAAAAAATGACAAAACAAAATTTCGTGGTATTTTTAGACTTAAAAATACCCTCAAAAATATTTCGTGTCTTCATTTGATCTCTTTTCCAGTTTTGGTCAACATGAAACTTGTAGATCTCATCAAGATCTACAACTTTCATGTTTTGAGTTTTCTCAAATTCGGCCATCTTGGCCCTCAAAAATCAAAAAGTCCCTCGAATAAATCTGATTGGGCCACGTGGCCCATTCTGGGGCGCCACGTGGCCCGCTCCTTCTTGCTGCATCCGCCCTTGACCAGGGTCGTTGGATCATCTCTAGATCCAACGGCTAAGTCCTCTCCACGTGCGCCTATTTTTCTCAACCGTCTGATCACCCTTGCCCTTAATCTACACCGCACGTAAGCGCTCGCACCTGAGCGTACCACGTGGCGCGACTGATGCCGTCCGATCGCACCCCCCGATCTTCCATCTCGATCGTTTCTTCCTTGGACGCTCTTCGGCCTTTCGATTAGACTCAAGAATCAATCTCGGCCGTACGCTTCCGCCTGCCACCAGCCCGACACGTGGCGGCTACTTGGGCCCTCTCATCGTGCCGCCATCGATCTCATCATGGCCGTCGCTCCACGCCCAATTCTCCACCGTTGGATCTCCATATCCAACGGCGGGGCTTCGTCGTCAACCTCCAGCCGTCTTCTCTCTCCCACGATCCACCTCGCGCAACCCGTTCCCCCTTCCATTTTTCTCTCCTTCACCAGCCTCCATCTCCCATCGCTAGTTACCCCACGACGTTCCCCAGTCAACCATGACCCTCGTGAGCACTCCATAGGCGACCGTCCATCGTAGGTAATTTTTCTCCATTCATGTTATCATCGTTGTAGTTTTTATTTTTTTATCAAATCAAATTCACCACCTAAAATCCTTAATTTGTTTATCTTATATCACCTATACTCCCATTTGTTCATCTTCATCACCATCATCATTTTTTTTGTTTTATCATCCTCACCACCACCATCCCATCTCACTGTTTTCTTTTAACATATTCCCATTCTTAAAGAAAATTTAAAAAAAAATAAAACAAAATTAAAAAAAAGTCATTTATTTATTACAATTCCAGTACTAAAAAAATTAAAAAAAATAAAAAAAAAACAAAAAAAAACGAGGCAGCTCCCAGGCGCACCGCCGCCCCCACCATCATCGGGCAGCGGCGCACCCGCCACCCCCACCTTCAAGCGGCCCCGCCTCCGCCAGCAGGCGGCCTCCGCCGCGACCGCGCGCAGCACAGCCGCCAGCACGTAATTATTTTCTAAAACTCTTTTGTTTTTCAAAAAGCACTAAAATTTTGCTAAATAAAAAATTCATAAAAAATTGTAAAATGTTTCAAAAATTGCATAAAAATTTGCAAAATTTCCTCAAAAACCTATAAAAATTCACAATCATAAAATTTCATTACAAAAATATCTTTCTGCATTATGCATAACATTCTCATTTTTTGGATTGATAATGACAATTGAACAAGTATAAATATAATCCGGAGATTGGAGCTTGGTTGGACCTTAATCCGCATAATCACATGAACCTTTAGGGAACTGGGATTGAGTCACTTCAGGTCTGCTAGACTTAAGTCTTTGAGACCACAAGACTTAGTTGAGTGTCATCTTGACTGCTTAAGTAGAATATTTCAGAACGCATGCATGACTCTTCTTGACAGTGACATAATTTGCATATATGCACCTTGCACTCTGCTCAACTCAGTTGAAGTTGTAGAGGGTTGTATTTGTTGGCATTAGATACAAGCCAATGGAGACATCGGAAGTCACAACCCGATCTAGTAGCCATGAGGTCTAATGGCAGAATGATGTGGGTTGCAATAATGCTACAAAAGAGAGATAGTCTATTGGGTCAAGAGTAAAAAGTCATTATGTAAATGATGTTGTGAATAGCATCCAAAAAATGCAAAAATTAGAAACTCCAAAAAATAGACAGGCAAAAGTCAAAGGAAAATCATTGCCCATCGAAGAATGTATATGTTCAATAGCAAGCTTGAGCTTCAAAGTCAAATATGTATGTGAGCATGTAGCCGGATGACTTGGCTACATTAGTCAAGCATCATAGGATAGATAGCTCTACTGGCTACCATCATTCTCTTCTCCACATCCTCTTCTTGAGTCGGTTGTACTTGAACTTAGAATGAAATACCCTACTTCTTGAAGAAAGAGTTATTGGTTTGGGGAATTTGGGTCACCATGTTGGAGAAGCCTGGATTTTACTGCTTCAACCGAGAGAAGCTATCTATCACACACTGTAGAAGATAGACTCATAGTCATAAGTGACTGTGTGTGCCATCGACTTGTTCTGACCTGGCTTTTGTGGAAACTTAGGCAGAGTTTCATGGTTCTTGAAGGTTGTTTTATTCCAAGTCCGGTTCTCCATAAGGTTCCGACCAAACTAAAAATCCAAAGTTCTAACCAAGCTCCGAACTTTAATATTATACAGACAAGTTTAAAAGTAGAAATAAATCCAAGTTATTTCTTTTTCTTTTCTTCATTTTCTTTTATGCACTTATAGGGATAAGTGCTTGCTATCGACTAGCAAAGGCAAATATAGAGGGGTGATGAATCTCCATTTCATCACCTTTATTCTTTCATTTTGGCCTTAACTCCCTAGTTAAATGCATGGATATATCATTAATTTGCCAAAATAAATACTTTGAAACTGTACAAAATGTTGTATAAAATACTATATAATTATTGTATTTAATTCTAAAATAAAATAATAAAAGAAGAAAAAAATGAAAGGAAACACCATAGGTGTTGAGTGACCCTAGACCTCAAGATCAAGTCATCAGGATGACTTGATTGAAAAAGAATAAAGTAGGGGGAGATAGGGCAAAAAACCATACAAAAATACACAAAAAACCTCACACAAAACCCTAATTTAATTAATTTCCCAAATATTTATTTTTGAGACCTATTTTATTTTCTTATTTTTACACTTCAAATAATAAAATCATCAACATGATATTGTAGATAAAATACAAGGAAAATTACAAAATTAATTTCACATAAAAATAATACACAGTGTGCCTGGGACACACAAAATAAAAACTCACAACAAAAACTTCACAAACATATATCTTCTCCATACTTTATCAAATGGACCAAAATCATCTTTAATTATATATATCTTTTAATAAGCTATTTTATGAAAATTGTTTCATTTAGTTTGGAACTATGATTGAAAATATAAGTTTTGGGCCCCTATTCTGTAATATACATCTATATAATATTCAATATATTCATTCTTTGTATTTTTCAAAATATTTTATTTTTATAAAATTGTAAATATTATTTAAAACACATATCCATAATTACTATAAATTAAAACTAATAAAACAAAATTGAAAAAAATACATACATACAAATGCATAGATAAAGTATACATATATATACCTATAATATATATAGACGAAATTAATTATATATACAAACAAGGTCAGAAAATATGATAAAAATACCTGAATGTGTATCTAAATAAACTAAATTCATATAAAAAAGCATGTATATATTAATAAAATAATTCAGAAAGATCTAGCTCTTACGCAATTGATGAAAAATGGAATATTGATTATCGAACCAGTTCGTCTATCTATACAATGGGATGAAAAATTGATTATGTATCAAATCATGGGTATCTCATTGGCCAATAAGAATAAATACCAAATTAATCGAAAGTGCATTAAAAAAATCTATTGATAAGAATGATCTTGAAAAATCCATTACGCAACAATATAGTAATATATTTGTAAATGAAAAAAAAATTATGATTTCCTTGTTCATGAACATATGATATCTACTCGACATCATAGAGAGTTGAGATTCTAATTTATTCCAATTATAAAAATAAAAATGGAAGTTCACTTCGGTAGAACGCGGGTCTCCAAAACCCGATGTCATAGGTTCAAATCCTACAAAGCGGGATTCTCTTCTTTGTTATGTTGAATAACAATAAAATAACTTAATAAAATAGAATTACAACTCAAATTTGATCTCAGCTTTACCAGAGGTCAATCAAAAAAAGAAATGTTACTCAATTAAATATCCAACTGATCACCGCGTCTGTATTGTAAATATGCAGTTACGAATAATCCTGCCAAAGTAATAGGAATTAGACCTAACACGATTCCGTTTGATTTTAGTTCAAAACGATCAATACGTAGAATCAGAACAAGTGATTGCTGAAATTCGTGTCAGAGCATCCACTTTGAATTTTAAAGAAATGGTCCAAAAACATATTTATTATGAATCAAAAGGAGAAATGCAATGGAGTACCAATGTCTACCATGCTCCTACATATGGTAATTTTCATCTATTACAAAAACAAGTCATTTATGGATATTAATAGTAAATACATGCAGATCCAGTAAAGTTTTTTTATTTATCTTGTTATTCTATCTAGTGATAGAACAACAAATTAAAAAATCTCATTCTCTTTCCCTCCATTCAATTAAAAATGAACAATAAATACTAATTTTATTCCTATACGGTTAAATAAAAATTCGATTGACCATTTCCATAGGTAGAATTGCTATGCTTAGTGTACTCATAGGTTTTTTTCTTTAGTTAGAGTTGAGTACAATGCAAATTAAAAATAAAAATAAAATACACTATGTATACGTAATTATACCTTTGATAATACATGTAAAGATTAACTTCTAATAATCACCTCACAAAAATAAGTAAAATAGGCATTAAATACTTTATAAAATTAGAAACATTTTTTATGTTTAAGGAAAAGAATTCATTCATTTATTATTTTTCATTCATTTTTGAATGTATTTTTGACATGGATTAATTTGGTTGGTCCACATGGACCAAGCATATTGCAGTGTTAGTTGACATGTGGTCAACTGTACGTTTGACCTGTCTGCTCATGTTAAACCATGCGACCCCCTCTTCTTCAATGGTTTTTTGGTGAAGATACAAGGCTCGAGGATCCTCGAATTCATCACAACAGTTAGAGCCCTCACCCTCCAACACCTCATCATCTCTTATGATCATCCAAAATTCCACTCAAACTCCGCCAATCCCGTGACCTTCACCTACAACTTTCTCCTCTTTAAAAACCATCATTCATCTCCTATTTCTGGTTTGATCCTTCCTGGAGTACTTTTAAACCCTCAGACCAGGCCTTGAAGCTCGAGGCTCGTGATAGGAGCTGGAAGTCGTCGTCTGCAGTGAGGAGAGGTGCATCTGGAGGTCGATGCAGCAATCTCTGGCAAAGTTCGCCAGAGGTTCTGTCTCTCTGGTTTTTATACCAAATCGAGGCCAGTTCTTCGAGTAATTTGGTTAGTTTTAGTCCATCTTTTTAATTTCTTCATTTTAATTTCTAATAGTAGTACTTAGGATTAGAGTAATATCAAGATCTTCGTTGGCCTAGAGCTCGAGCTCCAGGTCTAATTCATCATGACTCAACCCGTCTGTCGCCCCGTCGTCGCTGCCATCCCGTTCCCCTTCACCTTCTCCGTACGTCGGAGACTCATCGCTCATCTACTTCACACAGCTCCCAACCGCCATTTTGGTTCAAGATGCTTTGTCTCAAGCCAGTGGTTCTTTTTGTGCAGGTTAAAATCCATTTGGAGACATCTGAGGTGGAACACATGGAGTAGCTCCAGGAATCCTGGAGTCAAAGGAGATCTCAAATCGAGCAAGCAGTAACTTGAGTATCATCTGAGCCTGCCTGCTGATGCGTAGGAGTTCTAGGAGGGAGGGAGCCCATCAGAGTTGAGAACAATGGCTGGAGGACTGAGATTTTAATGATCAAAGGAAGAGGGGCGCGTTGTTCTTACATGTTCTTCCCCATCACACAGCCACCATTCGATCTCAAGCGAGGCTCAGATCTAATCTAGGCCCTCCATTCTGAAGCGAAGCGTTGCGCTCCTCCAGCCGTTAGATATGCCACATGTTATTAAGCGAGCGTCTCCATGAAGGGACTTTAACGTGGTAAATTACAAGTAACCCCTCCTCACTTTTTGTATTTATTAATCAATTCTGTAAAAATAGTATTACATTAAAATCTTTACATAAAATTTGCAACAAATCCCTTGTATGTATTTGTAATTGCACATCAGTCTAATGCTAGCTCAGCTCACGTAACGCCTCCCCCACATGAGTTGGGTAAATTACTTGTAGCCCCCTCTGACTTTTTATACTTCGCTTTAATATATAGAAATCAAGTTTAAGTTCTAAAGTTGTGTTTTTGCAAGTACCCTCTGCCTTTAATTTATATTGCCTAAATGACCTACCAGATTGATTTATTAGTATTATTATTGATTTTCTATTTTCTAAAAATACTTGTTGTGCTCCAAAAAATCGTGATATATGTATATCCCTAATCACGTGCTCATTCGTGCTGCATATTTTATTTAGCATTTATTAGCATTTTATATTTATTAAAAAATCAAAAGAGTATGTTTCATTCCCTGTTATCCTTTAAAAAATACAAAACATTATGAAGCTTCAATTAAAATTCCAAAAAACTACCCATTGTTTATTACCCTATTTTAAAACTCTAGATAAAAAATCACAAAAAATATTAAAAAGAACCTAAAAAATAGCAACCCTTGCTAACCCTAAATAATTGTAATAGATTTTGGAAACCCTCTCAAAATTAAATTTCTGCTTTATATTTTTATATATACTAATTTCTACATATAAAAATTAGTTTTGAGAAATTTTGAATATATTTAGTATTTTTATATCTTAAAACAACTCGATCTATTTAAAAGTCCATGGTTTTGCATATTTTGGACTTTAAAAATACCTAAAATTAGCAAAAAAGACCCGAAAAATCACAAAAAGACTAGAAAAATGTAAGAAACACACAAAAATATATTATTAAGTAAAATTTGACTATTTATAGCTATAATTAAAATTATAGTACCCTATATTGTATAATATACCTATATATAGTTCTATATAATTAATATTATTATTAATTATTATAATACCTTATAAATATTTTAAATCCTTTAAAAAATAAAAAAACTATTCTTTAAGCATTTTTCTTATTTTTGTATATTATTATATATATTATATTATATATTACCTTTATTATACATATTACATATATACTCTTATCTATATATACCCTCTATTATATATTAAAAAAAGAAATTAAAAATCAAAAAATTATAAAAAGAAAATAAAAATTGTAAATTAAAAATTAAGAAAATATTCATACTTATAATTAATTATATTTAATAAAAACCCACAAAAATATATTTAATTAAGTGAGCGAATATTGTACAAATATATATATATATATATTAATTATTCATTATTTATTTATAATTAATATATCTGCTACACTGACATGTCTCCTTGTGTTCGACTCCTACCTTCTTATCCACTATACACATGCATTGTAGGGCATAATGAATTTTGATTCACACATATTTGCTTTTATTGCTTCATTTTTATATTATGCGTTAATTGTTGACATTAGTTGGGAGATCTTGTGAAAGGTCACTCCAGCAACTAAGTAGCCCACCTTGTGAGCACACACGACCTCATCCTTGCATTTCCAACTATTTCAATATTAGAATAACAAGGGCAAGGGCAATATTTCGATTTTTTTACGAATATAGTTA